>JAYWMT010000096.1:0-560623 GCA_039090855.1 Macrothele yani | reverse complement strand
GGTTTAAAAGATATCTGAAAATATTGTTCCCACTTTTATTAGCTCTTGGGCAGTGCCAATAGCGGTGTTTACTATTAAAATCTCCCGCAATGACCGTAGGAATATTTTCCTCGAAAAGCTTATCTAGAGCTTCCCTGGTAATAGTGTGTTTGGGATGATTGTATAGTGCCGTAAATTTAATCGGGTTATTTTTTGTTTGAATAATAACCGAGTGCGCTTCCATGCCATCCTCAGTGTTGCATATCGCTTCACTTTGCTCTAGTTTATCTTTTCACTGCGATCAAAATTCCCCCACTTTGGGAGGTTTTGTCTTTTTCTGTAAACCTTGTAGTTGGGAATTTTGAATTTAATTCTGTCCGTTAGCCAGGATTCATTAATTAGCGCAATATCAATTTTTTTGTATTTTAGGTAGGCTAAGAATTCTCTATGCTGCCTTTTGATGCCTTGCGCATTCCAAATTAATATGTTAAGTCCATTTGTTTCAGAGGAAAGAAATTCATCCTCGGTTTTTTTTTCATCATTTTTTACTGTATCAATTTTATTTATATTGCTGTTAATTTCGATAACTTGGTCAGAATTACAATTGATTGCTTCCTTGCTTTTGACCAGTTTGGCAGCTAATTCTGCTATTTGATTGATGGTCCATTCACCATTTTTTTGTTTTTTATCGGTTTCTCCATTTATTTTTTTTTCCGTAAGTTTCTCACTCGTGGACATTCCTTTAACTTTTTTAATTAATAGGTCAAATTTGCTTTCTTCCTCAGAGAATGAGGGAAAGGTTTCACTAAGAGGGCGTTTTTCTTCCTCAGAGAAGGAGGAAAATGAACGGCCCTTAAAAATGCCGTTGTTTTTTTTCCCCCTTTCCTCAGAGAAGGAGGAAAATGAACGGCCCTTAAAAATGCCGTTGTTTTTTTTCCCCCTTCCTCAGAGAAAAAGGAAAATGAACGGCCCCTAAATATGCCGTTGTTTTTTTCTTCATCGTTATTATTAGCATACTGCAATTGAGCCTCTTCATTACAGTTATTTTTTTCTGCATCTTTAATTTCTTTGCTAAGCCTGCCAGCGAAATATTTTGGTTTTTCCACGGTTGGAGTAACCAGTTTTTTGCTTACGCGTAGCATCTTCATCTATATTTTTATCAACATCAACAATTAATTTCTCTATCACTTTTGTGTTTTGGAATTTTTTTTTGCGATATTTTTTTATTTCTTCTTGGGGCACAGAATTCTGTATCCGGCCCTTAAAAGGGCCTTTTTTTTTTCTCGCCTAGATATTTGTCAACATCGGCAATCAATTTCTCTGTCACATTAGTGTTGTGGAAATTTTTGCGATGTTTTTCAATCCTTTCTTTTAGCACAGAGTTCTGTACATTGCTTTTAGGGACAACTCTTTTTTCTCTGTGTAATAAATTAATATTACGCAGGTATTTGTTTGTGTCATTTTTCATTAATTCTGTGTCATTTACAGCATTCTTTATTTTTGAGCTTAACTTATGCTCGTAAGATGACTGAGGTTGTTCTTTTATTTCAACCCTTTTTGTGTTTTGTATTTGCACAGTAACTTTATTGAAAAAAGTACTCGGCCCCAAAAAGGGCCTTTTTTTTTTTTTTTTTCATTGCAAAAGCCTGACGCCGAAGCTGTCTCAGGTCTGTTTTCTATAAAACCTTCCTCTTGGGTAAGGTTGTCCGGAATTTTCTCGGACTTTTCATAAATCATATCTGGTATTTTCTCAGATATTCCATCGCCCGGGCATCCCACCGGTGTTTTATTGAAATCTGAAAATTTTACAAATATCCCATCGCCCGGGCATCTCTCCGGTGTTTTAATGATATCTGAGATTTTATCAGATATCCCATCGCCCGAGCATCTCTTCGGTGTTTTAATGATATTTGTAATTTTTTCAGAAATCCCATCGCCCGGGCATCTCACCGGTGTTTTTTTCATATCTGATATTTTCTCAGATATTATGTCTGGAATTGGCACAGACATACAAGAGTCATCGACAACTTTTTTGTCAGATGACGTGCCTAGAATTTTCTGAGGCACAGAATAAGAAAGTTTTTTACCTACCAATCTTCTTCTTGTTCTTTTTTGGATACTATTACAAAGTTCCGGCGGAAGGTTCTTAATTCTTCTAGATCTTCTTGGATCTGGCTTTTCAGTTGACTCGGATTTCCCGTGAAAGTAGATGTGGAACGGGAAACGGCATTCGCAAGTCCGGTGTCCTTTACGTTCGCAAGTCCGGCGTCCATTACGTTCGCAAGGTGTGCGTATAAGAGGGAAAATTCAAGTTTCGAAGAATTGTGCGAGACATCATCCAGGGCATCACAGGACCAGCCATCCGTCGTTTTTCTTGCCAACATAGGGTGAAGCGTAACCTGGAACTCATCTACGAAGAAAGAAGAGGACGTCTCAAGGTATTCATTGAGAATGCCATCTGTGATGCCGTTATGCTTCTCACACCAGACACCCCTACGAAGGAAGATGTCACCCCAGTGGATGCCGATGCTTTGAAGACGAAAGGAAGAAATCTCTGCACATTTGGAAGCTAAAGGCCTGGGCAAGAGAGAAAAAAACGACCCTTTTAAGGAGCTTCTTTTTCTTTCCTGTTACACAACGGCAGCACAGATGAGATTCTCAATCGTCAGTGTCTCCGCGCGCAAAGGAAAACTGTGACGGCCATGGATGATGTCTATGCAGCATTCTAAATAGCCCTTTTAAGGGCCAAACCAAATCTTTCAAAAGGAATTGTCCATCGTAAAAAAAAATAGTTGTCTTCTAAACATTCTGCTTTAAAGTCAGAAAGGCCCCTGCCCCAACAAAAAAACTGATTCGAAAGCTTTTGCAAGCTAAGCATTTACGTATCTGGCATAAAATACATGCTGTTCAACAGACAGATCAGTGCAACATGGAAAGATATTAAAAAAATGTTACATCGGGAAATCTGTAAAGGCTCCAGGGAACACACAATGCCATATATAATCCACTTTACAATTTATTTTAATATCAGTTCAAATAATTAATTGCTGATACTTTTTAAGTACACATCGATATGTTGCTAGTCACAAAGTCTGTGAATTGTGATTTTAGAAATCCGAGTCCCATCATAAAAAAAAAAGAAAAATCACGAAAAAGAAAAAACAACCGCTTTTGGTAAAATTAAGAATTTTCCATTTGTGCTGCTAACTTATTTTTATAAGAAAATCTTAAAGAAACTTAGAACTACACGATGCATTGGAAACTCAACATTATATTACTTAGGGGAGAAAAAAATTCTTTCAAAATCTGCGTTATTTCATTCTGAATTTGTGTTCGAAACAGCAAAGTTGGTAAAATTCTCTTTGAAAGAAGTGCGTTCCCATGAAAAGTCACTTAAAAAATCCGGGGTTTCTTTTCATATTGTTCTCTTTTTCAGGATACTTTCGCCATATCGTTCACCACGAACGTTCGCTCGCAGGAAAAAAAATTACCCGAAGAAATGAAATGGTGTTTACGATCAATTAAAAAAATTAACAATATTTTTTAATATCTACCAATGCCGGAAACTAAACAAAAATGGAACACAGGAAAGCTGAGATTTTCTAGTTTAAGAGAGAAATAAAAATCATTGTAGTTCATTTCATGATGGTGGGTGTGCAATACATAAAAAAAAGAATTGGTAAAATAGCTCTGTCTTCCGGTGTCCATGACGTTCGCAAGTCCGGTGTCCTTTACGTTCGCAAGTCCGGCGTCCATTACGTTCGCAAGGTGTGCATATAAGAGGGAAAATTCAAGTTTCGAAGAATTGTGCGAGACATCATCCAGGGCATCACAGGACCAGCCATCCGTCGTTTTTCTTGCCAACTAAGGGTGAAGCGTAACCTGGAACTCATCTACGAAGAAAGAAGAGGACGTCTCAAGGTATTCATTGAGAATGCCATCTGTGATGCCGTTATGCTTCTCACACCAGACACCCCTACGAAGGAAGATGTCACCCCAGTGGATGCCGATGCTTTGAAGATGAAAGGAAGAAATCTCTGCACATTTGGAAGCTAAAGGCCTATGCAAGAGAGAAAAAACGACCCTTTTAAGGAGCGTCTTTTTCTTTCCTGTTACACGACGGCAGCACAGATGACATTCTCAATCGTCAGTGTCTCCGCGCGCAAAGGGGAAAACTGTGACGGCCATGGATGATGTCTATGCAGCATTCTAAATAGCCCTTTTAAGGGCCAAACCAAATCTTTCAAAAAGGAATTGTCCATCGTAAAAAAAAATAGTTGTCTTCTAAACATTCTGCTTTAAAGTCAGAAAGGCCCCTGCCCCAACAAAAAAACTGATTCGAAAGCTTTTGCAAGCTAAGCATTTAGGTATCTGGCATAAAATACATGCTGTTCAACAGACAGATCAGTGCAACATGGAAAGATATTAAAAAAAATGTTACATCGGGATATCTGTAAAGGCTCCAGGGAACACACAATGCCATATATAATCCACTTTACAATTTATTTTAATATCAGTTCAAATTATTAATTGCTGATACTTTTAAGTACACATCGATATGTTGCTAGTCACAAAGTCTGTGAATTGTGATTTTAGAAATCCGAGTCCCATCATAAAAAAAAAAAAGAAAAAACAACCGCTTTTGGTAAAATTAAGAATTTTCCATTTGTGCTGCTAACTTATTTTTATAAGAAAATCTTAAAGAAACTTAGAACTACACTATGCATTGGAAACTCAACATTATATTACTTAGGGGAGAAAAAAATTCTTTCAAAATCTGCGTTATTTCATTCTGAAATTGTGTTCGATACAGCAAAGTTGGTAAAATTCTCTTTGAAAGAAGTGCGTTCCCATGAAAAGTCACTTAAAAAAATCCGGGGTTTCTTTTCATATTGTTCTCTTTTCAGGATACTTTCGCCATATCGTTCACCACGAACGTTCGCTCGCAGGAAAAAAAAATTACCCGGAGAAATGAAATGGTGTTTACGATCAATTAAAAAAATTAACAATATTTTTTAATATCTACCAATGCCGGAAACTAAACAAAAATGGAACACAGGAAAGCTGAGATTTTCTAGTTTAAGAGAGAAATAAAAATCATTGTAGTTCATTTCATGATGGTGGGTGTGCAATACATAAAAAAAAGAATTGGTAAAATAGCTCTGTCTTCCGGTGTCCATGACGTTCGCAAGTCCGGCGTCCATTACGTTCGCAAGGTGTGCATATAAGAGGGAAAATTCAAGTTTCGAAGAATTGTGCGAGACATCATCCAGGGCATCACAGGACCAGCCATCCGTCGTTTTTCTTGCCAACTAAGGGTGAAGCGTAACCTGGAACTCATCTACGAAGAAAGAAGAGGACGTCTCAAGGTATTCATTGAGAATGCCATCTGTGATGCCGTTATGCTTCTCACACCAGACACCCCTACGAAGGAAGATGTCACCCCAGTGGATGCCGATGCTTTGAAGATGAAAGGAAGAAATCTCTGCACATTTGGAAGCTAAAGGCCTATGCAAGAGAAAAAAAAAACGACCCTTTTAAGGAGCGTCTTTTTTTCTTTCCTGTTACACGACGGCAGCACAGATGACATTCTCAATCGTCAGTGTCTCCGCGCGCAAAGGGGAAAACTGTGACGGCCATGGATGATGTCTATGCAGCATTCTAAATAGCCCTTTTAAGGGCCAAACCAAATCTTTCAAAAAGGAATTGTCCATCGTAAAAAAAAATAGTTGTCTTCTAAACATTCTGCTTTAAAGTCAGAAAGGCCCCTGCCTAAACAAAAAAACTGATTCGAAAGCTTTTGCAAGCTAAGCATTTACGTATCTGGCATAAAATACATGCTGTTCAACAGACAGATCAGTGCAACATGGAAAGATATTAAAAAAATGTTACATCGGGAAATCTGTAAAGGCTCCAGGGAACACACAATGCCATATATAATCCACTTTACAATTTATTTTAATATCAGTTCAAATTATTAATTGCTGATACTTTTTAAGTACACATCGATATGTTGCTAGTCACAAAGTCTGTGAATTGTGATTTTAGAAATCCGAGTCCCATCATAAAAAAAAAAAAAGAAAAAACAACCGCTTTTGGTAAAATTAAGAATTTTCCATTTGTGCTGCTAACTTATTTTTATAAGAAAATCTTAAAGAAACTTAGAACTACACGATGCATTGGAAACTCAACATTATATTACTTAGGGGAGAAAAAATTCTTTCAAAATCTGCGTTATTTCATTCTGAAATTGTGTTCGATACAGCAAAGTTGGTAAAATTCTCTTTGAAAGAAGTGCGTTCCCATGAAAAGTCACTTAAAAAAATCCGGGGTTTCTTTTCATATTGTTCTCTTTTCAGGATACTTTCGCCATATCGTTCACCACGAACGTTCGCTCGCAGGAAAAAAAATTACCCGGAGAAATGAAATGGTGTTTACGATCAATTAAAAAAATTAACAATATTTTTTAATATCTACCAATGCCGGAAACTAAACAAAAATGGAACACAGGAAAGCTGAGATTTTCTAGTTTAAGAGAGAAATAAAAATCATTGTAGTTCATTTCATGATGGTGTTTGTGCAATACATAAAAAAAAGAATTGGTAAAATAGCTCTGTCTTCCGGTGTCCATGACGTTCGCAAGTCCGGCGTCCATTACGTTCGCAAGGTGTGCATATAAGAGGGAAAATTCAAGTTTCGAAGAATTGTGCGAGACATCATCCAGGGCATCACAGGACCAGCCATCCGTCGTTTTTCTTGCCAACTAAGGGTGAAGCGTAACCTGGAACTCATCTACGAAGAAAGAAGAGGACGTCTCAAGGTATTCATTGAGAATGCCATCTGTGATGCCGTTATGCTTCTCACACCAGACACCCCTACGAAGGAAGATGTCACCCCAGTGGATGCCGATGCTTTGAAGATGAAAGGAAGAAATCTCTGCACATTTGGAAGCTAAAGGCCTGGGCAAGAGAGAAAAAAAAAACGACCCTTTTAAGGAGCGTCTTTTTTTCTTTCCTGTTACACGACGGCAGCACAGATGACATTCTCAATCGTCAGTGTCTCCGCGCGCAAATGGGAAAACTGTGACGGCCATGGATGATGTCTATGCAGAATTCTAAAGTTCCCTATTAAGGGCCAAACCAAATCTTTCAAAAAGGAATTGTCCATTGTAAAAAAAAATAGTTGTCTTCTAAACATTCTGCTTTAAAGTCAGAAAGGCCCCTGCCCCAACAAAAAAACTGATTCGAAAGCTTTTTGCAAGCGAAACATTTACGTATCTGGCATAAAATACATGCTGTTCAACAGACAGATCAGTGCAACATGGAAAGATTTAAAAAAAAAAGTTTCATCGGGAAATCTGTAAAGGCTCCAGGGAAAGATATTAAAAAAATTTTCATCGAGAAATCTGTAAAGGCTCCGGGGAACACACAATGCCATATAAAATCCACTTTACAATTTATTTTAATATCAGTTCAAATTATTAATTGCTGATACTTTTTAAATACACATCGATATGTTGCTAGTCACAAAGTCTGTGAATTGTCATTTTAGAAATCCGAGTCCCATCATAAAAAAAAAAAGAAAAATCACGAAAAAGAAAAAGGCAACCGCTTTTGGTAAAATTAAGAATTTTCCATTTGTGCTGCTAACTTATTTTTATAAGAAAATCTTAAAGAAACTTAGAACTACACGATGCATTGGAAACTCAACATTATATTACTTAGGGCAGAAAAAAATTCTTTCAAAATCTGCGTTATTTCATTCTGAAATTGTGTTCGAAACAGCAAAGTTGGTAAAATTCTCTTTGAAAGAAGTGCGTTCCCGTGAAAAGTCACTTAAAAAAAATCCGGGGTTTCTTTTCATATTGTTCTCTTTTCAGGATACTTTCGCCATATCGTTCACCACGAACATTCGCTCGCAGGAAAATAAATTACCCGGAGAAATGAAATGGTGTTTACGATCAATTAAAAAAATTAACAATATTTTTTAATATCTACCAATGCCGGAAACTAAACAAAAATGGAACACAGGAAAGCTGAGATTTTCTAGTTTAAGAGACACATAAAAATCATTGTAGTTCATTTCATGATGGTGTTTGTGCAATACATAAAAAAAAAAGAATTGGTAAAATAGCTCTGTCTTCCGGTGTCCATGACGTTCGCAAGTCCGGTGTCCATTACGTTCGCAAGGTGTGCATATAAGAGGGAAAATTCAAGTTTCGAAGAATTGTGCGAGACATCATCCAGGGCATCACAGGACCAGCCATCCGTCGTTTTTCTTGCCAACATAGGGTGAAGCGTAACCTGGAACTCATCTACGAAGAAAGAAGAGGACGTCTCAAGGTATTCATTGAGAATGCCATCTGTGATGCCGTTATGCTTCTCACACCAGACACCCCTACGAAGGAAGATGTCACCCCAGTGGATGCCGATGCTTTGAAGACGAAAGGAAGAAATCTCTGCACATTTGGAAGCTAAAGGCCTGGGCAAGAGACAAAAAAAAAAACGACCCTTTTAAGGAGCGTCTTTTTCCTTTCCTGTTACACGACGGCAGCACAGATGAGATTCTCAATCGTCAGTATCTCCGCGCGCAAAGGGGAAAACTGTGACGGCCATGGATGATGTCTATGCAGAATTCTAAATAGCCCTTTTAAGGGCCAAAACAAATCTTTCAAAAAAGGAATTGTCCATCGTAAAAAAAAATAGTTGTCTTCTAAACATTCTGCTTTAAAGTCAGAAAGGCCCCTGCCCCAACAAAAAAACTGATTCGAAAGCTTTTGCAAGCTAAACATTTACGTATCTGGCATAAAATACATGCTGTTCAACAGACAGATCAGTGCAACATGGAAAGATATTAAAAAAAAATTTCATCGGGAAATCTGTAAAGGCTCCAGGGAACACACAATGCCATATATAATCCACTTTACAATTTATTTTAATATCAGTTCAAATTATTAATTGCTGATACTTTTTAAGTACACATCGATATGTTGCTAGTCACAAAGTCTGTGAATTGTGATTTTAGAAATCCGAGTCCCATCATAAAAAAAAAAAAGAAAAATCACGAAAAAGAAAAAACCACCGCTTTTGGTAAAATTAAGAATTTTCCATTTGTGCTGCTAACTTATTTTTATAAGAAAATCTTAAAGAAACTTAGAACTACACGATGCATTGGAAACTCAACATTATATTACTTAGGGGAGAAAAAAATTCTTTCAAAATCTGCGTTATTTCATTCTGAAATTGTGTTCGAAACAGCAAATTTGGTAAAATTCTCTTTGAAAGAAGTGCGTTCCCATGAAAAGTCACTTAAAAAAATCCGGGGTTTCTTTTCATATTGTTCTCTTTTCAGGATACTTTCGCCATATCGTTCACCACGAACGTTCGCTCGCAGGAAAAAAATTACCCGGAGAAATGAAATGGTGTTTACGATCAATTAAAAAATTAACAATATTTTTTAATATCTACCAATGCCGGAAACTAAACAAAAATGGAACACAGGAAAGTTGAGATTTTCTAGTTTAAGAGAGAAATAAAAATCATTGTAGTTCATTTCATGATGGTGGGTGTACAATACATAAAAAAAAAGAATTGGTAAAATAGCTCTGTCTTCCGGTGTCCATGACGTTCGCAAGTCCGGCGTCCATTACGTTCGCAAGGTGTGCATATAAGAGGGAAAATTCAAGTTTCGAAGAATTGTGCGAGACATCATCCAGGGCATCACAGGACCAGCCATCCGTCGTTTTTCTTGCCAACTAAGGGTGAAGCGTAACCTGGAACTCATCTACGAAGAAAGAAGAGGACGTCTCAAGGTATTCATTGAGAATGCCATCTGTGATGCCGTTATGCTTCTCACACCAGACACCCCTACGAAGGAAGATGTCACCCCAGTGGATGCCGATGCTTTGAAGACGAAAGGAAGAAATCTCTGCACATTTGGAAGCTAAAGGCCTGGGCAAGAGAGAAAAAAAAACGACCCTTTTTAAGGATCGTCTTTTTTCTTTCCTGTTACACGACGGCAGCACAGATGAGATTCTCAATCGTCAGTGTCTCCGCGCGCAAAGGGGAAAACTGTGACGGCCATGGATGATGTCTATGCAGCATTCTAAATAGCCCTTTTAAGGGCCAAACCAAATCTTTCAAAAAGGAATTGTCCATCGCAAAAAAAAATAGTTGTCTTCTAAACATTCTGCTTTAAAGTCAGAAAGGCCCCTGCCCCAACAAAAAAACTGATTCGAAAGCTTTTGCAAGCTAAGCATTTACGTATCTGGCATAAAATACATGCTGTTCAACAGACAGATCAGTGCAACATGGAAAGATATTAAAAAAATGTTACATCGGGAAATCTGTAAAGGCTCCAGGGAACACACAATGCCATATATAATCCACTTTACAATTTATTTTAATATCAGTTCAAATTATTAATTGCTGATACTTTTTAAGTACACATCGATATGTTGCTAGTCACAAAGTCTGTGAATTGTGATTTTAGAAATCCGAGTCCCATCATAAAAAAAAAAGAAAAATCACGAAAAAGAAAAAACAACCGCTTTTGGTAAAATTAAGAATTTTCCATTTGTGCTGCTAACTTATTTTTATAAGAAAATCTTAAAGAAACTTAGAACTACACGATGCATTGGAAACTCAACATTATATTACTTAGGGGTGAAAAAAATTCTTTCAAAATCTGCGTTATTTCATTCTGAAATTGTGTTCGATACAGCAAAGTTGGTAAAATTCTCTTTGAAAGAAGTGCGTTCCCATGAAAAGTCACTTAAAAAAATCCGGGGTTTCTTTTCATATTGTTCTCTTTTCAGGATACTTTCGCCATATCGTTCACCACGAACGTTCGCTCGCAGGAAAAAAAATTACCCGGAGAAATGAAATGGTGTTTACGATCAATTAAAAAAATTAACAATATTTTTTAATATCTACCAATGCCGGAAACTAAACAAAAATGGAACACAGGAAAGCTGAGATTTTCTAGTTTAAGAGAGAAATAAAAATCATTGTAGTTCATTTCATGATGGTGTTTGTGCAATACATAAAAAAAAAAAAAGAATTGGTAAAATAGCTCTGTCTTCCGGTGTCCATGACGTTCGCAAGTCCGGCGTCCATTACGTTCGCAAGGTGTGCATATAAGAGGGAAAATTCAAGTTTCGAAGAATTGTGCGAGACATCATCCAGGGCATCACAGGACCAGCCATCCGTCGTTTTTCTTGCCAACTAAGGGTGAAGCGTAACCTGGAACTCATCTACGAAGAAAGAAGAGGACGTCTCAAGGTATTCATTGAGAATGCCATCTGTGATGCCGTTATGCTTCTCACACCAGACACCCCTACGAAGGAAGATGTCACCCCAGTGGATGCCGATGCTTTGAAGACGAAAGGAAGAAATCTCTGCACATTTGGAAGCTAAAGGCCTGGGCAAGAGAGAAAAAAAACGACCCTTTTAAGGATCGTCTTTTTCTTTCCTGTTACACGACGGCAGCACAGATGAGATTCTCAATCGTCAGTGTCTCCGCGCGCAAAGGGGAAAACTGTGACGGCCATGGATGATGTCTATGCAGCATTCTAAATAGCCCTTTTAAGGGCCAAACCAAATCTTTCAAAAAGGAATTGTCCATCGTAAAAAAAAATAGTTGTCTTCTAAACATTCTGCTTTAAAGTCAGAAAGGCCCCTGCCCCAACAAAAAAACTGATTCGAAAGCTTTTGCAAGCTAAGCATTTACGTATCTGGCATAAAATACATGCTGTTCAACAGACAGATCAGTGCAACATGGAAAGATATTAAAAAAATGTTACATCGGGAAATCTGTAAAGGCTCCAGGGAACACACAATGCCATATATAATCCACTTTACAATTTATTTTAATATCAGTTCAAATTATTAATTGCTGATACTTTTTAAGTACACATCGATATGTTGCTAGTCACAAAGTCTGTGAATTGTGATTTTAGAAATCCGAGTCCCATCATAAAAAAAAAGAAAAATCACGAAAAAGAAAAAAAAACAACCGCTTTTGGTAAAATTAAGAATTTTCCATTTGTGCTGCTAACTTATTTTTATAAGAAAATCTTAAAGAAACTTAGAACTACACGATGCATTGGAAACTCAACATTATATTACTTAGGGGTGAAAAAAATTCTTTCAAAATCTGCGTTATTTCATTCTGAAATTGTGTTCGATACAGCAAAGTTGGTAAAATTCTCTTTGAAAGAAGTGCGTTCCCATGAAAAGTCACTTAAAAAAATCCGGGGTTTCTTTTCATATTGTTCTCTTTTCAGGATACTTTCGCCATATCGTTCACCACGAACGTTCGCTCGCAGGAAAAAAAATTACCCGGAGAAATGAAATGGTGTTTACGATCAATTAAAAAAATTAACAATATTTTTTAATATCTACCAATGCCGGAAACTAAACAAAAATGGAACACAGGAAAGCTGAGATTTTCTAGTTTAAGAGAGAAATAAAAATCATTGTAGTTCATTTCATGATGGTGTTTGTGCAATACATAAAAAAAAAGAATTGGTAAAATAGCTCTGTCTTCCGGTGTCCATGACGTTCGCAAGTCCGGCGTCCATTACGTTCGCAAGGTGTGCATATAAGAGGGAAAATTCAAGTTTCGAAGAATTGTGCGAGACATCATCCAGGGCATCACAGGACCAGCCATCCGTCGTTTTTCTTGCCAACTAAGGGTGAAGCGTAACCTGGAACTCATCTACGAAGAAAGAAGAGGACGTCTCAAGGTATTCATTGAGAATGCCATCTGTGATGCCGTTATGCTTCTCACACCAGACACCCCTACGAAGGAAGATGTCACCCCAGTGGATGCCGATGCTTTGAAGATGAAAGGAAGAAATCTCTGCACATTTGGAAGCTAAAGGCCTGGGCAAGAGAGAAAAAAACGACCCTTTTAAGGAGCGTCTTTTTTTCTTTCCTGTTACACGACGGCAGCACAGATGACATTCTCAATCGTCAGTGTCTCCGCGCGCAAATGGGAAAACTGTGACGGCCATGGATGATGTCTATGCAGAATTCTAAAGTTCCCTTTTAAGGGCCAAACCAAATCTTTCAAAAAGGAATTGTCCATCGTAAAAAAATAGTTGTCTTCTAAACATTCTGCTTTAAAGTCAGAAAGGCCCCTGCCCCAACAAAAAAACTGATTCGAAAGCTTTTGCAAGCTAAACATTTACGTATCTGGCATAAAATACATGCTGTTCCACAGACAGATCAGTGCAACATGGAAAGATAGTAAAAAAAGTTTCATCGGGAAATCTGTAAAGGCTCCAGGGAACACACAATGCCATATAATATCCACTTTGCAATTTATTTTAATATCAGTTCATATTATTAATTGCTGATACTTTTTAAGTACACATCGATGTGTTGCTAGTCACAAAGTGTGTGAATTGTCATTTTAGAAATCCGAGTCCCATCATAAAAGAAAAAGAAAAATCAAGAAAAAGAAAAAGAACACCGCTTTTGGTAAAATTAAGAATTTTCCATTTGTGCTGCTAACTTATTTTCATAAGAAAATCTTAAAGAAACTTAGAACTACACGATGCATTGGAAACTCAACATTATATTACTTAGGGGAGAAAAAAATTCTATCAAAATCTGCGTTATTTCATTCTGAAATTGTGTTCGCAACAGCAAAGTTGGTAAAATTCTCTTTGAAAGAAGTGCGTTCCCATGAAAAGTCACTTAAAAAAAATCCGGGGTTTCTTTTCATATTGTTCTCTTTTCAGGATACTTTCAACATAGCGTTCACCACGAACGTTCGCTCGCAGAAAAAAAAATTACCCTAAGAAATGAAATGGTGTTTACGATCAATTAAAAAAATTAACAATATTAATTAATATCTACCAATGCCGGAAACTAAACAAAAATGGAACACAGGAAAGCTGATATTTTCTAGTTCAAAAGAGAAATAAAAATCATTGTAGTTCATTTCATGATGGTGTTTGGGCAATACATAAAAATGAAAGGATTGGTAAAATAGCTCTGTCTTTCGGTGTCCATGACGTTCGCAAGTCCAGTGTCCATTACGTTCGCAAGTCCGGTGTCCATTACGTTCGCAAGGTGTGCATATAAGAGGGAAAATTCAGGTTTCGAAGAATTGTGCGAGACATCATCCAGGGCATCACAGGACCAGCCATCCGTCGTTTTTCTTGCCAACATAGGGTGAAGCGTAACCTGGAACTCATCTACGAAGAAAGAAGAGGACGTCTCAAGGTATTCATTGAGAATGCCATCTGTGATGCCGTTATGCTTCTCACACCAGACACCCCTACGAAGGAACTTGTCACCCCAGTGGATGCCGATTCTTTGAAGACGAAAGGAAGAAATCTCTGCACATTTGGAAGCTAAAGTCCTCGGCAAGAGAGAAAAAAACGACCCTCTTACGGAGCGTCTTTTTTCTTTCCTGTTACACGACAGCAACACAGATGACATTCTCAATCGTCAGTGTCTCCGCGCGCAAAGGGGGAAACTGTGACGGCCATGGATGATGTCTATGCAGAATTCTAAAGGGCCCTTTTAAGGGCCAAACCAAATCTTTCAAAAAGGAATTGTCCATCGTAAAAAAAAATAGTTGTCTTCTAAACATTCTGCTTTAAAGTCAGAAAGGCCCCTGCCCTAACAAAAAACTAATTCGAAAGCTTTTGCAAGCTAAACATTTACGTATCTGGCATAAAATACATGCTGTTCAACTGACAGATCAGTGCAACAAGGAAAGATATTAAAAAAAGTTGCATCGGGAAATCTGTAAAGGCTCCAGGGAAAGATATTAAAAAAATTTTCATCGAGAAATCTGCAAAAGCTCCAGGGAACACACAATGCCATATATCATCCACTTTATAATTTATTTTAATATAAGTTCAAATTATTAATTGCTGATACTTTTTAAGTACACATCGATATGTTGCTAGGCACAAAGTCTGTGAATTGTCATTTTAGGAATCCGAGTCCCGTCATCAAAAAAAAAAAAAAAAAAAAAAAATCACGAAAAAGAAAAAAACACCGCTTTTGGTAAAATTAAGAATTTTCCATTTGTGCTGCTAACTTATATTCATAAGAAAATCTTAAAGAAACTTAGAACTACACGATGCATTGGAAAGTCATCATTATATTACTTAGTGGAGAAAATAATTCTTTCAAAAGCTGCGTTATTTCATTCTGAAATTGTGTTCGCAACAGCAAAGTTGGTAAAATTCTCTTTGAAATAAGTGCGTTTCCATGAAAAGTCACTTAAAAAAATCCGTTGTTTCTTTTCATATTGTTCTCTTTTCAGGATACTTTCGCCATAGCGTTCACCACGAACGTTCGCTCGCAGAAAAAAAAATTACCCGGAGAAATGAAATGGTGTTTACGATCAATTAAAAAAATTAACAATATTAATTAATATCTACCAATGAAGGAAACTAAACAAAAATGGAACACAGGAAAACTGATATTTTCTAGTTTAAAAGAGAAATAAAAATCATTGTAGTTCATTTCATGATGGTGTTTGTGCAATACATAAAAATGAAAGAATTGGTAAAATAGCTCTGTCTTCCGGTGTGCATGACGTTCGCAAGTCCAGTGTCCATTACGTTCTCAAGTCCGGTGTCCATTACGTTCTCAAGTCCGGTGTCCATTACGTTCGCAAGGTGTGCATATAAGAGAGAAAATTCAAGTTTCGAAGAATTCATTGCCGCGGATGGCTTAGTGGTTAGTGTTTCAGACTATCGATGCTGGGTCCCCAGGTTCAAGCCTGGGCTGATCTTTCAGAGATGGTGTGATTTACTAACAATCGCTGAATATCCGCCGTGCATCCGACGAGCACGTTAAGTGACGGCCCCCAGGCTGGACCCACTGGTTAAATGGGTATCCTTTCCTATACCCCACCTGAAATTCTCTCACCCCTCTATGTGCAATATCGTACTTGTACGGTGGCGCCATCTACTGTGCTCTAATCTCACTACAAACTGTTCTGTCAAAGTCGCTAGACTTGCTCTCATTCCTTCCGTTTCTGTGTCCTGCCCAAAAGGCGATCTCGCTGTAGGTGGCTGGGACCTAAACTCTCCTCCCTGTGGACGTAAGTCCTACAAGAAAATGACGCTGAGCCCTCGAAGAATTCATACACATGATCTTTTTTATACACAGTTGCTGCTTGGATTCCAAACGGGACGGTCGCACGTAGTGTGGTCTCCCGCCAGTTATCTGTCTCTGCAACTTTTTGCCTCTTCGGAAGATTTCTTTCGTCGCATCTTAGATAGTTTCTGGGTTACCAGTCTATTGTAATCAGTCCGTTTAGGAGATCTTTTAGTAGCTAAGCTTTTTTCAAAGATCTATTAAAATTTTTCCGAATCCACTTCTCTTCGTATTGCTGTTAGCACACCGTTGAAAATTTCGTTGCGCAAAAGGATTGCCGACGCTGAAGATGCAGGAATAGAATCTGATGCTGAACAAGAAGTTCGCTGTTTCATCCCCCTATAACTGGAATCTGCAGCACTACTGAGGAAGAAAATGGGCTTAGAAGATCCAGGAGGATAAGGTGTTTACCTCCTGAGTTGAACACCAGTGTTCAAAAAAAAAGACCAGAAAAGTAAGAAGGTAAGTATGAGGTCTTTGGAACCTCAGTTGTCGGGTGGAGATACCGACGGATTCCCCTCTGGGGATGGTTTTTTTATGAAAAAGAGAAATAGATCTGATAATCCTGCGGGACCTGACTATTTTAAATTGTCGGGTGGAGATACCGACGGATTCCCCTCTGGGGATGGTTTTGCTGAAAAAGATAGATCAGATAATCCTGCGGGACCATACTATTTTAAATTGTCGGGTGGAGATACCGACGGATTCCCCTCTGGGGATGGTTATGCTGAAAAAATTAGATCAGATAATCCTGCGGGACCTGACTATATAAAAAGACCTGACAGTGCTGCGGCATCAGGCTATTCCTGTGAGATTTTTCGCAAAAATAGTGTGAAATTGCGTCAGTCTACGGGGAAAAAAAGCCCTTTTTGGGGCCGACTAAAAAATTTTCTAAAAAGGAATTGGCCATTTGTACACTGCAGGAAAAGGAAACGCAGTTAGAAAAGACTGGAACACAAATTCACACGAGTAAAGCTCAGCTTTACGACAAAAAATTGAAACACAAAGAAGTTTCAATAAAAGTGAGGAAAAAAGTCAAAAAAAAAAGAAATGTTCGCAAAGAACAACCTCACGCACTGCAAGAAAGCAGTGACAGCTTCAAAATACAGGAAGCAAAAAAAGACACAGAATTATTAAAAACAGACTCAAATAAATATCTCCGTAATATTAATTTATTACACAGAGAGAAAAAAAGATTGCAATTAAATGCAACTTACCGAATCCTGTGTTAGAGCAAAGGATACAAAAACATCTCTCGAATTATCAAAACACCAATTTCCTTGATAAAATGAATGCAGATGTGGAAAAATATTTAGTTAAAAAAAACTGCAAGAGAGAGAAAACTATAGAGAAAAAGAAAGTAAATTGCTCCACTGGAAAGAAAGAGGAAAAAAAAGTTTCTCCGAGTGGAACCTTTCCCTTTTTCTCTGCGGAAGAAAAACGCCCTCAAAGTGGAACCTTTCCCACCTTTCCCATTTTCTTCGAAGAACAAAAAAAACAAAAAAAAACCAGCCCTTTTAAGGGCATTTCTGTTTCTGAGAATGAAAATAACTGCATAAAAGAGGAAACCAAAAAAACTATAAAGAATAGAAAAATAAATTACTTCGCTGGAAGACTTAGCAAAGAATTAAAGGAAGCGGAAAAAAGTCTCTCCGAGTTATACGTACAACACTGCAGTTAAAAAAGTTGTAAGTAACAACAAGGCAGAAATGCTTCGGTTAAATGCTATTACTATTGCCCAAGATAGTATTACTGTTAGCAGCATAGCCGTAGAGAAAAATGTCTTAAAAACAGACAAGGAAGAGAACAGGGAAAAGATGCCTCTTAATTGCACCACCTTTGCCTTTCCCATTTTCTCTGAGGAAGGGGAAAAAAACGGCCCATTTAGGGGCCGTTCATTTTCTGAGGATGAAGGCTTAATAACGGAAACAAATGGCCTTAACATTCTAATTTGAAATGCGCAGGGTATCAAAAGACAACACAGAGAATTTTTAGCCTACCTAAAGTATAAAAAAAATGACGTTGCGTTAATTAATGAATCATGGCTAAGCGACAAAATTCAATTCAAGATACCCAACTACAAGGTTTATAGAAAAGACAAAACCACCAAAAGCGGCGGACTTTTGATTGCGGTTATTGATAGATTAGAGCAAAGTGAAACACCTTGCAACACTGAAGATGGTCAAGAAGTCCACTCAGTTATAATTAAAACCAAAAATAACCCGATCAAGCTTACGGCCTTTTATAATCATCCGTCACATACGGTTACCAGTGAAGCTCTGGACAAGCTTTTTGAAGAAGACATCCCCACCATAGTAGCAGGGGATTTTAATAGCAAGCACCGCTATTGGTACTGTCCTAGAGCTAATAAAAGTGGGAACAGTATTTTCAGATATCTCTTAAATAAAAATATTGATCTGGGGGCACCTTCCGAGCCCACCAGAACAGCGTTAAGAGGAACTAGTAATGTGCTAGATTTTGCGCTATTCAAAAATAATAGATATTATTATGAAATCTATACTGCAGCAGCGCTCTCATCTGATCATAACCCCGTTCATCTACAGCTTTTTACTGACAAAACTGTAATGGTAACACCCAAAATGGTCACGAACCTAAAGCAATTCAAAGAAAAAATTAAATTAGTATCACCTCCAGAAATCGGAGATTGCAATAGCAAAGAAATTGACAGTGCTATTGAAACCTTTAACCTTGCCATTAAAAAGGTTATGGAGACTTGCCAAACTCCTGCCAAAGAAAAAAGAAACCCGTATTTCTTACCCAAAGAAATATTGGATCTTATTAAGGAGAAAAATAGGTACCGCAGTAAATGGCAAAGAACCAGAAATAAGAGATTTTATGACCTTTACTGCACCCTTAACAGGCAAATCAAAAGAGATATCAGAAAGTTTGAAAACGGTTCATGGGGTCAAATATTTGAGGAAGCACATATTGACTACTCTGAAAATTCGAATAAAAAATGCAAAATAAAAATATCAGATTACTCCCACCTCTCCAGAAAGCAGATGGGACGGTTGTCAGAACCGATGAAGAAAAAGCAGAAATTTTTGCAAACTCACTAGAAAAACAGTTTAAAATAAATGATATCCCTGACACTGATGTAGCCATTAAAATGAAAAATGCCCTGGATACTTATTTTAAAGATGCGGAGGATGTAGAAAATTCTAGAGTCATCGCCCAAAGTGCACAACTCCATGAAGAATTTACTAGTAAAAAAACCTGTGTTAACACCCCAATGAAAAGTAAACAGAAAGGCTCTTCTAAAAATAGAAGCACAAGGCATAGAAAACAGCAGCCAAAAGTAGAAAAAGCTACGGCCTCTTTTACGTCCGACAGACAAGTTAAAGGTGCTACGACCTCTCGCGGGTCCGGAACGCCAGAAACTGAAAAGATAGGAAATAAAAAAAGGCCTTTTAAGGGCCAAAAAAATTTTTTTTTTGTTCATCCTGACTTTGAAAAACCACTACCCATCAGTGAAAGGGAAGTTAGGTTTCATATTAATAACCTTAAAAATAAAAAGGCACCAGGCAATGATGGCATAAATAATAAAATTATGAAAACATTACCGGAAGAGTATGTGCAAACCCTTACTAAAATATACAATTGTGCCATTAAATTAAATTATTTTCCTGATGTTTGGAAGACAGCAGAATTACTATTACCCAAGCCAGGTAAAAACCCGGCAATTCCTGAAAATCACAGACCGATTTCGTTGCTCCCAACCATGGGAAAAATCTTTGAAAAAATAATTCTTATTAGAATGCAACAATTCTGTGAGGAATTCCCAGTAATTCCTTTTAATCAAGGAGGTTTTAGAGATAAACACTCCACGGTGCACCAACTCTCTAGAATAACTGAAAAATGTTCAGAAGGAATAATGAATAAAAAGCACACAGCGGCCATTTTCCTGG
Organism: Macrothele yani; assembly: GCA_039090855.1. Taxonomy (NCBI): domain Eukaryota; kingdom Metazoa; phylum Arthropoda; class Arachnida; order Araneae; family Macrothelidae; genus Macrothele; species Macrothele yani. The sequence continues at coordinate 540,579 of JAYWMT010000096.1, read as the reverse complement.
ATGTAGCTAAGGCTTTTGATAAATGTCCACACGAGGCAATTATCTACAAAGTAATAGCACATGACTTCCCACCGTAAATTATTCATATAATCAAATCCTATCTTGAAAACAGAACATTTTGTGCAAAAATTAATGGGAAGAAATCTTCCAAAAAAATAATTGAAGCCGGTGTTCCACAAGGCAGTGTACTTGCTCCTACGCTATACTCTATTTTTACTTCAGATTTTCCGAATTTTAACAACAGGAATCTGACTACAGCCCTTTATGCTGACGACACTGCACTGGCCTATACTTCCAAGAATAAAAATCAAGCAACATTTATGTTGCAATACTATGTGGAAAAACTGAAGAATTACTTCCTAGACTGGAAAATTAAAATTAATACTGACAAGACACGAGCGATTCTGTTCTCCCGTAAAACATACAATTACAATCCTGACTTTGAAATTGAATTGTATGGTAAAAAATACTTTGGGTTAAGGATGTCAAATATTTAGGCCTCATTATGGATCATAATTTGAATTGGAACAAGCATATTAAGGAAACCCTGGCTAAAGCTCTTAAATTAAGAGGATGTCTCCAACCCATAATTAAAAATAAAAGGCTTAGCAAAAAAATAAAACCTTGTTATGGAAAGCATGCTTTAGCCCGGTGATTACCTATGGCTGTCCTATCTGGGGTAACTGCAGAAAGCAGCAAAAAAATAATATTACCTCGTTTCAAAATAAAACTCTTCGTATGATGGTAGGACTAGATGGAAAAACATCCAATAATGCTATCCGTAGTATGCTAAATATCAGCTCTATATATTATACTATGTGTGATCTAGCGCAAAGGTATTACGAGAAAGCCAAGAAACATCCCAATCCTCTTGTCAGGGAGGCACTTAATTATGTTGTCAATGATACTGACAAATTTAAAAGACCGAAGGCTATTTTAAAAAAAATTCCTGAAAATAATCCAGTCCACAGTTATACTTCCAAAAAAATAAAAAATAACTGGGACTAAATTGAAGTTATTCCTCACACGTTGGAGGAAAGCAAAAAATTGAATAGCAGATTCGTGTAAAAAAAAAAAAAAGAAAGGGCCATTTTAGGGGCAGAGCAAAATGTTTCCAAAAGATTTATCTTTTTTGTACTAAATATCTCTGCCCCTAAAAAACATGGTGTTGTTGGTCTTGTCTTTTATATTAAAATTTGTTGTTGTTGTTTCCTGATTAAAAAAAAAAAAAACAATAAACGAAAAAAAAAAAAAAACCAGCTCTTTTAGTGTCCGAGCAAAATGTTGCACAAAAGACACCTTTTTACGCATCAGTTCTGAAAAAAAAAATAATAATTAAACAAAACAGGACTAAATTTTTTCCGCTGTTGCACATAATTGTGCAACAAGCAGGCAAGTAGCGAAGGAAAAAAATGATGAATGATTGGCCCATAAACTACCGGCTTCCTAAATAAGGAATAAAAAAACCCTGGTTGTGGCTTTTTTTTTATTTCTCGGTTGTTTACTCAAAATCAGTATCTTAAACCTCGATCGGTGTAACATTGTGATCACACCAACTCAGCTATGGTTCCTTTGACATGCCTGTCAAGAATCAACAAAAGTAAACCTGTGAAAAAATCCTGTAAACCAATGGGGGAAAATCTTTTCTCTCATTGGCTGGCGAGAAACACTGAGCAAATAGCCAGTTTTGTCTTTCCCGGTGTTCAAAGACGATTTTTCTCCGGGATAGATGTTCTGTGTGTGATGTTTTTTGCAGGTTCCCCTTTCCCGTGTCCTTCCCTTCCTTTCCCCCTGTACTCTTCTGTGGCACAGGTGTACCGGGCATTTTTCTGCAGAGAGAAATATCACTTGAAATGGCTTGTTGTTACAGGTAACTATGTAGGGCAGCTTACAACTTCACTTCTTAACGGATAACCGTCTATTCCCTCTCCTCTAATATTTCCATACTTTCCTTTCGTACTATTCTATCAGGAAAATCAGTTCCCAAATATCTAATATTCCTCTTTTTCACCTGACAAAAAGGCGCAGAGCGCTGAGGGTTCGGGTCTCTCAGCCTCAGATAGGAAATCTCTCTCTCGTTTCGAAGAATTGTGCGAGACATCATCCAGGGCATCACAGGCCCAGCCATCCGTCGTTTTTCTTGCCAACATAGGGTGAAGCGTAACCAGGAACTCATCGACGAAGAAAGAAGAGGAATTCTCAAGGTATTCATTGAGAATGCCATCTGTGATGCCGTTATGCTTCTCACACCAGACACCCCTACAAAGGAAGATGTCACCCAGTGGATGCCGATGCTTTGAAGACGAAAGGAAGAAATCTCTGCACATTTTGAAGCTAAAGGCCTCGGCAAGGGAGAAAAAAAACCGACCCTTTTAAGGAGCGTCTTTTTTCTTTCCTGTTACACGACGGCAGTACAGATGACATTCTCAATCGTCAGTGTCTCCGCGCGCCAAGGGGGAAACTGTGACGGCCAAGGATGACGTCTATGCAGAATTTTAAAGGGCCGAACCAAATCTTTCAAAAAGGAATTGTCCATCGTAAAAAAAAATAGTTGTCTTCTAAACATTCTGCTTTAAAGTCAGAAAGGCACCTGCCCTAACAAAAAAACTAATTCGAAAGCTTTTGCAAGCTAAACATTTACGTATCTGGCATAAAATACATGCTGTTCCACAGACAGATCAGTGCTACATGGAAAGATATTAAAAAAAGTTTCATCGGGAAATCTGTAAAGTCTCCAGGGAACACACAATGCCATATATAATCAACTTTACAATTTATTTTAATATCAGTTCAAATTATTAATTGCTGATACTTTTAAAGTACACATCGATATGTTGCTAGTCACAAAGCCTGTGAATTGTCATTTTAGAAATCCGAGTCCCGTCATCAAAAAAAAAAAAAAAGAAGGAAAATCACGAAAAAGAAAAAACCACCGCTTTTGGTAAAATCAAGAATTTTCCATTTGTGCTGCTAACTCATTTTCATAAGAAAATCTTAAAGAAACTTAGAACTACACGATGCATTGGAAAGTCATCATTATATTACTTAGGGGAGAAAATAATTCTTTCAAAAGCTGCGTTATTTCATTCTGAAATTGTGTTCGCAACAGCAAAGTTGGTAAAATTCTCTTTGAAATAAGTGCGTTTCCATGAAAAGTCACTTAAAAAAATCCGTTGTTTCTTTTCATATTGTTCTCTTTTCAGGATACTTTCGCCATAGCGTTCACCACGAACGTTCGCTCGCAGAAAAAAAAATTACCCGGAGAAATGAAATGGTGTTTACGATCAATTAAAAAAATTAACAATATTAATTAATATCTACCAATGAAGGAAACTAAACAAAAATGGAACACAGGAAAACTGATATTTTCTAGTTTAAAAGAGAAATAAAAATCATTGTAGTTCATTTCATGATGGTGTTTGTGCAATACATAAAAATGAAAGAATTGGTAAAATAGCTCTGTCTTCCGGTGTGCATGACGTTCGCAAGTCCAGTGTCCATTACGTTCTCAAGTCCGGTGTCCATTACGTTCGCAAGGTGTGCATATAAGAGGGAAAATTCAAGTTTCGAAGAATTCATTGCCGCGGATGTCTTAGTGGTTAGTGTTTCAGACTATCGATGCTGGGTCCCCAGGTTCAAGCCTGGGCTGATCTTTCAGAGATGGTGTGATTTACTAACAATCGCTGAATATCCGCCGTGCATCCGACGAGCACGTTAAGTGACGGCCCCCAGGCTGGACCCACTGGTTAAATGGGTATCCTTTCCTATACCCCACCTGAAATTCTCTCACCCCTCTATGTGCAATATCGTACTTGTACGGTGGCGCCATCTACTGTGCTCTAATCTCACTACAAACTGTTCTGTCAAAGTCGCTAGACCTGCTCTCATTCCTTCCGTTTCTGTGTCCTGCCCAAAAGGCGATCTCGCTGTAGGTGGCTGGGACCTAAACTCTCCTCCCTGTGGACGTAAGTCCTACAAGAAAATGACGCTGAGCCCTCGAAGAATTCATACACATGATCTTTTTTATACACAGTTGCTGCTTGGATTCCAAACGGGACGGTCGCACGTAGTGTGGTCTCCCGCGAGTTATCTGTCTCTGCAACTTTTTGCCTCTTCGGAAGATTTCTTTCGTCGCATCTTAGATAGTTTCTGGGTTACCAGTCTATTGTAATCAGTCCGTTTAGGAGATCTTTTAGTAGCTAAGCTTTTTCAAAGATCTATTAAAATTTTTCCGAATCCACTTCTCTTCGTATTGCTGTTAGCACACCGTTGAAAATTTCGTTGCGCAAAAGGATTGCCGACGCTGAAGATGCAGGAATAGAATCTGATGCTGAACAAGAAGTTCGCTGTTTCATCCCCCCTATAACTGGAATCTGCAGCACTACTGAGGAAGAAAATGGGCTTAGAAGATCCAGGAGGATAAGGTGTTTACCTCCTGAGTTGAACACCAGTGTTCAAAAAAAAGACCAGAAAAGTAAGAAGGTAAGTATGAGGTCTTTGGAACCTCAGTTGTCGGGTGGAGATACCGACGGATTCCCCTCTGGGGATGGTTTTTTTATGAAAAAGAGAAATAGATCTGATAATCCTGCGGGACCTGACTATTTTAAATTGTCGGGTGGAGATACCGACGGATTCCCCTCTGGGGATGGTTTTGCTGAAAAAGATAGATCAGATAATCCTGCGGGACCTGACTATTTTAAATTGTCGGGTGGAGATACCGACGGATTCCCCTCTGGGGATGGTTTTGCTGAAAAAATTAGATCAGATAATCCTGCGGGACCTGACTATATAAAAAGACCTGACAGTGCTGCGGCATCAGGCTATTCCTTTGAGATTTTTCGCAAAAATAGTGTGAAATTGCGTCAGTCTACGGGAAAAAAAGCCCTTTTTGGGGCCGACTAAAAAATTTTCTAAAAAGGAATTGGCCATTTGTACACTGCAGGAAAAGGAAACGCAGTTAGAAAAGACTGGAACACAAATTCACACGAGTAAAGCTCAGCTTTACGACAAAAAAATTGAAACACAAAGAAGTTTCAATAAAAGTGAGGAAAAAAGTCAAAAAAAAAAAGAAATGTTCGCAAAGAACAACCTCACGCACTGCAAGAAAGCAGTGACAGCTTCAAAATACAGGAAGCAAAAAAAGACACAGAATTATTAAAAACAGACTCAAATAAATATCTCCGTAATATTAATTTATTACACAGAGAGAAAAAAAAGGTTGCAATTAAATGCAACTTACCGAATCCTGTGTTAGAGCAAAGGATACAAAAACATCTCTCGAATTATCAAAACACCAATTTCCTTGATAAAATGAATGCAGATGTGGAAAAATATTTAGTTAAAAAAAAACTGCAAGAGAGAGAAAACTATAGAGAAAAAGAAAGTAAATTGCTCCACTGGAAAGAAAGCGGAAAAAAAAGTTTCTCCGAGTGGAACCTTTCCCTTTTTCTCTGCGGAAGAAAAACGCCCTCAAAGTGGAACCTTTCCCACCTTTCCCATTTTCTTCGAAGAACAAAAAAAACAAAAAAAAAACCCAGCCCTTTTAAGGGCATTTCTGTTTCTGAGAATGAAAATAACTGCATAAAAGAGGAAACCAAAAAAACTATAAAGAATAGAAAAATAAATTACTTCGCTGGAAGACTTAGCAAAGAATTAAAGGAAGCGGAAAAAAAGTCTCTCCGAGTTATACGTACAACACTGCAGTTAAAAAAGTTGTAAGTAACAACAAGGCAGAAATGCTTCGGTTAAATGCTATTACTATTGCCCAAGATAGTATTACTGTTAGCAGCATAGCCGTAGAGAAAAATGTCTTAAAAACAGACAAGGAAGAGAACAGGGAAAAGATGCCTCTTAATTGCACCACCTTTGCCTTTCCCATTTTCTCTGAGGAAGGGGAAAAAAACGGCCCATTTAGGGGCCGTTCATTTTCTGAGGATGAAGGCTTAATAACGGAAACAAATGGCCTTAACATTCTAATTTGAAATGCGCAGGGTATCAAAAGACAACACAGAGAATTTTTAGCCTACCTAAAGTATAAAAAAAATGACGTTGCGTTAATTAATGAATCATGGCTAAGCGACAAAATTCAATTCAAGATACCCAACTACAAGGTTTATAGAAAAGACAAAACCACCAAAAGCGGCGGACTTTTGATTGCGGTTATTGATAGATTAGAGCAAAGTGAAACACCTTGCAACACTGAAGATGGTCAAGAAGCCCACTCAGTTATAATTAAAACCAAAAATAACCCGATCAAGCTTACGGCCTTTTATAATCATCCGTCACATACGGTTACCAGTGAAGCTCTGGACAAGCTTTTTGAAGAAGACATCCCCACCATAGTAGCAGGGGATTTTAATAGCAAGCACCGCTATTGGTACTGTCCTAGAGCTAATAAAAGTGGGAACAGTATTTTCAGATATCTCTTAAATAAAAATATTGATCTGGGGGCACCTTCCGAGCCCACCAGAACAGCGTTAAGAGGAACTAGTAATGTGCTAGATTTTGCGCTATTCAAAAATAATAGATATTATTATGAAATCTATACTGCAGCAGCGCTCTCATCTGATCATAACCCCGTTCATCTACAGATTTTTACTGACAAAACTGTAATGGTAACACCCAAAATGGTCACGAACCTAAAGCAATTCAAAGAAAAAATTAAATTAGTATCACCTCCAGAAATCGGAGATTGCAATAGCAAAGAAATTGACAGTGCTATTGAAACCTTTAACCTTGCCATTAAAAAGGTTATGGAGACTTGCCAAACTCCTGCCAAAGAAAAAAGAAACCCGCATTTCTTACCCAAAGAAATATTGGATCTTATTAAGGAGAAAAATAGGTACCGCAGTAAATGGCAAAGAACCAGAAATAAGAGATTTTATGACCTTTACTGCACCCTTAACAGGCAAATCAAAAGAGATATCAGAAAGTTTGAAAACGGTTCATGGGGTCAATTATTTGAGGAAGCACATATTGACTACTCTGAAAATTCGAATAAAAAATGCAAAATAAAAATTTCAGATTACTCCCACCTCTCCAGAAAGCAGATGGGACGGTTGTCAGAACCGATGAAGAAAAAGCAGAAATTTTTGCAAACTCACTAGAAAAACAGTTTAAAATAAATGATATCCCTGACACTGATGTAGCCATTAAAATGAAAAATGCCTTGGATACTTATTTTAAAGATGCGGAGGATGTAGAAAATTCTAGAGTCATCGCCCAAAGTGCACAACTCCATGAAGAATTTACTAGTAAAAAAAAACCTGTGTTAACACCCCAATGAAAAGTAAACAGAAAGGCTCTTCTAAAAAAATAGAAGCACAAGGCATAGAAAACAGCAGCCAAAAAGTAGAAAAAGCTACGGCCTCTTTTACGTCCGACAGACAAGTTAAAGGTGCTACGACCTCTCGCGGGTCCGGAACGCCAGAAACTGAAAAGATAGGAAATAAAAAAAGGCCTTTTAAGGGCCAAAAATTTTTTTTTTGTTCATCCTGACTTTGAAAAACCACTACCCATCAGTGAAAGGGAAGTTAGGTTTCATATTAATAACCTTAAAAATAAAAAGGCACCAGGCAATGATGGCATAAATAATAAAATTATGAAAACATTACCGGAAGAGTATGTGCAAACCCTTACTAAAATATACAATTGTGCCATTAAATTAAATTATTTTCCTGATGTTTGGAAGACAGCAGAGGTACTATTACCCAAGCCAGGTAAAAACCCGGCAATTCCTGAAAATCACAGACCGATTTCGTTGCTCCCAACCATGGGAAAAATCTTTGAAAAAATAATTCTTATTAGAATGCAACAATTCTGTGAGGAATTCCCAGTAATTCCTTTTAATCAAGGAGGTTTTAGAGATAAACACTATACGGTGCACCAACTCTCTAGAATAACTGAAAAATGTTCAGAAGGAATAATGAATAAAAAGCACACAGCGGCCATTTTCCTGGATGTAGCTAAGGCTTTTGATAAATGTCCACACGAGGCAATTATCTACAAAGTAATAGCACATGACTTCCCACCGTAAATTATTCATATAATCAAATCCTATCTTGAAAACAGAACATTTTGTGCAAAAATTAATGGGAAGAAATCTTCCAAAAAAATAATTGAAGCCGGTGTTCCACAAGGCAGTGTACTTGCTCCTACGCTATACTCTATTTTTACTTCAGATTTTCCGAATTTTAACAACAGGAATCTGACTACAGCCCTTTATGCTGACGACACTGCACTGGCCTATACTTCCATGAATAAAAATCAAGCAACATTTATGTTGCAATACTATGTGGAAAAACTGAAGAATTACTTCCTAGACTGGAAAATTAAAATTAATACTGACAAGACACGAGCGATTCTGTTCTCCCGTAAAACATACAATTACAATCCTGACTTTGAAATTGAATTGTATGGTAAAAAAATACTTTGGGTTAAGGATGTCAAATATTTAGGCCTCATTATGGATCATAATTTGAATTGGAACAAGCATATTAAGGAAACCCTGGCTAAAGCTCTTAAATTAAGAGGATGTCTCCAACCCATAATTAAAAATAAAAGGCTTAGCAAAAAAATAAAACCTTGTTATGGAAAGCATGCTTTAGCCCGGTGACTACCTATGGCTGTCCTATCTGGGGTAACTGCAGAAAGCAGCAAAAAAATAATATTACCTCGTTTCAAAATAAAACTCTTCGTATGATGGTAGGACTAGATGGAAAAACATCCAATAATGCTATCCGTAGTATGCTAAATATCAGCTCTATATATTATACTATGTGTGATCTAGCGCAAAGGTATTACGAGAAAGCCAAGAAACATCCCAATCCTCTTGTCAGGGAGGCCCTTAATTATGTTGTCAATGATACTGACAAATTTAAAAGACCGAAGGCTATTTTAAAAAAATTCCTGAAAATAATCCAGTCCACAGTTATACTTCCAAAAAATAAAAAATAACTGGGACTAAATTGAAGTTATTCCTCACACGTTGGAGGAAAGCAAAAAATTGAATAGCAGATTCGTGTAAAAAAAAAAAAAGGAAAGGGCCATTTTAGGGGCAGAGCAAAATGTTTCCAAAAGATTTATCTTTTTTGTACTAAATATCTCTGCCCCTAAAAAACATGGTGTTGTTGGTCTTGTCTTTTATATTAAAATTTGTTGTTGTTGTTTCCTGATTAAAAAAAAAAAAAAAAAAACAATAAACGAAAAAAAAAAAAAAAAACCAGCTCTTTTAGTGTCCGAGCAAAATGTTGCACAAAAGACACCTTTTTACGCATCAGTTCTGAAAAAAAAAATAATAATTAAACAAAACAGGACTAAATTTTTTCCGCTGTTCCACATAATTGTGCAACAAGCAGGCAAGTAGCGAAGGAAAAAAATGATGAATGATTGGCCCATAAACTACCGGCTTCCTAAATAAGGAATAAAAAAACCCTGGTTGTGGCTTTTTTTATTTCTCGGTTGTTTACTCAAAATCAGTATCTTAAACCTCGATCGGTGTAACATTGTGATCACACCAACTCAGCTATGGTTCCTTTGACATGCCTGTCAAGAATCAACAAAAGTAAACCTGTGAAAAAATCCTGTAAACCAATGGGGGAAAATCTTTTCTCTCATTGGCTGGCGAGAAACACTGAGCAAATAGCCAGTTTTGTCTTTCCCGGTGTTCAAAGACGATTTTTCTCCGGGATAGATGTTCTGTGTGTGATGTTTCTTTTGCAGGTTCCCCTTTCCCGTGTCCTTCCCTTCCTTTCCCCCTGTACTCTTCTGTGGCACAGGTGTACCGGGCATTTTTCTGCGGAGAGAAATATCACTTGAAATGGCTTGTTGTTACAGGTAACTATGTAGGGCAGCTTACAACTTCACTTCTTAACGGATAACCGTCTACTCCCTCTCCTCTAATATTTCCATACTTTCCTTTCGTACTATTCTATCAGGGAAATCAGTTCCCAAATATCTAATATTCCTCTTTTTCACCTGACAAAAGGCGCAGAGCGCTGAGGGTTCGGGTCTCTCAGCCTCAGATAGGAAATCTCTCTCTCGTTTCGAAGAATTGTGCGAGACATCATCCAGGGCATCACAGGCCCAGCCATCCGTCGTTTCTCTTGCCAACAAAGGGTGAAGCGTAACCAGGAACTCATCGACGAAGAAAGAAGAGGAATTCTCAAGGTATTCATTGAGAATGCCATCTGTGATGCCGTTATGCTTCTCACACCAGACACCCCTACAAAGGAAGATGTCACCCCGTGGATGCCGATGCTTTGAAGACGAAAGGAAGAAATCTCTGCACATTTTGAAGCTAAAGGCCTCGGCAAGGGAGAAAAAAAACCGACCCTTTTAAGGAGCGTCTTTTTTCTTTCCTGTTACACGACGGCAGTACAGATGACATTCTCAATCGTCAGTGTCTCCGCGCGCCAAGGGGGAAACTGTGACGGCCAAGGATGACGTCTATGCAGAATTTTAAAGGGCCGAACCAAATCTTTCAAAAAGGAATTGTCCATCGTAAAAAAAAATAGTTGTCTTCTAAACATTCTGCTTTAAAGTCAGAAAGGCACCTGCCCCAACAAAAAAACTAATTCGAAAGCTTTTGCAAGCTAAACATTTACGTATCTGGCATAAAATACATGCTGTTCCACAGACAGATCAGTGCTACATCTAAAGATATTAAAAAAAGTTTCATCGGGAAATCTGTAAAGGCTCCAGGGAACACACAATGCCATATATAATCAACTTTACAATTTATTTTAATATCAGTTCAAATTATTAATTGCTGATACTTTTAAAGTACACATCGATATGTTGCTAGTCACAAAGCCTGTGAATTGTCATTTTAGAAATCCGAGTCCCGTCATCAAAAAAAAAAAAGAAGGAAAATCACGAAAAAGAAAAAACCACCGCTTTTGGTAAAATCAAGAATTTTCCATTTGTGCTGCTAACTCATTTTCATAAGAAAATCTTAAAGAAACTTAGAACTACACGATGCATTGGAAACTCATCATTATATTACTTAGGAGAGAAAAAAATTCTATCAAAAGCTGCGTTACTTCATTCTGAAATTGTGTTCGAAACAGCAAAGTTGGTAAAATTCTCTTTGAAAGAAGTACGTTCCCATGAAAAGTCACTTAAAAAAATCCGGAGTTTCTTTTCATATTGGTCTCTTTTCAGGATACTTTCGCCATATCGTTCACCACGAACGTTCGCTCGCAGAAAAAAAATTACCCGGAGAAATGAAATGGTGTTTACGATCAATTAAAAAAATTAACAATATTAATTAATATCTACCAATGCCGGAAACTAAACAAAAATGGAACACAGGAAAGCTGATATTTTCTATTTTAAAAGAGAAATAAAAATCATTGTAGTTCATTTCATGATGGTGTTTGTGCAATACATAAAAACGAAAGAATTGGTAAAATAGCTCTGTCTTCCGGTGTCCATGACGTTCGCAAGTCCAGTGTCCATTACGTTCGCAAGTCCGGTGTCCATTACGTTCGCAAGGTGTGCATATAAGAGGGAAAATTCAAGTTTCGAAGAATTGTGCTAAACTGAGCCGCGGATGGCTTAGTGGTTAGTGTTTCAGACTATCGATGCTGGGTCCCCAGGTTCAAGCCTGGGCTGAACATTCAGAGATGGTGTGATTTACTAACAATCGCTGAATATCCGCCGTGCATCGGACGAGCACGTAAAGTGACGGCCCCCAGGCTGGACCCACTGGTTAAATGGGTATCCTTTTATATGTCCTCCCTGAAATTCTCTCACCCATATATGTGCAATACCGTACTTGTACGGTGGCGCCATCTACTGTATTCTTATCTCACTACAAACTGTTCTGTCAAAAGTCGCCAGACTTGCTCTGATTCCTTCCGTTTCTGTGTCCTGCCCAAAAGGCGATCTCGCTGTAGGTGGCTGGGACCTAAACTCTACTACCTGTGGACGGAAGTCCTACATGAAAATGACAAATTCTCTCTCTCTCTCGAAGAATTGTGCGAGACATCATCCAGGGCATCACAGGACCAGCCATCCGTCGTTTTTCTTGCCAACATAGGGTGAAGCGTAACCTGGAACTCATCTACGAAGAAAGAAGTAGACGTCTCAAGTTATTCATTGAGAATGCCATCTGTGATGCAGTTATGCTTCTCACACCAGACACCCCTGCAAAGGAGGATGTCACCCCAGTGGATGCCGATGCTTTGAAGACGAAAGGCAGAAATCTCTGCACATTTGGAAGGTACAGTCCTCGGCAAGAGAGAAAAATACGACCCTTATAAGGAGCGTCTTTTTTCTTTCCTGTCACACGCAGCACAGATGACATTCTCAATCGTCAGTGTCTCCGCGCGCAAAGGGGGAAACTGTGACGGCCATGGATGATGTCTATACAGAATTCTAAAGGGCCCTTTTAAGGGCCAAACCAAATCTTTCAAAAAGGAATTGTCCATCGTACAAAAAAATAGTTGTCTTCTAAACATTCTGCTTTAAAGTCAGAAAGGCCCCTGCCCCAACAAAAAAGCTAATTCGAAAGCTTTTGCAAGCTAAACATTTACGTATCTGGCATAAAATACATGCTGTTCAACAGACAGATCAGTGCAACATGGAAAGATATTAAATAAAAGTTTTATCGGGAAATCTGTAGAGGCTCCAGGGAAAGATATTATAAAAAATTTATATCGGGAAATCTGTAAAGGCTCCAGGGAACACGCAGTGCCATATATAATCCACTTTACAATTTATTTTAATATCAGTTCAAATTATTAATTGCTGATACTTTTTAAGTACACATCGATATGTTGCTATTCACAAAGTCTGTGAATTGTCATTTTAGAAATCCGAGTCCCGTCATCAAAAAAAAAAAAAAAAAAAGAAGGAAAATCACGAAAAAGAAAAAACCACCGCTTTTGGTAAAATCAAGAATTTTCCATTTGTGCTGCTAACTTATTTTCATAAGAAAATCTTAAAGAAACTTAGAACTACACGATGCATTGGAAACTCATCATTATATTACTTAGGGGAGAAAAAAATTCTATCAAAAGCTGCGTTATTTCATTCTGAAATTGTGTTTGCAACAGCAAAGTTGGTAAAATTCTCTTTGAAAGAAGTGCGTTCCCATGAAACGTCACTTAAAAAATATCCGGGGTTTCTTTTCATATTGTTCTCTTTTTCAGGATACTTTCGCTATAGCGTTTCACCACGAACGTTCGCTCGCAGAAAAAAAAATTACCCGGAGAAATGAAATGGTGTTTACGATCAATTAAAAAAATTAACAACATTAATTAATATCTACCATCGCCGGAAACTATACAAAAAATGGAACACAGGAAAGCTGATATTTTCTAGTTTAAAAGAGAAATAAAAATCATTGTAGTTCATTTCATGATGGTGTTTGTGCAATACATAAAAATGAAAGAATTGGTAAAATAGCTCTGTCTTCCGCTGTGCATGACGTTCGCAAGTCCTGTGTCCATTACGTTCGCAAGTCCGGTGTCCATTACGTTCGCAAGTCCGGTGTCCATTACGTTCGCAAGGTGTGCCTATAAGAGGGAAAATTCAAGTTTCGAAGAATTGTGCGAGACATCATCCAGGGCATCACAGGACCAGCCATCCGTCGTTTTTCTTGCCAACATAGGGTGAAGCGTAACCTGGAACTCATCTACGAAGAAAGAAGTGGACGTCTCAAGGTATTCGTTGAGAATGCCATCTGTGATGCAGTTATGCTTCTCACACCAGACACCCCTACAAAGGAAGATGTCACCCCAGTGGATGCCGATGCTTTGAAGATGAAAGGAAGAAATCTCTGCACATTTGGAAGCTAAAGGCCTGGGCAAGAGAGAAAAAAAACGACCCTTTTAAGGAGCGTCTTTTTTCTTTCCTGTTACACGACGGCAGCACAGATGACATTCTCAATCGTCAGTGTCTCCGCGCGCAAAGGGGGAAACTGTGACGGCCATGGATGATGTCTATGCAGAATTCTAAAGTGCCCTTTTAAGGGCCAAACCAAATCTTTCAAAAAGGAATTGTCCATCGTAAAAAAAATTAGTCGTCTTCTAAACATTCTGCTTTAAAGTCAGAAAGGCCCCTGCCCCAACAAAAAAACTAATTCGAAAGCTTTTGCAAGCTAAACATTTACGTATCTGGCATAAAATACATGCTGTTCAACAGACAGATCAGTGCAACATGGAAAGATATTAAATAAAAGTTTCATCGGGAAATCTGTAAAGGCTCTAGGGAAAGATATTATAAAAAATTTATATCGGGAAATCTGTAAAGGCTCCGGGGAACATACAATGCCGTATATAATCCACTTTACAATTTTTTTAATATTAGTTCAAATTATTAGTTGCTGGTACTTTTTAAGTACACATCAATATGTTGCTAGTCACAAAGTCTGTGAATTGTGATTTTAGAAATCCTATCATCAAAAAAAAAAAAAAAAAAAAAAAAAAAATCACGAAAAAAAAAAAAAAAACCACCGCCTTTAGTAAAATTAAGAATTTTCCATTTGTGCTGCTAACTTATTTTCATAAGAAAATCTTAAAGAAATTTAGAACTACACGATGCATGGGAAACTCAACATTATATTAATCAGGGGGAATTTTTTTTATCAAAAGCTGCGTTATTTCATTCTGAAATTGTGTTCCAAACGGCAAAGTTGGTAAAATTCTCCTTGAAAGAAGTGCGTTACCATGAAAAGTCACTTAGAAAAAATCCGGGTTTTTTTTTCATCTTGTTCCCTTTTTCACGATATTTTCGCGATAGCGTTCACCACGAACGTTCGCTCGCAGAAAAAAAAATTCCCCGGAGAAATGAAATGGTGTTTACGATCAATTAAAAAAATTAACAACATTAATTAATATCTACCATCGCCGGAAACTAAACAAAAATGGAACACAGGAAAGCTAATAATTTCTAGTTTAAAACAGAAATAAAAATCATTGTAGTTCATTTCATAATGGTGTTTGTGCAATACAAAAAAAAAGAATTTGTAAAATAGCTCTGTCTTCCGGTGTCCATGATGTTCGCAAGTCCGATGTCCATTACGTTTGCAAGTCCGGTGTCCATTACGTTCGCCATGTGTGCATATAAGAGGTAAAATTCAACTATCAAAGAATTGTTTGAAAAAATAATTCTTATTAGAATGCAACAATTCTGTGAGGAATTCCCAGTAATTCCATTTATTCAAGGAGGTTTTACAGATAAACACTCCACGGTGCACCAACTCTCAAGAATAACTGAAAAATGTGCTGAAGGAATAATAAAAAAAGAACACACAGCAGTCATTTTTCTGGATGTGGCAAAAGCATTCGATAAATGCCCACATGAGGCAATTATCTACAAGCTAATAGCACATGATTTCCCGCCCTGGATTATACATATAATCAAATCATACCTCACTAACAGAACATTCTGTGTAAAAATCAATGAGAAAAAATCGTTAAAAAAATCGAAGCTGGTGTACCGCAAGGCAGTGTACTCGCGCCAACGCTGTACTCTATCTTTACGTCAGACTCTCTATGCTGATGACACCGCACTCGCTTATACTTCCAAGATAAAAATCAAGCAACTTTCATGTTGCAACATTATGTTGAACAACTTGAGAAATATTTCTTAGATTGGAAAATCAAAATCAATACAGAAAAAGCTCAAGCAATTCTATTTTCTAGGATTAAATGCAACCACAATCCTGACTTTGAAATAGAAATGTATAAAAAAAATACCTTGAGTAAATGATGTTAAATATTTAGGACTTTTTATGGACCACAACCTAAACTGGAACAAGCATATTAAAGAAACTCTGTCCAAATCTCTTAAGATCAGAGGAAGTCTCCAGCCAATAATAAAAAATAAAAGGCTTGCAGGAAAAACAAAACTTTGATAGGGAAAGCCTGTATCAGCCCTTTTATTACTTATGCCTGTCCTATCTGGGGATATTTTTTTGCTAGGGTAGCTGCAACAAACAGCAGAAAAATTAGATTACCTCATTTCGAAATAAAACCCTGCGCTATATGGTTGGACTTGATGGAAGAACTTCAAACCATGCTATCCGAAGCATGCTAAATATTAATTCTATCCATTACACGATGTATGACTTAGCTAAAAGATACTATGAAAAAGCTAAGATTCATCCTAATCCTCTAGTCAGAGAGGCCATTAACTATACTGTCAATGATACTGACAGTTATAAAAGGCCAAAAGCTATCTTGAATAAAGTTCCAGAAATGAACCCAATTCACAGCTACCATAGCAAAAAAAAAATAACAATAACTGGGACTAGTGTTGGGAGTGTATTTTTCACATAAGAAGAATTTTTGCTAAAAAAAAAAAAAAAAAAACACGGTACAATGGTTTAACAAAATATAAATAAAGTAACAAACTCCCCTCCACCCAGTGGAAAAAGAAAAAAGAAAATTTCTCTGAGAAGCGAGGTGAATAGCCGACTCCTACACGGGAAGTGAGCAAATGACAACTTTGTGGTTTAAGGTGCCTTGCAACACAGGGTTTCGTGAGAAAACTGGATGTTTATCTGTAGAATTTTTCTTGTGTGGCTCTTTTCTTTTTTTAGGCACCCATTTTTCCTGTCCTTTCCCCGATTCCCTGCGGCCTGGCGTTGTCTGCGGGATCACTTGCTTTGACTGATTTGTTGCACGTAAGTATGTAGGGTAGCTTACAACTTCAATACTTAACGGGAAACCGTATACTCCTTTTGCTCTAATATTTCTGTACTTTTCTTTCATGCTGTTCTATCAGGGAAATCTGTTCCCAAATATCTTATCTTCTTCCTTTTCACCTGACAAAAGGCGCAGAGCGCTGGGGGTTCGGGTCTCTCAACCTCAGATAGGAAAACTCTCTCCCTCTCTATCGAAGAATTGTGCGAGACATCATCCAAAACATCACAGGACCAGCCATCCGTCGTTTTTCTTGCCAACATAGGGTGAAGCGTAACCTGGAACTCATCTACGAAGAAAGAAGATTATTTCTCAAGGTATTCATTGAGAATGCCATCTGTGATGCCGTAATCCTTCTCACAAAAGACACCCCTACAAAGGAAAATGTCACCCCCGTGGATGCCGATGCTTTGAAGACGAAAGGAAGAAATCTCTGCACATTTGGAAGCTAAAGGCCTCGGCAAGAAAGAAAAAAAACGACCCTTTTAAGGAGCGTCTTTTTTTCTTTCCTGTTACACGACGGCAGCACAGATGACATTCTCAATCGTCAGTGTCTCCACGCGCCAAGAGGGAAACTGTGACGGCCATGGATGATGTCTATGCAGAATTCTAAACGGTACTTTTAAGGGCCAAACCAAATCTTTCAAAAAGGAATTTTCCATTGTAAAAAAAATAGTTGTCTTCTAAACATTGTGCTTTAAAGTCAGAAAGCCCCCTGCCCCAACAAAAAAACTAATTCGAAAGCTTTTGCAAGCTAAACATATTCGTATCTGGCATAAAATACATGTTGTTCCACAGACAGATCAGTGCAACATGGAAAGATATTAAATAAAATTTTCATCGGGCATTCTGTAAAGGCTCCAGGGAAAGATATTATAAAAAATTTATATCGGGAAATCTGTAAAGGCTCCAGGGAACACACAATGCCATATATATTCCACTTTACAATTTTTTTAATTTTAGTTCAAATTATTAATTGCTGGTACTTTTTAAGTACACATCGATATGTTGCTAGTCACAAAGTCTGTGAATTGTCATTTTAGAAATCCGAGTACCATCATCAAAAAAAAAAAAAAAAAAAAAACCACGAAAAAAAAAAAAAAAACCCACCGCCTTTGGTAAAATTAAGAATTTTCCATTGCTGCTAAATTATTTTCATAAGAAAATCTTAAAGAAATTTAGAACTACACGATGCATGGGAAAGTCGACATTATATTAATTAGGGGATAATTTTTTTTTATCAAAAGCTGCGTTATTTCATTCTGAAATTGTGTTCGAAACAGCAAAGTTGGTAAAATTCTCCTTGAAAGAAGTGCGTTACCATGAAAAGTCACTTAAAAAAATAATCCGGGTTTTTTTTTCATCTTGTTCTCTTTTCAGGATACTTTCGCGATAGCGTTCACCACGAACGTTCGCTCGCAGGAAAAAAAAATTACCCGGAGAAATGAAATGGTGTTTACGATCAATTAAAAAAATTAACAACATTAATTAATATCTACCATCGCCGGAAACTAAACAAAAATGGAACACAGGAAAGCTGATATTTTCTAGTTTAAAAGAGAAATAAAAATCATTGTAGTTCATTTCATATTGGTGCTTGTGCAAAGCATAAAAAAAAAATTTGTAAAATAGCTCTGTCTTCCGGTGTCCATGACGTTCGCAAGGTGTGCATATAAGAGGGAAAATTCAACTATCGAAGTATTGTTTGAAAAAATAATTCTTATTAGAATGCAACAATTCTGTGAGGAATTCCCAATAACTCCATTTATTCAAGGAGGTTTTAGAGATAAACACTCAACGGTGCACCAACTCTCTAGAATAACTGAAAAATGTGCTGAAGGAATAATAAAAAAAGAACACACAGCAGTCATTTTTCTGGATGTGGCAAAAGCATTCGATAAATGCCCACATGAGGCAATTATCTACAAGCTAATAGCACTTTATTTCCCACCCTGGATTATACATATAATCAAATCATACCTCACTAACAGAACATTCTGTGTAAAAATCAATGGGAAAAAAATCGTTAAAAAAATCGAAGCTGGTGTACCGCAAGGCAGTGTACTCACAACAACGCTGTACTCTATCTTTACGTCAGACTCTCTATGCTGATGACACCGCACTCGCTTATACTTCCAAAAATAAAAATCAAGCAACTTTCATGTTGCAACATTATGTTGAACAACTTGAGAAATATTTCTTAGATTGGAAAATCAAAATCAATACAGAAAAAGCTCAAGCAATTCTATTTTCTAGGATTAAATGCAACCACAATCCAGACTTTGAAATAGAAATATATAAAAAAAATACCTTGAGTAAATGATGTTAAATATTTAGGACTTTTTATGGACCACAACCTAAACTGGAACAAGCATATTAAAGAAACTCTGTCCAAATCTCTTAAGATCAGAGGAAGTCTCCAGCCAATAATAAAAAATAAAAGGCTTGCAGGAAAAACAAAACTTTGATAGGGAAAGCCTGTATCAGCCCTTTTATTACTTATGCCTGTCCTATCTGGGGATATTTTTTTTGCTAGGGTAGCTGCAACAAACAGCAGAAAAATTAGATTACCTCATTTCGAAATAAAACCCTGCGCTATATGGTTGGACTTGATGGAAGAACTTCAAACCATGCTATCCGAAGCATGCTAAATATTAATTCTATCCATTACACGATGTATGACTTAGCTAAAAGATACTATGAAAAAGCTAAGATTCATCCTAATCCTCTAGTCAGAGAGGCCATTAACTATACTGTCAATGATACTGACAGTTATAAAAGGCCAAAAGCTATCTTGAATAAAGTTCCAGAAATGAACCCAATTCACAGCTACCATAGCAAAAAAAAATAACAATAACTGGGACTAGTGTTGGGAGTGTATGCTTCACATAAGAAGAACTTTTGCTTAAAAAAAAAAAAAAAAAAAAAGGCTCTTTTGAGGGCCGTACTCTGTTTTGCAAAAATACTTTACGCATGTGAAGAAATCTTGTTAAAAAAAGGGCTCTTTTAGGGGCCGAACGTGTTTTGCAAAGAGAAATATTGCAGTCCACGTATATGAGACTGGCAGAAAACACGATACTATGGTTTTAAAAAAATATAGATAAAGTACCAAACTCCCCTCCGGCCAGTGGAAAAAAAAAAGAAAAATTCTCTGAGAAGCGAGGTGAAAAGTCGACTCCTACACGGGAACTGAGCAAACGACAACTGTGTGGTTTAAGGTGCCTTGCAACACAGGGTTTTGTGAGAAAACTGGATATTTATCTGTAGGATTTTTCTTGTGTGGTTCTTTTCTTTTTTTTAGGCACCCCTTTTTCCTGTCCTTTCCCCGATTCCCTGCGGCCTGGTGTTGTCTGCGGGATCACTTGCTTTGACTGATTTGTTGCACGTAAGTATGTAGGGTAGCTTACAACTTCAATACTTAACGGGAAACTGTATACTCCTTTTGCTCTAATATTTCTGTACTTTTCTTTCATGCTGTTCTATCAGGGAAATCTGTTCCCAAATATCTTATCTTCTTCCTTTTTACCTGACAAAAGGCGCAGAGCGCCGAGATTTCCTATCTGAGGTTGAGAGACTCGAAGTCTCTCAACCTCAGATAGGAAATCTCTCTCCCTCTCTATCGAAGAATTGTGCGAGACATCATCCAGGACATCACAGGACCAGCCATCCGTCGTTTTTCTTGCCAACATAGGGTGAAGCGTAACCTGGAACTCATCTACGAAGAAAGAAGAGGACTTCTCAAGGTATTCATTGAGAATGCCATCTGTGATGCCGTTATGCTTCACACACCAGACACCCTTACAAAGGAAAATGTCACCCCCGTGGATGCCGATGCTTTGAAGACAAAAGGAAGAAATCTCTGCACATTTGGAAGCTAAGACCGCGGCAAGAGAGAAAAAAAAACGACCCTTTTAAGGAGCGTCTTTTTTTCTTTCCTGTTACACGACGGCACCACAGAGGACATTCTCAATCGTCAGTGTCTCCGCGCGCCAAGGGGGAAATTGTGACGGCCATGGATGATGTCTATGCAGAATTCTAAAGGGCCCTTTTGAGGGCCAAACCAAATCTTTCAAAAAGGAATTGCCCATCGTAAAAAAAATAGTTGTCTTCTTAACATTCTGTTTTAAAGTCAGAAAGCCCACAGCCCCAACAAAAAAACTAATTCGAAAGCTTTTGCAAGCTAAACATTTACGTATCTGGCATAAAATACATGCTGTTAGACAGACAGATCAGTGCAACATGGTAAGATATTAAAAAACGTTTCATCGGGAAATCTGTAAAGGCTCCAGGGAAAGATATTAAAAAAAAATTTCATCGGGAAATCTGTAAAGGCTTGATTTTTATTCATGGAACACAAAATGCCATGTATAATCCACTTTACAATTTATTTTAATATTAGTTCAAATTATTAATTGCTGGTGCTTTTTCAGTACACAGTAATATGTTGCTAGTAACAAAGTCTGTGAATTGTCATTTTAGAAATCCGAGTCATCATAAAAAAAAAAATCACGAAAAAAAAAAAAACCCACCGTTTTTGGTAAAATTAAGAATTTTCCATTTGTGCTGCTAACTTATTTTCATAAGAAAATCTTAAAGAAACTTAGAAATACACGATGCATGGGAAACTCAACATTATATTACTTAAGGGACAAAATAATTCTATCAAAAGCTGCGTTATTTCATTCTGAAATTGTGTTCGAAACAGCAAAGTTGGTAAAATTCTCTTTGAAAGAAGTGCGTTACCATGAGAAGTAACTTAAAAAAAAAATCCGGGTTTTTTTTTTCATCTTGTTCTCTTTTTCAGGATACCTTCGATATAGCGTTCAGCACGAACGTTCGCTCGCAGAAAAAAAAATTACCCGGAGAAATGAAATGGTGTTTACGATCTATTTAAAAAATTAACAATATTAATTAATATCTACCATCGCCGGAAACTATACAAAAATGGAACACAGGAAAGCTGATATTTTCTAGTTTAAAACGGAAATAAAAATCATTGTAGTTCATTTCATGATGGTGTTTGTGCAATACATAAAAAAAAAAAAAAGAATTGATAAAATAGCTCTGTCTTCCGGTGTCCATGACGTTCGCAAGTCCGGTGTCCATTACGCTCGCAAGGTGTGCGTGTAAAAGTGTAAATTCAAGTTTTGAAGAATTGTAAGAATCAACAAAAGTAAACCTGTGAGAAAATTCTGTAAACCAATGGGGAAAAATCTTTTCTCTCATTGGCTGGCGAGAAACACTGAGCAAATAGCCAGTTTTGTCTTACCCGGTGTTCAAAGACGATTTTTCTCTGGGAAAGATGTTCTGTGTGTGATGTTTTTTTCCAGGTTCCCGTGTCCCGTGTCCTTTCCTTCCTTTCCTCCTGTACTCTTCTGTGGCACAGGTGTACCGGGCATTTTTCTGCGGAGAGAAATATCACTTGAAATGGCTTGTTGTTACAGGTAAGTATGTAGGACAGCTTACAACTTCACTTCTTAACGGGTAACCGTCTACTCCCTCTCCTCTAATATTTCCATACTTTTCTTTCGTACTATTCTATCAGGGAAATCTGTTCCCAAATATCTAATATTCCTTTTTTTAACTGACAAAAGGCGCTGAGCGCTAAGGGTTCGGGTCTCTTAACCTCAGATAGGAAATCTCTGTCTTGAAGAATTGTAGCCGCGGATAGATTAGTGTTTAGCAAAGTGCTCAGCTTCGAACCTCGGCTGATCTTTCAGAGATGGTGTGATTTACTAATGGTGTGATTTACTAACAATAGCTGGATATCCGCCGTGCATCGGACGAGCACGCTAAGAGATGGCCCCCAGAGAGAGAGAGATTTCCTATCTGAGGTTGAGAGACCCGAACCCTCAGCGCTCTGCGCCTTTTGTCAGGTGAAAAAGAGGAATATTAGATATTTGGGAACAGATTTCCCTGATAGAATAGTAAGAAAGAAAAATATGGAAATATTAGAGGAGAGGGAGTAGACGGTTACCCGTTAAGAAGTGAAGTTGTAAGCTGCCCTACATACTTACCTGCAAGAACAAGCCATTTCAAGTGATATTTCTCTCCGCAGAAAAATGCCCGGTACACCTGTGCCACAGATGAGTACAGGGGGAAAGGAAAGAAAGGACACGGGAAAAGGGAACCTGCAAAAAACATCACACACAGAACATCTATCCCAGAGAAAAATAGTCTTTGAACATCGGGTAAGACAAAACTGGCCATTTACTCAGTGTTGCTCGCCAGCCAATGAGAGAAAAGATTTTTCCCCATTGGTTTACAGGATTTTTTCACAGGTTTACTTTAGTTGATTCTCGACAGGCATGTCAGAGTAACCATAGCTGAGGTGGTGTGATCACATGTTTGCAAAACAGAGTACGGCCCTTAAAAGAGCCCTTTTTTTTCTCATTTTTCATTTAACACGGTTTCTTCACATGTGTGAAGTGTTTGCAAAACAGAGTACGGCTCTTAAAGAAGCCCCCTTCTTTTTTTTTTTTTTTTTTTTTTTTTTTATTTAACGAGATTTTTTTACATGTGTGAAGTATATTTGCAAATCAGAGTACGGCCCTTAAAAGAGCGCTTTTTTCCCCTCATTTTTCATTTAACAAGGTTTCTTCACATGTGGGCATGTCAGAGTAACCATAGCTCAGGTGGTGTGATCACAATATTACACCGATCGAGGTTTAAGATACTCATTTTGAATAAACAACCGAGAGATAAAAAAAAAGCCACAACCAGGGGTTTTTTTTATTCCTTATTTAGGAAGCTGGTAGTTTATGGGCCAATCATTCATCATTTTTTTCCCTTCGCTACTTGCCTGCTTGTTGCACAATTATGTGCAACAGCGGAAAAAATGTGTCCTGTTTTGTTTAAATATTATTATTATTTTTTTTTCAGAACTAATGCGTAAAAAGATGTCTTTTATGCAACATTTTGCTCGGCCCCTAAACGAGCCGTTTTTTTCTTTCGTTTATTGTTGTTGTGTTTTTTTTAATCTGGAAACAACAACAACAAATTTTAATATAAAAGACAAGACCAACAACACCTTGTTTGGTTAGGAGCAGAATATTCAGTACAAAAAAGATAAGCCTTTAAGGCAACATTTTGCTCGGCTCTTAAAAGAGCCGTTTTTTATTTTATTTTTTATTTTTTTTTTAATCAGGAAAAAACAAGAACAAATTTTAATATAAAAGACAAGACCAACAACACCTTGTTTTTTAGGGGCAGAGATATTTAGTACAAAAAAGATAAATCTTTTATGCAACATTTTGCTCGGCCCCTAAAATGGCCCTTTTTTTTTCTTTTTTTTTTTACCCAAAACTGCTATTCAATTTTTTGCTTTCGTCCTACGTGTGAGGAATAACTTCAATTTAGTCCCAGTTATTTTTTATTTTTTTGGAAGTATAACTGTGAACTGGATTCTTTTCAGGAATTTTATTTAAAATAGCCTTCGGTCTTTTAAATTTGTCAGTATCATTGACAACATAATTAAGGGCCTCCCTGACAAGAGGATTCGGATTTTTCTTGGCTTTCTCTAATACCTTTGCGCTAGATCATACATAGTATAATGTATAGAGCTGATATTTAGCATACTACGGATAGCATTATTGGATGTTTTTCCATCTAGTCCTACCATCATACGAAGAGTTTTATTTTGAAACGAGGTAATATTTTTTTTTTGCTGCTTTCTGCAGTTACCCCAGATAGGACAGCCATAGGTAATCACCGGCCTAAAGCATGCTTTCCATAACAAGGTTTTATTTTTTTGCTAAGCCTTTTATTTTTAATTATGGGTTGGAGACATCCTCTTAATTTAAGAGCTTTAGCCAGGGTTTCCTTAATATGCTTGTTCCAATTCAAATTATGATCCATAATGAGGCCTAAATATTTGACATCCTTAACCCAAAGTATTTTTTTACCATACAATTCAATTTCAAAGTCAGGATTGTAATTGTATGTTTTACGGGAGAACAGAATCGCTCGTGTCTTGTCAGTATTAATTTTAATTTTCCAGTCTAGGAAGTAATTCTTCAGTTTTTCCACATAGTATTGCAACATAAATGTTGCTTGATTTTTATTCATGGAAGTATAGGCCAGTGCAGTGTCGTCAGCATAAAATGCTGTAGTCAGATTCCTGTTGTTAAAATTCGGAAAATCTGAAGTAAAAATAGAGTATAGCGTAGGAGCAAGTACACTGCCTTGTGGAACACCGGCTCCAATTATTTTTTTGGAAGATTTCTTCCCATTAATTTTTGCACAAAATGTTCTGTTTTCAAGATAGGATTTGATTATATGAATAATCCACGGTGGGAAGTCATGTGCTATTACTTTGTAGATAATTGCCTCGTGTGGACATTTATTAAAAGCCTTAGCTACATCCAGGAAAATAGCCGCTGTGGGCTTTTTATTCATTATTCCTTCTGCACATTTTTCAGTAACTCTCGAGAGCTGGTGCACCGTTGAGTGTTTGTCAGGAAAACCTCCTTGAATAAATGGAATAACTGGGTATTCTTCACAGAACTGTTGCATTCTAACAAGTATAATTTTTTCAAAGATTTTTTCCATGGTTGGGAGCAACGAAATCGGTCTGTGAATTTTCAGAAATTGCCAGGTTTTTACCTGGCTTGGGTAATAAGCTTACCTCTGCTGTCTTCCAATCATCCGGGAAATAATTTAGTTTAATGGCACAATTGTATATTTTAGTAAGGGTTTGCACATACTCTTCCGGTAATGTTTTCATAATTTTATTATTTATGCCATCTTTGTCCGGTACCTTTTTATTTTTAAGGTTATTAATGTGAAACTTAACTTCTCTTTCACTGATGGGTAGTGGTTTTTCAAAGTCAGGAGGAACAAAAAATTTTTTTGGCCCTTAAAAGGCCTTTTTTTATTTCTTATCTTTTCAGTTTCTGGCGTTTCGGACCCACGAGAGGTCGTAGCACCTTTAACTTGTCTATCGGACGTAAAAGAGGCCGTCGCATTTTCTACTTTTGGCTGCTGTTTTCTATGCCTTGTGCTTTTATTTTTTTTAGAAGAGCCTTTCTTTTTACTTTTAATTGGGAATGTTAATACAGGTTTTTTTTTACTAGTAAATTCTTCATAGAGTTGTGCACTTTGGGCGATGACTCTAGAATTTTCTACATCCTCCGCATGTTTAAAATAAGTATCCAGGGCCTTTTTCATTTTATTGGCTACATCAGTGTCAGGGATATCATTTATTTTAAACTGTTTTTCTAGTGAGTTTGAAAAAATTTCTGCTTTTTCTTCATCGGTTCTAACAACCGTCCCATCTGCTTTCTGGAGAGGTGGGAGTAATCTGATATTTTCATTTTGCAAACTTGAAGTAAGGTTCCACAGGGTCATTTTATTTTTTTTATTCGTATTTTCAGAGTAGTCAATATGTGCTTCCTCTAATAATTGATCCCATGAACCGTTTTCAAACTTTCTGATATCTCTTTTGATTTGCCTGTTAAGGGTGCAGTAAAGGTCATAAAAGCTTTTATTTCTGGTTCTTTGCCATTTACTGCGGTACCTATTTTTCTCCTTAATAAGATCCAATATTTCTTTGGTTGGTTGGTTGTTGGATTTTATTTGCGCAAGGGCCAGGTTTGGCCAAAGAGCGCCAGACAAAGAACGATCAGCCACAGATTTTTAAAAACGTGGAAAATGATTAAGATCAGACAGGCTTGGTAAAAGTTGAAAAAGAGTATGAAGAAAGCAGTGAAGAAAAGGTAGTTAATGAAGTTTATTAAAAGTAATATATTTACTAATGGAAAAGGACGAACCGTCACTCTCCTCCCCCCACACTCCTCTGCAATGCTGGCAGAGGGCGGGGACGAACTGTCACTCTCCTCCCCCATGTTCCTCTGCAATGCTGGTAGAGGCTGGGGACGAACTGTCACTCTCCTCCCCCGTGTTCTTCTATAATGTTGGGTGAGGGTGGGGACCTCGCTGAGGCCGAGACAGTTTGATGGACACCGCACACCTTTGCGGATTGAGGGCCGGGTCTTCCGCACGTGCAGGCTGTCTGCTGGGAACCGGAAGAGGCGGGCGTCTTCAAAAGAGAAGGCGAAGACGCAGCTGGTCGAATAAGCTGGAGCTCGGTGAAATCCACCTGTGTCGCTTGTTCAGCTGTAGATCGCTTGGCAAGTGCGGCGAGAGCTACAGGGCGCGGAACAAAAGGCTGCACGGGTTGTGGCTGAGACTGAACAACTGCGGCAAAAGTACGCTGTCGGTTGTTGGGAATACCCAACTTGGCCTTGGCAGCAGGGTACGAGAGGCCCTCCAGGGTCTTGAGGCGCTGGATCGCCTTCTCGTCGTTCCACTTCGAACAGGACCTGGCATAAGCAGCGTGGGAGTCACCACAGTTTACACAGCAGGGCTCTGAAGTGCATCCAGTCCCTTCGTGGTCGCGGGAACCACAATTGGCGCACCTCGCAACACTGTTACAGGACCGCTGGGAATGTCCATACCTCTGGCACTTAAAACAGCGTAGAGGATTTGGTATATAAGGACGAACTGCACATAACAAGTAACCAGCCTTTATTTCAGTAGGTACCTTCGGGCTGTTAAAAGTCAAAATAACATTTCGTGATTTGATCAGCGCGCCATCGCGCCTGAAAGTCATGCGTCGGGCAGCTATGACACCCTGATCAGCAAGTTCACACACAAGTTCATCTTCATCGCAGACCAACAAGTCGGGCTCAGAAATGACTCCCTTGGAGGTGTTGAGATACGGATGTGCCGTCACTTGAACTGGAATATCCTGAAGTCTGGTCAACTGCAGAAGAGATTTGCTCTGAGAGAGAGTGCAAGTTTCCACAAGCAGGTCACCAGAGCGTAGCTTCTTCACTGACTTCAAAGAGCCAGCAACACCCGCAAGTGCCTTCGAGATGAAAAAGGAGACTTTGAGGAAAGTTTCAACATCTGGTCAGTAGAAGAAATGACGAGAAAAGTAGCTTGAGGTATCGAATCTGCAAGTGTAATGCGACGTTTCTGAGCTGACGGCTCAACACCTGGATCTAAAGATACGTCGCGGTGATGTCGTTTTTCAACGAAAGTTCTCTTCAGTGTGTTATGTGTGGGAGGTGGTTGAGGCAAATTTGGCCCCTGATCAATCACCATATCCTGTTGTTTTTTAAATTTTGAGGAGGGTTTATGTTTCCCCATGGGAGTAAGAAAAAATTCATCAGCAACGTACTCCGCCCACAATCGAGCCCAACAGGGGAGAACTGGAGGTCCGCAAGCCAAACACATGACGCAAGACACAGTTCTAGAGCTTAGTTGCAAATATAGTCCGTTGGCTGTGATCACACGCACTCGGCGGACACTTCGGCCTCCGGGTACCGTCATGCCAACGCCTTTGGCATGATCCCACAGCCCCCGGGCTCACCCTGCCGTGCAATACGACAAAAAGCCGCTAAAGCCCTGCACACAACTTGGTACAAGACTTCTGACCAGAGGTGGGTTAGGCTCTAGCCTCCCGTTTACAGCGAAGCCGGGGTCGAAGAGGAGTGTTGGTACACAGGAGGCACTTAACCGGTCTCCTGCGACCTCAGCCGCCAGACATACCATTTCCGCCTCACGGGTCTCCGCACGCGGCAAACATGCAGGTAGGTCTAGCACCCAAACCAGCTAAAAGGAAAAAAAAAAGAAATCCAAAGAAGACAAATCCTGGCAGGGAACCTAAACGGAATCTCAGCAACCTACGAACTGAGCGGTTAATATAAATCAGTTAGTGGTGGAGGGTAACAAAACCACAAGACCGGGGTGTTAGTACATAACGTGGTAGCGATTAGGTAGAGAATACAACACGGGCAACTAGCCAGTGGAGAAAATAAATAAAAACGAAAAAGCGAGACACAAGACCAGCTCGGGAACGTGGGGCCGCGACTCCCCAACAGCTGGATGAACAGCCGTCCCTGCAAACACCAACAGCACCAAAATAAGAAAAAAAAACAAGCTGTGGCATGACATCAGATGTTGACCAGTCACAAGGTCAGCTCGGGCCGTGGGGGCGCCGCTCCCCAAATAACTGGAAAACCAGTTATCCCCGTGCGGGGCCAATATTTCTTTGGGTAAGAAATACGGGTTTCTTTTTTCTTTGGCAGGAGTTTGGCAAGCCTCCATAACCTTTTTAATGGCAAGGTTAAAGGTTTCAATAGCATTGTCAATTTCTTCTTTGCTATTGCAATCTCCGATATCTGGAGGTGATACTAATTTAATTTTTCTTTGAATTTCTTTAGGTTCGTGACCATTTTGGGTGTTACCATTACAGTTTTGTCAGTAAAAAGCTGTAAATGAACGGGGTAAGGATCAGATGAGAGCGCTGCTGCAGTATAGATTTCATAATAATATCTATTATTTTTGAATAGCGCAAAATCTAGCACATTACTAGTTCCTCTTAACGCTGTTCTGGTGGGCTCGGAAGGTGCCCCCAGATAAATATTTTTATTTAAGAGATATCTGAAAATATTGTTCCCACTTTTATTAGCTCTAGGACAGTACCAATAGCGGTGTTTGCTATTAAAATCCCCCGCTACTATGATGGGGATGTCTTCTTCAAAAAGCTTGTCCAGAGCTTCACTGGTAACCGTATGTGACGGATGATTATAAAAGGCCGTAAACTTGATCGGGTTATTTTTGGTTTTAATTATAACTGAGTGGGCTTCTTGACCATCTTCAGTGTTGCAAGGTGTTTCACTTTGCTCCAATCTATCAATAACCGCAATCAAATTTCCGCCGCTTTTGGTGGTTTTGTCTTTCCTATAAACCTTGTAATTGGGAATTTTGAATTTAAATTTATCGCTTAGCCATGATTCATTAATTAACGCAACGTCAATTTTTTTATACTTTAAGTAGGCTAAAAATTCTCTGTGTTGTCTTTTGATACCCTGCGCATTCCAAATTAGAATGTTAAGGCCATTTGTTTCCGTTATTAAACCTTCATCCTCAGAAAAAGAACGGCCCCTAAATGGGCCGTTTTTTTCCCTTCCTCAGAGAAAGAGGGATAGGTTCCACTTTGAGGGTGTTTTTCTTCCTCAGAGAAAGCGGGAAAGGTTCCACTAAGATTGTGTTTTTCTTCGGCAGAGAAAAAAGGAAAGGTTCCTCAAACAGGGCCTTTGCTTTTTTTATTTAAGCTGTCTTTCTCTACGGCTATGCTGCTAACAGTAGTACTATCTTTGGCACTAGTAACAGCATTTAACCGAAGCATTTCTTCCTCGTTGTTATTAGCATACTGCAATTGATTTATTAGCATACTGCAACCTTCATCCTCAGAAAAAGGAAAGCTCCTAAACGGGCCGTTTTTTTTACCTTCCTCAGAGAAAATGGGGAAGGGTAACGAATTGGTGCACTCACAAGGCAGCATTCCTCTGTTCACTTCTTTGTTTGTTTTTAAGACGTCTTTCTCTACGGCAATGCTGCTAACAGTAATACTATTTTGGGCATTGGTAACAGCATTTAACCGAAGCATTTCTTCATCGTTGTTATTAGCATACTGCAATTGAGCATCTTCATTACAGTTGAATTTTTTTGCCTCTTTAATTTCTTTGCTAAGCCTGCCAGCGAAATTTTTTGTTTTTTCCACGGTTGGAGTAACCAGTTTTTTCGCTTATGCGTAGCATTTTCATCTAAATTTTTATCAACATCAACAATCAATTTCTCTATCACTATTGTGTTTTGGAATTTCTTTTTGCGATGTTTTTTAATTTTTTCTTTTAGCACAGAATTCTGTACCATGCTCTTAAAAGGGCCTTTTTTTTTTCCTTCTCGCCTAGGTATTTGTCAAAATCAGCAATCAATTTCTCTGTGGCATTTGTGTTTTGAAAATTTTTGCGATGTTTTTCAATTCTTTCTTTTAGCACAGAATTCTGTACATTGCGTTTAAGGACAACTTTTTTTTCTCTGTGTAATAAATTAATATTACGCAGGTATTTATTTGTATCATTTTTCATTAATTCTGTGTCATTTACAGCATCCTTTATTTTTGAGCTTAACTTATGCTCGTAAGATGACTGAGGTTGTTCCTTTTTTTCAACACGTTTTGTGTTTTGTATTTGCACAGTTTTTTTTTTTGAAAAATTTATTCGGCCCTAAAAGGGCCCTTTTTTTTCATTGCAAAAGCCTGACGCCGAAGCCGTCTCAGGTCTACTTTCCATAAAACCTTCCTCTTGGGTAAGGTTGTCCGGATTTTTCTCGGACTTTTCATAAATCATATCTGGTATTTTCTCAGATATTCCATCGCCCGGGCATCCCACCGGTGTTTTAATGATATCTGAAACTTTTACAAATATCCCACCGCCCGGGCATCTCTCCGGTGTTTTAATGATATCTAATATTTTATCAGATATCTCATCGCCCGAGCATCTCTTCGGTGTTTTAATGATATTTGTAATTTTTTTCAGAAATCCCATCGCCCGGGCATCTCACCGGTGTTTTTTATATATCTGATATTTTCTCAGATATTATGTCTGGAATTGGCACAGACATACAATAGTCATCGACAACTTTTTTGTCAGATGACGTGCCTAGATTTTTCTGAGGCACAGAATAAGAAATTTTTTTACCTACCAATCTTCTTCTTGTTCTTTTTTTGATACTATTACAAAGTTCCGGCGGAAGGTTCTTAATTCTTCTAGATCTTCTTGGATCTGGCTTTTCAGTTGACTCCGGATTTCCCGTGAAAGTAGATGTGGAACGGGAAACGGCATCGCTTTTTTTGGCGTCAGGCTTTTGCTCTACAACATCAGAACTTGAAATTCTCTTAATTTTTACGATGGGCTTGCAGCTGAAACGAAGAGAAGTGGATTCGAGAAAATTTTAATTGAGCTTTGAAAAAGCTTAACAACTAAAAGATCCCCTAACCGGACTGATTCGGATAGACTGGTAACCCAGAAACTATCTAATCGCAGAACAAGACGAACGGCCGACGACGACGAAAAGCTTGCACTGAAGTTCACTCGCAGGAGCTCACACGATGTGGGACCTTCCTGCACGGAATCCAAAGAGCAACTGCTAAGAGATGGCCCCCAGGCTGGACCCACTGGTTAAATGGGCATACTTTCCTACTCCCCTCCTTAAATTCTCTTACCCCTCTGTCTGCAGCATCGTACTTGTACGGTGGCGCCATCTACTGTACTCTAATCTCACTACAAACTGTTCTGTCAAAGTCGCTAGACATGCATTTCATTCCTTCCGTTTCTGTGTCCTGCCCAAAAGTCGATCTCGCTCTAGGTGGCTGGGACCTAAAACTCTACTCACTGTGGACGGAAGTCCTACAAGAAAATGACAAATAGTGAAGTCGAAGAATTGTGCGAGACATCATCCAGGACATCAAAGGACCAGCCATCCGTCGTTTTTCTTGCCAACATAGGGTGAAACGTAACCTGGAACTCATCTAAGAAGAAAGAAGAGGACTTCTCAAGGTATTCATTGAGAATGCCATCTGTGATGCAGTTATGCTTCTCACACCAGACACCCCTACAAAGGAAGATGTCACCCCAGTGGATGCCGATGCTTTGAAGATGAAAGGAAGAAATCTCTGCACATTTGGAAGCTAAAGGCCTCGGGAGGAGAGAAAAAAAAACGACCCTTTTAAGGAGCGTCTTTTTTTCTTTCCTGTTATACGACGGCAGCACAGATGATATTCTCAATCGTCGGTGTCTCCGCGCGCCAAGAGGGAAACTGTGACGGCCATGGAGGATGTCTTTGCAGAATTCTAAAGGGCCCTTTTAAGGGCCAAACCAAATCTTTCAAAAAGGAATTGTCCATCGTAAAAAAACATAGTTGTCTTCTAAACATTCTGCTTTAAAATCACAAAGCCCCCTGCCCCAACAAAAAACCTAATTCGAAAGCTTTTTCTCTTTCGCAAGCTAAACATTTTCGTATCTGGCATGAAATACATGGTGTTCCACAGACAGAACAGTGCAACAGGGAAAGATATAAAAAAAAAAATTCATGGGGAAACCTGTAAAGGCACCAGGGAACACACAATGCTATATATACTCCAATTTACAATTTCTTTTTATATTAGTACAAATTATTCATTGCTGGTACTTTTTAAGTACACATCGATATATTGCTAGTCACAAAGTCTGTGAATTGTCATTTTAGAAATCCGAGCCACCTCATCAAAGAAAAAAAAAATCACCAAAAACACCGCTTTTGGTAAAATTAAAAATTTTCCATTTGTGCTGCTAAGTTATTTTTATAAGGAAATCTCTAACAAACTTAGAACTACACAAGACGGCAGCAAGGTAAGCTTTTTGTAGAACTTTTGTGTTGTTTCCTTATTTTGTGTTTAGGAGCTAGTTAGGAGTTAGTTTTTCGTATAATGACAGGAACCAGTTTTTTACAGGCAGTTAGTCAGGTTTTCTCTAGCTTGTTATCTATTTCATTCTAGACGTTCGGTGCTCCTTTTTGCGGTAGTGACTAGTGCTCAGTGCAATTGTTCTCTACGTCAATTAGATAGGAGTTAAGCAGTAGTGTATCTTGTCGTTGTTCATTATATGCAGTATTGTATTACCTGTTTAGCGTCAGGTTTCAAATCTAGGTTCTACAGCAGTGTTCAAAATTTTAGTTTAGAGTTAGTCCTTTTCAAAAGATTTGAGCTGTCGTTAGGTTCTAAGTGTATTTCAGTGCTTTTATTTTCTGAATTGTGATTTCTTTTGTACTTTGCTCACATATAGCTGTTTCCCAAGACAAATCAGAGATGATGACCTCACTTGAGCGAATCTCAACTGTTTGCAGCCAGAGAGCAGTGAGTGCCCTTGCTATCGCGAATAAAGCTAATGACCTCCTCTCCTCCCTGGATGAAAGCTCGGACTACCGTGGTCTGATGAGCACTATCCTGGCTTCCCTCTGTGGAGCTATTGGACTACTAGCAGAAGGAGTTCAGCAGAAGGGCAAGATGGCACATGCCATGAGCGAAGAGGACCAACTGTGGAATTCAGCCGTTAGCTCGGTACACCCTGTTCGTGAGAATCTTCGGACAAGTGATAGACCAAGTGGGTCCCAGGAGTCTACAGAGTCGAATGATCCTGAAAATGGCAGTGACGACTCAGGACAGGATGTCTCCTGTAATCCTGCAGAAGAGCCGAGGAATGGTAATGAAGTCTCTGATCCAGAGTAGAGGCCAACTTATGCTGAGGCTACATTTAAACCCCCTTCCGAACCCAAAGTATCCGGAAAACCTCCCAGCAGGTTGACGGTGCTGGGAAGAAAAGGGACAGCAAAGCCCCAAGTTTTGACTGAGCCAATCTCCTCGGTTGTTGATGGTCCTGCTAAAAGAAATGGTGGCGTCAAGAGGTCAAGGAAGGAAAGGTCTCCCTCACCCATCGGAAATGGGAAACGGGCTGACCTAACCGAGGCCGTCATTGAACACCAGTCTAATCCACAATGCGTAGAGATGCAAGAGGTCAACTCAAGTGTCTCCGTGATCGCGGAACAGGTAGAGGTCACCAAAGACCCCGAGACATGTTTGCCAATTAACGTGTCCAAAAGGGTGCCACCGGTGGTTTGAAGAGGAATTAGCAACTGGCCTCTGATCTATGAGAAGATAGAAAAAGAGCTTGAGGAGACAGCGTCGTTAAAAATGGTGGGGGATCGTACTACCATAAAAGTGAAGACTATCGCCGATCATCTGCGGTTGACATCTCTCCTTGAAAACTGCAAGGTTGAGTTTTTCACTTTCACCCTGCCGACAGAAAAACCGCTTCGTGTTGTCATTAAAGAACTGGGATTGGGTGTCCCAGTAGACAGCATTAGGGAACAGTTGCAGGATTCCTTAGCCGTCACAAAGGTGTGTCGGCTTCAAAACAGCCGCAAACAGGACCTTCCACCTGTCATGGTTCAGCTCATTAACACTGAGCAGAGCACGAACATCTTCAGGTTGTTATCTCTCCTTGGGGTTTCCATCTCGGTTGAACCCTACCGAACTAAGGGCAGGATACAGCAGTGCTTCAACTGCCAAGGCTTTGGTCATGCCATGTCCAACTGCAGACAGAAGCTAAAATGTGTACACTGCGGCAAGGATCATTGGAGCAGGGAGTGCACGGCTGACAAGAAGACACAGCGTTTCTGTGTCAACTGCAGTGGTGAACATGGGGCTAACTGGCGTGGTTGCCCCATTTACAAACAGCTTTCCAACACGCTGCCGAAAAACATCAGGCAGAAGCCAGAGCCTAAGCAGAAGAATATGCTAACAAAATGTAGGGTCCCTACTAAACGTACTGCTGTTGATCCCAAACCGGTAAAGGACAGTCTCCCAGCTGCTTCCATGCCTTCTACCTCTGCTACAAGCTCCAAGAGGAGGAAAAGGAAAGGCAAAAGGAACAAAAACAAGACTACTGGTCAACCAGCAAAAAATACGCCTGCCCCTCAGGCGATAACAGAAGTGGTTACCCACCCTGCCACTATCGAGGTCATGGATCAAAAGTTGCTCTCAGAGCTTGTAGAGCGCATTGATCCCTTTGTACTCAAACGGGTTCTGGTTGCCTCTCTGGCAGCTTAAGCCTGAGCTCCTGTCTAGTAGCGCATTACGGACAGTCTCAACATAATGTTTTGGAATACGAATGGCATCAGGAATAAACTTGCTGAACTTGCAAGCTTCCTGAAGGATCCTGACATCGACATTGCTCTTATCTGTGAGTCCAAACTCACACCTAGGATAAAGCGAGTCAGTGTTACGAACTACCAGGTGTTCCGGCAGGACAGAGATCCGGCCCTCTACAGGCAAGCAGCAGGAGGTAATGTCATTTTAGTCAGAAATGGTTTAAGTGCATCTATCGTACCCTTCAAGGATCTCAAGGATGTTGAGGCACTGGCTGTTAAGCTAAAAACAAGCTCAGGCGTGATTAAATTAGCTTCCGTTTATAACAGTCCATTGAAGGTACCTTCTGACGACGATCCTGACATCCTCTTTGGGGACACCATTCCCACTGTAGTGGCCGGTGACTGGAATGCTAAACATCCTGACTGGTTTTGTCGTTCAACTAATAGTGCTGGGGTGGCACTATCGCAATACACTGACAAGCTGGATCTTACAGTTGCAAGTCCAGTCCTTCCTACTTGCACCCCGTCACGCGGGGTTGGCGATGTCATTGATTTTTCTGTCCTCCAGTTCGTGAGGCACTTTCATCAGGTCTCTGTGGTTTCTGGGTTTGACTCTGATCATGACCCAGTCCTACTGATATTAAACGGATTCGCAGTCACCCGGCGGACGATGATGTATACTGATTGGAAGTTGTTCCAGGAAATTATTGCTCAGGTTGATTCGCCTAAGGTTGACACTAGTACTCGCTCGAACGTCGATAGTGCGGTGGAGGAACTCACTCGTTGCATACAGGCAATCTTGGATCAATGCAGGAATCCTTCAGCTCCTGCCCAAGACCCTTATGCACTTCTTCCACGCATTGTCCGGATGATCCAGGAGAAGAACAAGTTCCGGAGAATCTGGCAGCAGTCGAGATCTGCCGACGACAGCGTTCGCTATAACTCGTGTCCCGATCTCGTCAGGGCAGAAATCCGTACGTTCAGGATACTCCAATGGAACAAGTACCTTCTCAACGCGGATCAACCTCGTCAGGATGATGTGTGGACCATCCTTCGGAAACTCCGGTGTACTAAGACTGTCATACCGCCCATTTTCGGTCCAATGGGTTTGGTGTACGGTGATGACGAGAAGGCTGAGGTCCTTGCTGGTGCCCTGGAGGAGCAGTTCTCACCTCATGACATCCAAAATCACACGGATAGGGTCATGGAGGCTTTAGCTACATACGATCTTGATGATACAGATGAGGTCATCTCGCCTGTTAGTTACCTCGAGGTAAATCAACACATCAAAAAGCTAAAGGTGAAGAAAGCTCCCGGAAGAGATGGAGTTTCGGCAAGAGCTGTTCAACTGCTCCCTGAGAGCTGGATTCTGGTACTGGTGGAGATTTTCAACGGGTCTTTCCTGCTGAAGTATTCCCCTAGGGACTGGAAAAACGCAGTGGTAGTCGTTTTGCCAAAACCTGGAACCAATCATACCTTACCTGTTAACTACCGTCCAATATCTCTCTTGCGCGTCCTGGGTAAGATCCTTGAGAGGGTCATCCTCTCTCGGCTTCTTGAGTTCTGTGAAGCAAATTGTTGGTTTCCGAGCGAAGCACGCTTCGTCCCACCAGTTGATCAGACTTACGGAATTCGTTTCTGAAGGACGAGATAAGAGCGAGTATTCCACTGCTGTCTTCCTGGACATCAGCAAGGCTTTTGACCGCGTTTGCGATGATGGTCTCCTGCACAAGTTACAGAAGTTTTGATACCCTCGCTCACTTGTTCAGCTGATTGTCTAGTACCAGGATAGCCGCAGGTTCACTGTTAAGATTAACGGTGAGCTTTCTTCGGAAAAGAAGATTCGGGATGGCGTTTCTCACGGTTCGGTTCTTGGACCAACGCTGTTCACCATTTATCTACACGACTTACCCAAACCCAAACCCAAACAAGGGCAGGTCATGATGTACGCAGATGATACAGCTGTTGTCATCAGGTCTCTGAACAAAAGCAGAGCAGTGAAGCTACTCCAGGACTTTCTCTCTCAGCTGGAAACCTACTACACTGAATGGCGGATAAAGATAAATCCGTCAAAGAGCAGTGTGCTGATGTCTTTTGGATATCTCCAAGGAGTACCGAAACTTGTTATGTTTCAAGAGATAATCCCCTGGGCTACCTCCACTAAGTACCTAGGGCTCCAACTAGATTGTCGACTTTCATGGGTGGCGAATACCAGCTACCGCACGAATAAAGCCAGACAATGCGTTGGACAGCTAGCTCCACTACTCCGCCAGAGAAGCTTCCTTACAACACTGCACAAAGTACTGCTGTACAAGACTGTCGTCAGGTCGGTGCTAATTTACGCCTCCTGCATTTGGATCAGTATTAGTAGGAAACAGCGAGAGAGAATCGAGAAAGTGCAGAGCCGAGCACTTCGAATGATCACTGGGGTTCCCCCTTGGACTTCACTTCGGAACCTGAGGAACAGACTTGGAATCGAGAAGGTACATAAGTTTTCCATCAGACTCGCCAGAAAGTTCTTTAAGAAAGTGGAAACCCATCCAAATGAACTTGTTAGTGGCGCGGTTGATTACAATCGCAGCGAAATCCTTAGGTATCCCAGAACTAAGGCGGCGATCGTTGACCCCCTTGACAGAAAGAGTAAGTATGTGAACACCAGTGGGTGTTAGACAGACCACCACACCCTTGTTTTTTAGTTCAGCATCGAGATGGCGAAAATGCATTCTGCTTGGACATTTCAAATTGGTATCGTTGAGTTTCAGTCTCACCCTGGTGCGTCGGGCGGCTAGTTGGTGTTGTGGTTCTCTGCGATGTTGTGCGGTGCTTCGTTCCCTTTTCGCCCCTTCCAGACAGAGTTGTGTCACGGATCACCCTCTCCTTTCACTACATTTTTCTGTTTGTCTTTCCTATTGAGTTCACTAACTCAGATCTCTTAGCTTCTCATTTCTAAGGGCAGTTTTAGACCTGGGGTCAGACACTCCCTTCCTAAAATGTCTTCAAATATCATATCATACCGGGAAACATCGAAGAATTGTGCGAGACATAATCCAGGGCATCACAGGACCAGCCATCCGTCTTTTTTCTTGCCAACATAGTGTGAAGCGTAACCTGGAACTCATCTACTAAGAAAGAAGAGGACTTCACAAGGTATTCATTGAGAATGCCATCTGTGATGCCGTTATGCTTCTCACACCTGACACCTCTACAAAGGAAAATGTCACCCCGTGGATGCCGATGCTTTGAAGACGAAAGGAAGAAAACTCTACACATTTGGAAGCTAAAAGCGCCGGCAAAAGAGTAAAAAAACAACCCCTTTAAGGAGCGTCTTTTTTTCTTTCATGTTACACGACGGCAGCACAGATGACATTCCCAATCGTCAGCGTCTTCGCGTGCCAAGAGGGAAACTGTGACGGCCATGGATGATGTCTATGCAGAAATCTAAAGGGCCCTTTTAAGGGCCAAACCAAATCTTTCAAAAAGGAATTGTCCACAGTAAAAAAAATAGTTGTCTTCTAAACATTCTGCTTTAAAGTCAGAAAGCCCCCTGTCCCAACAAAAAAACCTAATTCGAAAGCTTTTACTCTTTAGCAAGCTAAACATTTTCGTATCTGGCATGAAATACATGGTGTTCATTAAATATATTAAAACATTTTTTATTGGGAAGTTTGTAAAGGCACCAGGGAAACCACAATGCCATACATACTCCACTTTACAATTTCTTTTTATATTAGTACCAATTATTAATTGCTGGTACTCTTTCAGTACACATCGATATGTTTCTAGTCACAAAGTCTGTGAATTGTCATTTTAGAAGTCCGAGCCACATCATCACAAACCCCCCCCCCCCCAAAAAAAAATAACCACTGTTGATAAAATTAAGAATTTTCCATTTGTGCTGCTAACTTATTTTCATAAGAAAATCTTAAAGAAACTTAGAACTACACGATGCATGGGAAACTCAACATTATATCATTATATTACTTAGGGGAGAAAAAATTCTATCAAAAGCTGCGTTATTTCATTATGAAATTGTGTGGGAAACAGCAGAGTTGGTAAAATTCTCTTTGAAGGAAGTGACTCACCATGAAATGTCATTTAAAAAAAATGCGGTTTATTTTTTGAGCTTGTGCTCTTTTTCAGGAAAATTTCGCCATAGCGTTGTTCACCACAAACGTTCGCTCGCAGAAAAAAAAATTACCCGGAGAAATGAAATGGTATTTACGACCAGTTAAAAAAATTAACAAATATTAATTAATATCTACCATCGCAGGAAACTGAACAAAAATGGAACACGGGAAAACCGATATTTTCTAGAGTCCAAAAGAGAAAGAAAAATTATTGTAGTCCATTTCATGATGGTGTTTGTGCAATAGATAAAAAAAGAGAAATTTTTAATATAACTCATTGTTCCGGTGTCCGTGACATTCGCAAGACTAGGTGTGCATATAAGAGGGAAAATTCGAGTGTCGGGAAACATCGAGCCGCGGACGGCTTAGTGGTTAGCGATTCAGACTACGAATGCAAGGTCCTCAGGTTCGAACCTGGGCTGATGTTTCAGAGATGGTGTTATTTACTAACAATCGCTCAATATCCGCGGTGCATCGGACAAGCACGTTAAGTGACGGGCCCCAGGCTGGACCCACTGGTTAAATGGGTATCATTTCGTATGCCCCCTCTTCTGAAATTCTCTCACCCCTTTGTGTGCAACATCGTACTTGTACGGTGGCGCCATCTACTGTACCTTAATCTCACTATAAACTGTTCTGTCAAAGTCGCTAGACTTGCTCTCATTCCTTCCGTTTCTGTGTCCTGCCCAAAAGGCGATCTCGCTGTAGGTGGCTGAGACCTAAACTCTACTCACTGTGGACGGAAGTCCTACAAGAAAATGATAAATACTGTGGCCTGAAAACATCGAAGAATTGTGCGAGACATCATCCAGGGCATCACAGGACCAGCCATCCGTCGTTTTTCTTGCCAGCATAGAGTAAAGCGTAACCTGGAACTCATGTACGAAGAAAGAAGAGGACTTCTCAAGGTATTCATTGAGAATGCCATCTGTGATGCCGTTATGCTTCTCACACCAGACACCCCTACAAAGGAAAATGTCACCCACGTGGATGCCGATGCTTTGAAGACAAAAGGAAGAAATCTCTTCTCATTTGGAAGTTAAAAGGTCTCGGCCAGAGAGAGAAAAAAACGGCCTTTTTAAGGAGCGTCCTTTTTTCTTTCCTGTTACACGACGGCAGCACAGATGACATTGTCAATCGTCAGCGTCTCCGCGCGTCAAGAGGGAAACTGTGACGGCCATGGATGATGTCTATGCAGAATTCTAAAGGGCCCTTTTAAGGGCCAAACCAAATCTTTCAAAAAGGAATTGTCCATAGTAAAAAAAAATAGTTGTCTTCTAATCATTCTGCTTTAAAGTCAGAAAGCCCCCTGCCCCAACAAAAAAACTAATTCGAAAGCTTTTACTCTTTTGCAAGCTAAACATTTTCGTATCTGGCATAAAATACATGCTGTTCCACAGACAGATCAGTGCAACAATTAAAGATATTAAAAAAAATTTCATCGCGAAATCTGTAAAGGCTCCACGGAACATACAATGCCATATACACTGACGGAAAAAAATCCCAACACCAAGAAGGGATTGTGTTAGATAAACGACAGTTGGTAGGCGGTGAGAGTACATCTGTAAGATGACGTCTATGCACATTTCGTGCTCGGCGCATACGTGTGGCGCTAGTAGCGCCCTTCGGAACATGCAAAGCAGGTTTGCTGTAAATACGCGCTGTAACGTTCGTAAGCGTAAGTTATCGTTGAGATTCGACGTAGGGTGTTGTTGTTAGTCAAGAAAGCCTTTAAAAGACGAAGAAGCCATTATCACCAGCTCATGGAGTTTGAACGAGGTCGTGTAACAGGGCTACGAGAAGGTGGATCTTCTTTCCGCAATATTGCAGAACGACTTGGCAGGAATGTAGCCACTGTGCATGATTGTTGGAAGCGGTGGTCAAGGGAAGGTACTGCCTCAAGAAGACCGGGTTCCAGCCAGCCACGTGGCACTACGGAGAGGGAAGACCGCCGTGTACGGCGTATGGCCGTGGCGCGTCGCACCGCGTCTGCGGCAGCAATTCGAACTGCAGTTGCCACCACAGTGACACAACGAACTCTTACAAATCGGTTACTTGAAGGACAGCTCCGAGCCAGACGCCCCGTAGCGTGCATTCCACTTACTGCAAACCACTGCCGTTTGCGACGTCAGTGGTGTCAAGCTAGAGCTCATTGGAGGACGGAGTGGAGATCTGTTGTGTTTTCTTATGAAAGCCGGTTCTGCCTGGGTGCCAGTGATGGCCGTGTGTTGGTTAGAAGCAGGCCAGGTGAGCGCCTGCGACCAACCTGTCTGCGGCCGAGACACTCTGGACCTACACCTGGAGTTATGGTCTAGAGAGCAATTTCCTATGACAGCAGGAGCACTCTTATGGTTATCCCACGCACCCGGACGGCACAATTGTACGTCGGTCTGGTGATTTAACCTGTTGTGCTGCCATTCATGAACAGCATTCCAGGGGGTGCTTTCCAACAGGATAACCCTCGCCCGCATACCGCTGTTGTAACCCAACATGCTCTACAGAGTGTCGACATGTTGCCGTGGCCTGCTAGATGACCAGATCTTTCACCAATCGAGCACGTATGGGACATCATTGGACGACAACTCCAGCGTCACCCCCAAACAGCATTAACCGTCCCTGTATTGACCGACCAAGTGCAACAGGCATGGAACTCCATCCCACAAACTGACATCCAGCACCTGTACGACACAATGCATGAACGTTTGCGTGCTTGCATTCAACATTCCGGCGGTTACACCAGTTATTAATGTACCAGCATTTCACATTTAAAATGATTCTTCTCGCGCTTACATTACGCTGTGATCTTGAAACCTTAATCGATTAAATATGTTACCTATACAAATGCATTGCCGCCATTTCATTTCTCTTTCGTGGTGTTGGAATTTTTTTCCGTCAGTGTATAATTCACATTACAATTTATTTTAGTATTAGTTCAAATTATAATTTGCTGGTACTTTTTAAGTACACATCGATATGTTGCTAGTCACAAAGTCTGTGAATTGTCATTTTAGAAATCCCAGCCACGACATCAAAAAAAAAAAAAAATGAAACACAAAAAACGCCGCTTTTGGTAAAATTAAAAATTTTCCATTTGTGCTGCTAACTTATTTTCATAAAAAAAATAATATCGGAAAACTTGAAAATTTCGTCGTCCTGCAGCAACGAAATTCTATTCTGAGCAATAACGGGATAGAATTCTTAACCTCCAGATTCGCTAAACATGGATGGCGCTTGTTTCGACTAGCAAATCCTGTGATGTTCATATTGAAATTAAACGGAAACTTGACACTTGCTCTCTTTGGGTGGTGCAGTGTTTAGCAAACCCGGGCGCTATCCGGGAGACGCGGGTTCGATTCCTGCTGCAGGACGACTAAATTTTCAAGTTTTCGGATATTATCTGACTTACCGTCCATGTCATATTTACACACACACACACACACACACACACACACACACACACACAAATGGATTCACATCTTCAAAATTTGTGATAATAGAATTACTTGATTTTGATGAAACTGATTACGGTCCATTTAAAAACTGTAGTAAATAAACCCGGAACCTGGATCAGGCCATAGCCAGGGGATGGCCAGGCCGGCCTGCGCCCGACCTGTGTCTTCTTTTGCCCGTACTAACGACTCGCAGAACAGTGTAGTGCCCGACCATTTTCACATCTTTTGCCCGACCACTTTACATCCTTCTCCCGATCTCAGTCATCAGCCCCCTTGCCAGCTTGCTTTTCTGGCTATGGGCTTGACCTGCATGTGTCTCAAAACGAGGGGACCCGAAAAGGTTCGATGAGATGGGCTCCCTACACCGTCCCTTGTCATGATGATTAAACTTCGAAAATATGGTAGCGGCGACTTTGATTTTTACGGAGTGGTGCACATTCCTTCGTAGAATAATTATTATCGATTATGTAAAATATGGTATCATCATCAGCATAATCATCGACAACCATTATCAATCCACTTCTGAACAAAGAGCTCCCCAAGTCTCTTACAAAACTCTGTCCTGAGCCACACTTCAATGTCATACCTACGAATTTCATCCACGCATTTCCCCCGTGGCCTTCTGCGTATTTTCCTGTGCATACACACACACACACACACACACACACACACACACACATATATATATATATCATCGTCATAATTGTCAACCATTATCAATCCACTGCTGGACGAAGGTCTTTCCAAGCTTCTTCCACAACGGACTGCCGTGTGC
The DNA here is from genome assembly GCA_039090855.1 of Macrothele yani. Classification (NCBI taxonomy): domain Eukaryota; kingdom Metazoa; phylum Arthropoda; class Arachnida; order Araneae; family Macrothelidae; genus Macrothele; species Macrothele yani. The sequence goes on along the minus strand of JAYWMT010000096.1, from coordinate 497,033 downwards.
CTGTCTCATCCATGTTACTCCCGCATACTTTCGAATTTGATCCACCTATCTCCCATAAGGTCTTCTTCTGGGTCTTTTCCTGTCCCTTGGAATCCAATCTAAAATTTAGGCTGTCCACAAGTTCCTGGTTCATACTCTACAGCTCTGGTGGGGTAGTTGCAAAAATGACTACGTCATCAGCAAAATGAAGGTGAGTTAGATAATCTCCATTAATCTTTATCCCTTTGTTTTCCAAGTTCAGTGATTGAAAGACATTTTCCAATGTGGTATTAAAAAGCTTGGGAGATATGGTGATACCTTGTCTCACTCCCTTTCCGATTTTTATGTGCGCTGAATTCTCAAACAGCCGAATCTTTGCACTTGCATTTTCATAGATGTTATTGATAATATTAATGTACGCATCTTCAATACCACAGGATTTCAAAGCCATTGTAACTGCTGATGGTTTCACCGAATCAATGGCCTTCTCATAAACGATAAAAGCCATGCCTAATGGAAGTTCATATTCATTTGCCTTTTCAATTAGATCTCTCAGTACGTGGAGATGATTATAGTGCTGTAGCCACTCCTGAATCCAGCTTGTTCTCAAGGTTGAGCCATGTCCAGTGTTATCTTCACACGATGTGAAATAGCTTTAGTGAAGATTTCATAAACCACTGATAGGAGGCTGATATGTCTGTTGTTCCTGAGATCCTCAATGTCACTTTCTTTATGAAGCAGGATCATTGTAGAGTTGTTCCAATCCTCAGGAATCATCCCTTCATTAAGGCATCGAAAGAAAATTTGTGCGAGTACTGTTTCAATTTCTCCACTTGCTCATTGTATGATGTCTGCAGTAATTCCATCTTCTCCTGGAGCATTTCTCCGCTTCACGTTCTTGATTGCATGCGCAACTTCTGCTGGGAGGACTGGAAGAACTCTGGTACTGGTACGTTTCATGATGAATGGAGTACATGTATCATCCCTTTCATACAATTTGGAGTAGAAATCTTTCCCTCTTGTTAAAATCACGCCTCTATTTCTTGTTAGAGAACCATCTTCTTTTCTCAGTGCCATAATCTGTTTTCTTCCCTTACTGAGATGTCCCTTTGCTATATATATATATTGATTCCACAACTTAAATCTCGGCCCTCAGTCTCCGGCAGCTGGAATGTACCTGACCAAGGCAGCGGCCAGTGCGACATGAAGGCAGAGGGTGCTAAGTATCCCCTGGGGACCGGACTAGGCTGCCATTTGATGCTGATCTTGGCTACGTATAACGGACGCTCCCTATCTTCTGATTCAAGGTTTCTTGAATTGGAAGAGGAACTACAAAGGATCAAGTGGGACATCGTCGGGCTAAGTGAGGTAAGGAGAAAAGGAGAAGATCTCATTGTACTGAAAAGTGGACATCTCTTCTACTATCGTGGGACCGATACTGGCGGAACTAGTGGTGTTGGATTTAAAATAAACAAGAAACTGAAGGATAAAGTTGTAGAAGTTTAAATTCCTCTGACAGAGCTGCACGACTCGTTATCCAACTCTCGAGAAGATATCAGGCTCAGATTATTCAAGCTTATGCACCCACTACAAGTCCTCCTGAAGAAGAAATTAAAGAATTTTATGAGGAAATTGTCGTCTAAATAATAAAGGCAAACAGCACTTGAAGTTCATTATGGGAGATTTCAATGCGAAAATAGGGCAACAACAACAGAATGAAACTTCAGTAGGTAAATTCGGTCACTGCAACAGAAACCAGAGTAGAATTACCCTCGTAGAGTTTGCAGAGGCAGAAAGGGTTTTCATCATGAACTCCTTTTTCAAGAAAAAGCCGCAAAGGAAATGGACATGGAGGCATCCCAAGGGATTGACAAGTGAAATTGATTTCATTACGTGTAACAAGAAATTTGTCATGGAAGACTGCAGTGTGCTAAAAAAGTTCAACACAGTGACCATAGAATGGTAAGATGTAAGACGCACCTCAATGCTAAACTCGAGCGTGGCAAGCTCATAAAACAAACAAAGTGTATTGACACGACCAACCTTAAAAAACATTATAATACCTTCGAATTGGAACTGAGGAACAGATTCTCTGCTCTAGAAGGTCTAACGTCGGAAGAAGTGGACATCTCTGAATTTAACAGAAAACTAACCAAGGCTCTTATGGAAACAGCAACAAAAATAGCTAGTACCAAGAACAAGTTCCATACAAACACATTATCAGGAAAAACCAAAATTCTCATGCAAAAAGAAGAGAGATGAAGACACCTAAAGGAGATGTGACTTCCAAAGTGGAATATATGGAGCTATGCAAGGCGGTACGAAAAAGTATCACTGAAGATGTAAGGAAATTCAACTATGAATTAGTGAGGAAAGCAATTGAAAACAACCAAAGCCTAAAGAGAGCAAAGGGACATCTGAGAAAGGGAAGAAAACAGATTATGGCTCTGAGAAAAGAAGATGGTACTGTGACAAGAAATAGAGGTGAAATTTGGACAAGAGTGAACGATTTGTACTCAAAACTATATGAAAAGGATCATACATGTACTCCAGACATAACAAAAGGTACCAGGGTATTTCCAGTCCTCCCAGCAGAAGTTACACTTGTAATCAAGAACATGAAGCGGGGAAAAGCTCCAGGAGAACATGGAATTAAAGTAGACATCATACAAGAAGCAAATGGAGAAATTGAAACAGTTCTCACCCAAGTTTTCACTCTATGCCTTACTGAAGGGAAGATTCCCGAGGATTAGAACATAGCTACAATGATCCTACTACATAGAAAAGGTGACTTTGAGGATCTCAGGAACTACAGACCTATCAGCCTCCTATCAGTGGTTTATAAAATCTTCACTAAACTTCTTTCACACCGCTTGAAGGTGACACTGGACATGGCTCAACCGAGAGAACAAGCTGGATTCAGGAGTGGCTGCAGCACAATAGATCATATCCACGTACTGAGAGAACTAATTGAAAGAGCGAGGGAATATGAACTTCCATTGTGCATGGCTTTTATCGATTATGAAAAAGCCTTTGATTTGATGAAACCATCAGCAGTCACAATGGCTCTGAAATCCTGCGGTATTGAAGATACATACATTAATGTGATTAATAACATCTATGAAAATGCAAGTGCAGAGATTCGGCTGTTTAAAAATGCAACACACATAAAAATTGGAAAGGGAGTGAGAAAAGAGGACACCACATCTCCCAAGCTCTTTATTGCCAAATTGGAAAGTGTCTTTCAATCACTGAACTGGGAAAACAAAGAGATAAAGATTAATGGAGATTATCGAATCACCTTCGTTTTGCTCATGACGTAGTCATTTTTGCAACTACCCCATCAGAGCTGCAGAGTATGATCCAGGAACTTGCTGACAAGAGTAAAGGAGTTATATTAAAAATGAACTTTCAGAAGACAAAAGGGATATTCAATGCTTTTACAAGAAATGAAGATTTATCGATTGATGGAGAAAAGCGTGAGACAATCGATTCCTACATTTATCTTGGGCAGCAGATATCGAGTGAGGTTCACATTTATGAAGAAATTAATCGGCGTATAAAACTTGGATTGAAAGCTTTTGGAAAAAGCAGTACAATTTTGAAGAGCAGTATGACGAAGAAATTAATCGGCGTATAAAACTTGCCTGGAGGGCGTTTGGAAGAAACAGTATAATTTTCAAGAGCAATATTCCATTATGTCTTAAAAGAAAAGTGTTTGGTCAATGCATCCTTCCAGTACTTACATGTGGTGCAGAGACGTGGACCTTAACTAAAAGAGACATACAAAAACTGCAGACAACTCAAAGAGGCATGGAAAGATGCATGCTTTGTGTAACCAGTAGGGATAAGAAGAGGAACTCGTGGCTAAGAAAAATGACAAGAGTGGAAGACATAATGACTAGAGTTAAATCCCTGAAATGGCAATGTGCTGGACATATTGCCAGAAGGATATTGCCAATATGTCCATATTGCCAGTAGGACAGACCTTCGATGGACAGCTGAAATTTTAGACTGGATTCCAAAGAAGAGGAAAAGACCCAGAAGAAGACCACATGGGAAATGGGCAGATGAAATTCGAAAGTATGCGGGAGTAACATGGAAGAGACTACCACAAGACAGACCGTTGTAGAAGAAACTTGGGGTGACCTTCGTACAGCAGTGGATTGATAATATTTGACAATGATGATGATGATAATGATATTTATAATAGCCTCTCCTTGAAAAATGTCAACCCCGCCTTCTCCGGGTGCATCCTGTTCCCATTAAAAGGGCTCTGACGACCGCCAGTAGCTGTATAACTATTCCATCGTCATCAGAGGAAATGCTATCCCACACTCACCAACCCGCTTGGCCAGCGTGGTGAGTTATCGCCAAACCCCTCCAAAAGGACTTCACAAATTAAATATTGACCCTCAGTCTCCGGCAGCTGGAATGTACCCGGCCAAGACAGCGGCCAGTGCGTCATGGTGGCAGAGGGTGCTAAGAAGCACTGGAGGAAAGGACTAGGCTGCCATTTGATGCTGACCTTGGCTACTTAAAACGGACGCTCCCTATCTTCAGATTCAAAGCTTCTTGAATTGGAATAGGAACTACAAAGGATCAAGTGGGACATCGTCGGACTAAATGAGGTAAGGAGAAAAGGAGAAGATCTCATTGAACTGAAAAGTGGACATCTCTTCTGCTATCGTGGGGCAGATACTGGCAGAACTAGTGGTGTTGGATTTATAATAAACAAGAAACTGAAGGAAAAAGTTGTAGAAGTTGAAAGTTCCTCTGACAGAGCTGCACGACTCGTTATCCAACTCTCGAGAAGATACCAGGCTCAGATTATTCAAACTTATGCACCCACCACAATTCACCCTGAAGAAGAAATTGAAGAATTTTACGAGGAAATTCGGAATCTAAATAACAAAGGCAAACAGCACTTGAAGATGTGAGATTTCAATGCAAAAGTAGGGTAACAGCAACACAATGAAACTTCGGTTGGTAAATTCGGTTACGGGAACAGAAATCAACTTGGAAATACTCTCGTAGAATTTGAAGAAGCAGAAAGGTTTCTCATCATGAACTCCTTTTTCAAGAAAAAGCCACACAGGAAATGGACCGGGAGGCATCCGAATGAGACGTCAAATGAAATAAATTTTATTATGTGTAACAAAAAATTCGTCATAGAAGACTGCAGTGTGCTAAACAAGTTCAACACAATTAGTGACCATAGATTGGTGAGATGTAAGATGCACCTCAACACTAAACTCGGACGTGGCAAGCTCATAAGGTAAACAAAATGTATTGACATAACCAACCTTAAAAAACACCATAACACCTTCAAGTTGGAACTGAGGAATAGATTCTTTGCTTTAGAAGGCCTAACATCGGAAGAAGTGGATATTTCTGAAGTTAACGGAGAACTCACCATGGCTCTTATGGAAACAGCAACAAAGATAAAGGGTACTAAGGACAAGTTACATATGAAGAAAATTTCACGAAAAAGAAAAATGTTGATGCAAAAGAGAAGGGAGATGAAAACAAATAAGACGCAACTTCCAACGTGGAATATATAGAGCTATGCAAGACAACGCGAAAAGGTATCACTGAAGACATAAGGAAATTCAATTGTAAACCAGTGAGGAAAGCAATTGAAAAGAACTAGAGCCTGAAGAGAGGAAAAGGACATCTCAGTAAGGAAAGAAAACAGATTATGGCTCTGAGAAAAAAGATAGTAATGTAACAAGAAATAGAAGCGAGATTTTGACAAGGTGAACAATTTCTATTCAAAACTACATGAAAGGGATGATACATCTATTAAAGACATTACGACAGGTACCAGTGCCAAAGACCCTCCAATCCTGCCTGCACAAGATGCATATGCCATTAAGAACATGAAACGGGGAAGAGCTCCAAGAGAAGATGGAATTACCGTGGACATTATACAAGAAGCAAGTGGATAAATTGAAGCTACACTCACCCAAGTTTTTTACCAGACGTCTTGTGAAGGGAAGATTCCTAAGGATTGGAACAATGCTACAATGATCTTGCTCCCTAAAAAAAGTGACGTTGAGGATCTCAGGAACTACAGGCCCATCAGCCTTCTTTCAGTGGTTTATAAAATCTTCACTAAGGTTCTTTCACATCGCTTGAAGGTAACAATAGACATAACCCAACCAAGAGAACAAGCGGGGTTCAGGAGTGGCTACAGCACTATAGATCATATCCACCATATCTCCCAAGCTCTTTAACGCTACATTGCAAAATGTCTTTCAATCATTGAACTGGGAAAACAAATGGGTAAAGATTAATGGATATTACTTAACTAATCTTCGTTTTGCTGATGATGTAGTCATCTTTGCAACTAGAGAGCTGCAGTGTATGATGCAAGAACTTGCTGACAAGAGTAAAGAAGTGGGATTAAAAATGAACTTTCAGAAGACAAAAGTTATGTACAATGCTTTTGCAAGGAACGAAGATTTATCGATTGATGGAGAAAAGCTTGAGGCAATCGATTCCTACATTTATCTTGGGCAGCAGATAGTGAGGTTCACACTTATGAAGAAATTAATCGGTGTATAAAACTTGGATGGAGAGCTTTTGGAAGAAGCAGTGCAATTTTTAAGAGCATTATGCCATTATGTCTTAAAAGAAAAGTGTTTAATCAATACATCCTGCCAGTGCTTACGTATGGAGCTGAGACATGGACCTTAACTAAAAAAGACATACAAAAACTGCAGACAACTCAAAGAGGCATGGAGAGATGCATGCTTGGTGCAACCAGGAAAGATAAAAAGAGGAACTTGTGGATAAGGAAAATGACAGGAGTGGGTGGCATCATGATCAGGGTGAAATCACTGAAATGGCAATGGGCTGGACATGTTGCCAGGAAAACGGATCACCGATGGACAATCAAAATTTCAGACTGGATTCCGAGGGACAGGAAGACCCCACGGGAGATGGAGGGATGAAGTTCGAAAGTATGCTGGAGTGACATGGAGGAAGCAGGCCCAAGACAGACAATTGTGGAAGAAATTTGGGGAGACCTTCATCCAGCAGGGGATTGATAGTGGTTGATGATATATATATATATATATATATATATATATATATATATATATATATATATATATATATACAACATATAGGGTCTTTTCCTATATATATATATACACTATCTAATAACAAGTAATTGGACACCTGTGATAGCAAAGGAAAACGAAGTTTATTCACCTTCAGTAGTTGGGGGATCCTCCACGAGCGGTGATTACAGCTGCGACCCTCCGGGGCATACTCTCAACCAGTCGTTGTACGACTGGTTGAGACACTTAAGTCCACGCTCCAACTCGTCATAAAGGTGCTCGATAGGGTTAAGGTCCAGGCTCTGCGCAGGCCAGTCCATTCGATTAACCCCATTGTCACCATACCAAGCCATGGTGGACCTCGCAACATGACAGGTGGCATTGTCATCCTGAAAGTAACATGGGTCCACCCCGTAAAACTGCCACAGCGTAGGAAGCGCATGGTCATCCAAAATGGTGCAGTAGGTCTCGGCGTTGAGTCTACCAGGAATTGCGACCAAGGGTCCCGTGCCGTAACATAATTCCACCGCCGCCGAACTTCACAGTTGGCACAATACATTCCGGCAGGAGGCGTTCTCCAGGCAGACGCCAAACTCAGACCCTGCCATCCGAACGGTAGAGGGTGAACCTTGATTCGTCGCTCCAGAGAACCTAATTCCATTGTTCAACGGTCCACTGTCGATGTTCTTTGCACCACGTTAGCCGAGCAGCGCTATTGGACTTGGTGATCAAAGGCTTGTGGGCGGCAGCACGTCCGTGATAACTGAGCAGATGGGCTTCCTTACGGATGGTATTCATCGAAAGAACACTCCCGGATGCCTGTTGAAACTCCTTGCGGATGTGGCCCATCGATTTGGTGCGGTTCTTCCGAATTTCTCTGGGCCGCACCCGTCGGTCTCTAACTTCCAGTTTTTGGGTCTGCCGGTTCGGAGCACATTCCGACAGTCACCTCTCATCTTCCACTTGTCAATCACGTAGGTCATTGTCGATTTTGGGTACTTCAACTTGCTGGATATGTCACGTATGGATCGGCCATTTCTGTGATACCCGACGATTACACCTTTCTCGAAATCAGAGAACTCCGAACTGCGTGGCATCTTGCATGCGACTGGTTGCGTTGTTGTTTCCCACACGATATTTAACGGCGGCGGCCGTGACGTGTATCAGGACCGCAGATATCGTCGATTGCATAGGGGTCCAATTACTTGTTGATAGATAGTGTATATATATATATAGGAAAAGACACGAAATATTTTAAACCATTGTGACGAAATATTTTTAACCACTGGATTACTTGTACAATAAACACACACACACACACACAAAAAATTTTTGTGTTTTTACTAATCAGAAGAAAAACATGTGAGGTTTGCACCGAAAGTAATACGAAAGTAGGCATAACGTTTTAATTAACTGACAGATCGTTTTATTAACAACCCCCTACCCCTCTGTAGGTTTCCTGTGTTTGCACATGCTCGCGGAAAATTTGTTGAGCTGTAATTTAGAAACCTTGAAATTATTTTGTTCAGTTGCACATTGTAAACATTTTCTTTAAGGAATTACATTTAATATCGCAATTAAGAAAATACGAAATTACGGAAACTTTATGCGAGTCAGATAACAACAGTCTCTGGAGACTTGGCCACGTAGCATCCAAAAATGCAATTTTTGTACGGCCCTTTAAAATTTTTGTGGCCAGTTCTTTGGGGTCAGTTCTCCGCTTTGTCTTTGGCTGGCCGGAAAATCATGGAAATGTCTACACTTCTTATTTAAAATGAAATATTAAAAAAAAAAGGCTTTGTGACCAATAGTTGCTCAAGTAATGGGAAATATAGCCACACGGTATTTATTTATTCAGAACAATTTATGGCACTGAAATTGCAATGTGACCAGTTCTCCGTATCCGAATTTTTTTTATGTCCATAAAAATTATAACATAGAAACCTGGAAATTGATTTATCGCGATGTCTTTTATGATCTTTTTCATCGATAAGTTCTGTAAATTTCAAATGAGCATATTTTCCGCTAATTGTTTTTTTATTCTAGAAAATAAAATGTATGTAAATACGAAATGGCAATACAAATTGCTGCATACGATTAATTTAACTTTGCTTCATATGTAATGTATTTCCAGTTTATTCAATTATAACTGGAACTCGAATGCATAAAATATTCTGCTCAAGAAATAAGAAAATAAAATTGCTTCCAAAAGAGCACAATGCACAAGTTAAAATAATTATGAATGATCTCTAGTTTTCTCCTGTGGAAGAGCAAACGTGTGTCCGCGAACTGGAGCCTTCGTTATAAATTTTTCCATCAAGTAATCCAAATCCAGATCATCAGTGGCTTCGGAGTGTGCGTGAAGCAAAGTTTGGGAATTCAAACTCTGTTGCAATATAGTTGAGCGCAAATAGGTTTCAATCTCCTCAGAACTGAAAATGAGCTTTCGCCAGTCTCCGCACGATGAGACGGGAGTAGTCAACATAATTTCAAATTTTCATAATTTCAAAAATGTAGTGTACTATTTTCAAAAATTCCGGCATCGTGGTTTCTAGAGAACATTGCTCTTCAAAATACCCACAACGTTTTTCAGATTGGTTATAGCAGCATGTTTAATTTGTGCAATTTCGAGAAACAAGCTTCTGTGTAAAAGTAGCTTTTCACCATCTCCTTCAAATTCGTCTCCGTACAAACTGATTACATCTTGTATTCAAGCATTTTCATTTCCAACTACGAAATCTTCAATCTTATTTAGAACACTCATGGTGCTAGAGTCGAACCTTATTCTTAAGAAAGTAAGCACCCTCGTCTAACACTAAATAATATTGCGATCTATAATATTCACATGGTTTTTAATTGATGGGTTTTTGAGCATGAATCCCGCTTATAGGGAATTTTCCTCTCGCGTGGAAGCGTTGGCCTGTGTGAATTTAATTTGTGAGCTTCTTCCACTGAAGAATTCCACATTTTTTCAAATCCTGAGTTTCGCAGAGAAGCCAAGCCATCTACTGTTAAATTAACATCTTCGTGGGACTCGTTTATACACAGATTCGATTTCTGCAGTTTAGCATTCAAAATTTCCACTCTTTCAAAAATATTGATTGTCACTATAAGAAAATAAAAAAATTCAAAACTCTGAAGATTTTTTTAAGGAGCTTGATGTTTTTGCTGCTACTGCTGCATTAATGAACCGGGTTTCCCTTATGTTGTAAAAAAATGTCACGAGAACTTCGTAGTTGCACAAAAGAGTTTGAAGTGATTTGACGCGCATACACCATCTTTTCGGGCAAAAAGGCGATAAAGCAGGAGAATCATTAGCTTGAAGATATTTAAAGAATGCAACCCGCTTTGGCGAGTCTCTCAGAATAGATATCATGTCTTTTAACACACCAGTAAAGTTGCGGAAACACACAACGTTGTTCATAACATCTTGAACGTATAGGTTAAGACGATGAGCCACACAGTGAACAAACAAGTCTTATGGTTCAGCTTCTTTAACACGAGACTGCCGTCCCATAAGTTGACCACTTACGTTGCTTGCCCCGTCGTAAAGTTGCCCACGCAGTTTGTCTATATCCAGGGCGAACCGGAATACAACATCTTTCACGATATTAAACAAAAAATAGTTTTGGATTTGTTTTGCTGGTTTCATAAAATCCCAAAAAGATTTCGTGTTTTTCAGCATCTTCGGAAATAAAACCAAACGGTATAGAAACTTGCTTGTGCATAGCTACATCGCACGTTTCGTCAAGTATGATGGCAAAAAACTCAGCAGCTCTTATTTCATCAAGATACATTCGCACCACTGCTTCTGCCATTAAATTAATTATCTCATTTTCTGCGTCATGATGAAGCCATTTCTAATTTCTTCTTTCAACAAGCTATCAAGTTTCGGGTTATCTTCAGCTTTCATCTGCAGTAATTGTTTTACATTAAAATTGCCATCACTTCCATGTCCTCTCAAAGCTTTGCCCTGCCGACTGAGAAATTCAATAGTGCTGATTTTTTTGAGAACAAAGCGTACTTCTTGCATTTCATTCTGCTTGGCGTTGAAAATCATATATATAACACTGTCCTCATTTGTTGAAGAAGTTAAAGTAGACATTGCACTTGTGTGATAGTCGCCGTTTTCGTATTTTCGAAAGGTATCCTTGGCGCGCGCCCAAGCTTGAAAGCCGTGCTGCACAAAAGCTTCGGGAGACCCCTGAGTTAGGCAGTGGTAAACAACTTCGTGAAACCTCTGAGTTAGGCAAAGGTAAACAACTTCGTGCGACCTCTGAGTTAGGCAAAGGTATACTTTTTCCTTGTGCTTCTGTGCAGATGAGGCAAATAGCTCTCTCATCAGCATTTAGTCTTAGCCAAGGGAATTGAATTTTGTACTGCGCTCCAAATTTACGTCATGAAACGTTGGGAACTGTATCCGTTATGCACCCAGCTGTATCTTGCGCGGATGGTCCAGTTTTATTTTGCGTTGATGGACAAGAGTGAATTTCACGCACTTCACTTTTTTCACCTGCTTTGATTTCGCACTCGTTGCGGTTTTCATCATTTTCGTTCTTTCTTCTCCATTTTTCTGCAAAAGAAAATGATGTTAATCACTTTACTGATATTATAACTCAAAACATATTATTGCTTAGCGATATTTGAATGCTCCGCTTTTGCATCGATGTCGATCTCACAGGCTATTGAGTGTGAGTGATCTAAACAGTTCTATTTCGTTTTCGAATACGCATTCGCATTACCCCTTCGACCTTCTTTACTACGGAGATCTAGCTCATCAGACAAAGTCTTATTCCACGAATCTATTGTTTTCAATAGCACATTTTCCATGTCCTGATGTCTGAAGTCGAGGGTCGGTGGGTGTAAGGTCATTTGCCGTAACGCATGAAGCAAAAGACCCAGGAAAACTTCAAAGAACCTTTACCGTTTTTGACTCCTTTTCGGGGTACTGTGCGTCTGTGTGTGTGTTCAATTTGGCCTTTTTTGAAAAGTGGTTTTTAGTATATTTTCCCATGCTGACCAGCAGAGGAAGATCCCAAACAGAAATACTCTCCCCGGCGAGGTCTAGGTGTGAAGGAAGATAAGGAGCCATCGAATCACACGTTGAAAGCATGTCTGTAAACATCAGAGGAACACAGACTAGATGGAGTGCAATTAGGACACTGATTTGCAGAAAACGGGTTACTTCAGCGTCGAAAGATTCCAAAGGGCGGCATTTGGTTTAAATGTTTCTCTCATTTGAGTTCAGCAATTTCTTGCTCTTTCTTTGCGTCAGAAAGAAGTCCCACCGCCCCGCCCCCTCCGCTGTCCAGCCCACATACCGAAAGACCGAAAGAAGTCAGTGAAACTTTTAAAGGTCATCATCATATAAAATGCTTCCTACCTACATGCTGCTGTAGTCTGTTAAGCCACCCTCACGTCACTTGAAATTTGCCTTCTGGGATCAGGGGGTATTTGAATTAGCGAACAGCGCATCCATTAGAAATTAAAAGATTCTATTCTAGGGGCACAGCTAACCTGATTACACTGTTAATACTGTGAAACCGATTCACCTACAAGATACCTCCTGTGTATCAGTATTTTTCCGCGCACTAATGGGGTGCCATGTGTCGCGGACCCTTTCCCTTAAGGGTGACTCAAAGCAATACTAAAGGAAACTTCCCGCGTTCCATCAAGATGTCACGCTTCAAATCCCACATCTTCTCAAACTTGCTGATCACAAACGATTTCTGGATGAGTATTTTAAAACAGTAACCACGAAGAAAGCAGTAAGCTTAATCCCCAAACCATTATCTCCCTACTTACCCTCAGACTAACACAATTCTCCCCTCCCGCTCGCAGTAAATATTCTCTGTGTATACTGTATAGCTTCTTCGAAGCAAAACACAAGTGACAATGACGTCGCCAAAATGCGAATATTTGTATTTTTAGAAACGCGATCGAAGCTGGGATCCTTATTTTTATAATGTACGCACGTACAACATTTAGAACATCCATATATCGATGTCCTTCTTAGATCTCAGTTAAAACTCAAACACGGTGTGACGTGCCTGCCCCGCAGGACGCACACGACATAAAGGCAGATAGCAGCAAGAACGAACGTCTGCGTAGCTCAGTTGGTAGAGCGACTTGTTTCGGAATAAGTAGACTCGGGTTCGATCCCCGGCGTGGACCAAAAATGACGGAGAAAGTTACTTCGTTATAACGGGCTTTTCAACTGAAACTATATTATGCCGTGGAGGTACACACTCTGTAAATTTAACTCTATACTCAGGTTAGCCTTCCCGGAGTATAGTTTACCCTCTAAAACAGAACGCCACTAGACTTAACATATTTTATTTTTACTTCCTGAAAGGAAAGGTTGGGCAAAACACACACACACATCTCTGTCTTCTCTGAAGATAATAACATTTATAACATGATAAATGAATGTGTAAGGTCAGGTGATGCGCAGCATCACAGCCTCTCCTGGACAAATGTCAAGCCCGCCTTCTCGTGGTGCATCCTGTTCCAACTAAAGGGACTCTGACGGCCGCCAATAGCGGTAAGCCACCCTCACGTCACCGCGGGATTAGAGGAAATGCTATCCTACACTCAGCAACCCGCTTGGTCAGCGTGTGAGTTATGGCCAAACCCCTCCAAAATGACTCCACAACTAAAAAATTGGCCCTCAGTCTCCGGCAGCTGGAATGTACCTGGCCAAGGCAGCGGCCAGTGTGACATGAAGGCAGAGGGGGCTAAGAATCCCCGGAGGACCAGACTAGGCTGCCATCCGATGCTGACCTTGGCTACGTATAATGGACGCTCCCAATCTTCTGATTCAAGGCTTCTTGAATTGGAAGAGGAACTACAAAGGATAAAGTGGGACATCGTCGGGCTAAGTGAGGTAAGGAGAAAAGGAGAAGATCTCATTGAACTGAAAAGTGGACATCTCTTCTACTATCGTGGGACAGATACTGGCAGAACTAGTGGTGCTGGATTTATAATAAACAAGAAACTGAAGGATAAAGTTGTAGAAGTAGAAAGTTCCTCTGACAGAGCTGCACGACTCGTTATCCAACTCTCGAGAAGATACCAGGCTCAGATAATTCAAACTTTTGCACCCACCGCAAGTCATCCTGAAGAAGAAATTGAAGAATTTTATGATGAAATTCGTCATGTAAATGATAAAGGTAAGCAGCACCTGATGATAATTATGGGAGATTTCAATGCAAAAATAAGGCAACGGCAACAGAATGAAACTTCAGTAGGTAAATTCGGTCACGGCAACAGAAACCAGCGAGGAAATACTCTCGTAGAGATTGCAGAGGCAGAAGGGTTTTTCATCTTGAACTCCTTTTTCAAGAAAAGGCCACACAGGAAATGGACATGGAGACATCCAAATGTGTCGACAAGTGAAATTGATTTTATTATGTGTAACAAAAAATTCGTCATAGAAGACTGCAGTGTGCTAAACAAGTTCAACACATGTAGTGACCATAGATTGGTGACATATAAGATGCACCTCAACACTAAACTCGGACGTGGCAAGTTCATAAGACAAACAAAATGTATTGACATAACCAACCTTAAAAAGCATCATAACACCTTCAAGTTGGAACTGAGCAATAGATTCTCTGCTTTAGAAGGCCTAACATCGAAATAAGTCGATATTTCTGAAGTTAACAGAAAAGTAACCAAAGCTCTTATGAAAACAGCAACAAAATTAGCTGGGTCTAAGAACAAGTTGCATGTGAACAAATTATCAGGAAAAACCAAAATGTTGATGCAAAAAAGAAGAGAGATGAAAACAACTAAAGAAGATGTGACTTCCAAAGTGGAATATATAGAGCTATGCAAGACAGTACGAAAAAGTATCACTGAAGACGTAAGGAAATTCAACTGTGAACTAGTGAGGAATACAATTGAAAACAACCAAAGCCTAAAGATAGCAAAGGGACATCTCAGTAAGGGAAGAAAACAGATTATGGCACTAAGAAAAGAAGATAGTTCTGTAACAAGAAATAGAGGCGAAATTTTGAGAAGAGTGAAAGATTTCTACTCCAAATTATATGAAAGGGATGATACATGTACTCCGGACATCATGAAAGGTACCAGTACCAGAGTTCTTCCAGTCCACCCAGCAGAAGTTGCACATGCAATCAAGAACATGAAGCGGGGAAAAGCTCCAGGAGAAGATGGAATTACTGTAGACATCCTACAAGAAGCAAGTGGAGAAATCTAAACATTACTCGCCCAAATTTTCAATCGATGCCTTAATGAAGGGAAGATTCCTGAGGATTGGAACAACGCTACAATGATACTGCTACATAAAAAGGTGACATTGAGGATCTCAGGAACTACAGACCTATCATCCTCCTATCAGTGGTATATAAAATCTTCACTAAAGTTCTTTCACACCACTTGAAGGTAATACTGGACATGGCTTAAATGAGAGAAGAAGCTGGATTCAGGAGTGGCTACAGTATTGAGAGAACTAATTGAAAGAGCGAGGGAATATGAACTTCCATTGTGCATGGCTTTTATCGATTATGAAAAAGCCTTTGATTCGGTGAAACCATCAGCAGTTACAATGGCTCTGAAATCCTGCGGTATTGAAGTTGAATACATTAATATTATTAATAACATCTATGAAAATGCAAGTGCAAAGATTCGGGTGTTTGAAAATATAACACACATAAAAATTGGAAAGGGAGTGAGACAAGGTAACACCATATCTCCGACGCTCTTTAATGCCAAATTGGAAAATGTCTTTCAATCACTGAACTGGGAAAACGAAGGAATAAAGTTTAATAGAGATTATCTAACCCACCTTCGTTTTGCTGATGATGTAGTCATTTTTGCAACTATCCCATCAGAGCTGCAGTGTATGATCCAGGAACTTGCTGACAAGAGTAAAGAAGTGGGATTAAAAATGAACTTTCAGAAGACAAAAGTGATGTACCATGCTTTTACTAAAAAGGAAGATTTATCGATTGATGAGGAGAAGCTGGAGATAACCAATACCTACATTTACCTTGGACAGCAGATATCAAGTGAGGGTCACATTGATGAAGAAATTAATCGGCGTACAAAACTTGCCTGGAGAGCTTTTGGAAGAAACAGCATAATTTTCAAGAGCAATATGCCATTATGTCTTAAAAGAAAAGTGTTTGATCAATGCATCCTTCCAGTGCTTACGTGTGGTGCAGAGACGTGGACGTTAACTAAAAGAGACATACAAAGGCTGCAGACAACTCAAATAGACATGGAGAGGTGCATGCTTGGTGTAACTAGGAGAGATAAAAAGAGGAACTCGTGGATCCGAAAAATGACATGAGCGGAAGACATCATGATCAGAGTTAAATCCCTGAAATGCCAATGGACTGGATATACTTCCAGAAGGACAGACCATCGATGGACAGCCGAAATTTTAGATTGGATTCCAAGGGACAGGAAAGACCCAGAAGGAGACCACATGGGAGATGGGTGGATGAAATTCGAAAGTATGCAGGAGTGACATGGAGGAGACTGGCACAAGACAGACCGTTGTGGGAGAAACTTGGGGAGACCTTCGTCCAGCAGTGGATTGATAATGGTTGACAATGATGATGAACTGAATTTGGAGTGGTGCATTGCAACACACAAATATTCTGGTGTGGTGCTAACGCACCACTCGCAATACAATAGTCGCCGTCCCTGCAGAGATTATTCCTAAAGTTAGTGTGCTGAGTGTGCTCAAGTTCAGTGGGCTCGTGTGCAGTGGGCAAATGTCTGTGTGGGCAAGTGTCCAAGTGAGACTGAAATCTATTACCGTTTTATGTGCTACTACGAAAACTTCTACACTTTGACAGTATCTTTCCTGCGAAATGCAATTTGTGTACATTCCATTATATGAGAAGGTGTAATAGTTTCTCGCAGTGTGTTTTACTAGCGGCAGAAGAAGACGGTTAGTAGTATAAAATGACGGGGACTGCCGGAGGAGCAGCTCCTTCTAAAGAAGGAGCAAGGGGCGTGGCTTGCGGCAGAAGGATGGGGGGCCTGGCTTGTGGCAGAAGGATGTGGGGGCGTGGCAGATGACGCCAGTGTGTAGGGTCGATGTGCTGCCCCCTAGCGGTGCTTTTTGGAACTTTCGATGGACCTTTGAGAGATGGCAACGACCGAGTGGGGGAAAGGAAATGTGCTGCCCTAGCGGTGCTTTTTGGAACTTTCGATGGATCTTTGAGGGATGGCAACGACCGAGTCGGGGAAAGGAGATGTGCTGCCCCTAGCGGTGCTTCTTGGAACTTTATTATTATGTTAGATCTTTGTTTTTGAGTGATGGCAACGACCGAGTGGGAGAAAGGGGGTGGATATAGGGGGATGCCAACTCGATGTGCTGCTCCCTAGCGCTGCTTTTTGGAACTTTTAATGGATCTTTGAGAGATGGCAACGACCGAGTGGGGGAAAGGGGATGTGCTGCCCCCTAGCGGTGCTTCTTGGAACTTTATTATTATGTTTGATCTTTGTTTTTGAGTGATGGCAACGACCGAGTGGGAGAAGGGAGGGTGGATATAGGGGGATGTCAACTCGATGTGCTGCCCCTAGCGGTGCTTTTTGGAACTTTTATTGGATCTTTGAGAGATGGCAACGACCGAGTGGGGAAAGGGGATGTGTACGTTGCTCCCCTAGCGGTGCTTTTTGGAACTTTTCTCGGGAGATTTATTGGACGTTGACAAAATTTGGGGAAGTCTTTCCAATATTTATTTATTTTTTTATTTTCTCGGGAGATTTACTGGACTTTGTCAAATTTTTGAAGGAAGTTTTTTTATCGTTTCCAATTTTTTTTACTCATATTTTTTTTGTCCTATTTTTCTCCCTAATTTAATTTATTAAATTTATATTTTCAGGAATTCCCTGAGGTATTATAATTTTTATAGACGTTGCAGTATTTTTTTAATTTATTTGGGAGATTTACTGGACTTCGTCAAATTTTTGAAGGAAGTTTTTTCAATCGAAGCATTTCCTCAAATTTGTTTTATTAAATTTATATTTTTAGAACTCTGTGAGGTGTTATAATTTTTATAGACGTTGCATTATTTTTTTTATTCTTATATTTTTTCTTCCCTTCAATTTTAATTTAGACGAGGAAAGGCTTTGTTTGAAAAGATTTCGTTCCTGTTGATTCATGTTCCGCTATCTTTTGTCCGACATGTGTTTTGGGATGACTCACCATTTTCTCTTTGACTCAGAAAACTTTGTATGACACGTGTTTTGGGAAGAGTGACTATGATGTGTGACGCATGTCGTGATAGCAGACATGACATCAGCCAACGCCATTTCCTCCGCGGGGTCGGCGGTTGACGTCATTTGAGATTCTGTAGCCACATTAAGTTCCAAGACTGATTTTTTTTTCAATAACTTGTTCATTTTGCAACGAATTTATTCCTTATTTTTTCCTCATAATTTCCCATTTTATATTCATAATTTTTCAACGTAACGATTTTTTATTTTCTTTGAGGAGACTTCACGCATTTTCAACGGACGTTCCAACATAAAAACGTTTTCCAAAGTTTTGTGCTGCAGACATAATCTTAAAACACGATTGTTTATTAACGTATTTACGTGTTCATGGCATTTTTTTAACGTTGTACCTTTTTCCACCGTACAAAGCCACAATTATTTAGGCATAGTTAAAATGTTTTTTTATTTCTTCATGATTATTCAGTGAAATGTACCCTTTAATGCATTATCTTAATCTTTTTTTACTAAATGCTTGCATACTCGTTAAATTTCTCGATGTACCAACATTATTTTATTTTCTTACTTTTCAATCTAACAACTACTTTTATCGAGGCTTTATTTTTTCTGATTTAAACAAGCAAACGTTTCTTCATTATTATTTCTTTTTCCTACGCAAAGAACTTTTCTTACTTGTTTTTAATGTATGACTTAATCTGGTTTTTTATATAGATGTTTCATGTTTGCGCAAGAAATATGCAGATCTATAGCAGATATACATAAAATTCGTTCCTAACAGTATCTTTTTTTTTTTTTTTTTTTAGATTTAACCCAACATACGTTTCTTAACGACTTGATATCTGTTCCACTAGGTGTTACAAAACTTCAGATTTTTAATTTTTTCTCTCTGAAACTGTTTTTTTCTTACTTGCTTTTAATGTATGGTTTAATCTATTTTTCTATCTTATTACTTTTCTATATGTGTACAAGAAATATATGAATCTATAGTAGTTAAAATTCGATTGAAACAATATTTCTTCATTCTTACTATATTTTTCCATTTCTTTCATCTATAGTAGTTAAAATTCGATTGAAACAATATTTTCTCCATTCTTACTGTATTTTTACATTTTTTTCCAACAGACGTTTTCTTCTCAATTCCCGCTATCTAACTTAATCTATGTTTTGAATATCATTCTATGTTCGCGTATTCGTCCATTGTCTTATTTCAAACTTTGCTAACTACCTCATACTTATATTCTGACTTTATATTTTTCATTTCAACCAACGTTTCTTAACGACTTGAATTTCCGGATGTGACAAAACTTCAGATTTATTTTTTCTACTCTTAAACTATTTTTTCTTACTTGCTTTAAATGTGACTTAATTTATTTTTTACATCGCTGTTTCGTGTATGTACGAGAAATATACAGATCTATAGCAGTTAAAAATTCGACTGAAACAGTATTTTCTTTATTTTTACTTTATTTTTACATTTCTTTCTGACAAACATTTTTTTTCACATTTTCCACATATTTAACTTAATTTTGTGTTTTTGAATATCATTCTATGTTCACGTATTCGTCCATTGTCTTTTTCCCTAACTTTACACTTCATTCTTACTGTATTTTTCCATTTCATTTTCAACCAACGTTTTTTAACGACTTGATATCTGTTCTACAAGATGTGACGAAACTTCAGATTTTTAATTTTTTCCCTCCGAAACTGTTTTTTCTTACTTGCTTTTAATGTATGGTTTAATCTATTTTTCTATCTCACTTTTCTATGTGTGTACAAGAAATACACGGATCTATAGTAGTTAAAATTCAATTGATTTCTTCATTCGTACTGTATTTTTCCATTTCTTTCATTTACAGTAGTTAAAATTCGATTGAAACAATATTTTCTGCATGTTTACTGTATTTATACATTTCTTTCTAACATACGTTTTTTCTTCTCAATTCCAGCAATCTAACTTAATCTGTTTTGAATATCATTCTATGTTCGATTATTTTATTTCAAACTTTGCAAACTGCCTCATATTTATATTTTGACTTTATTTTTTTTCATTTCAACCAACGTTTCTTAACGACTTGAATTTCCGGATGTGACAAAACTTCAGATTTATTTTTTCTCCTCTTAAACTATTTTTTTCTTACTTGCTTTAAATGTGACTTAATTTATTTTTTACATCGCTGTTTCGTGTATGTACAAGAAATATACAGATCTATAGCAGTTAAAAATTCGATTGAAACAGAATTTTCTTTATTTTTACATTTCTTTCTGACAAACATTTTTTTTCGTGTTTTCCGCTATTTAACTTAATTTTGTGTTTTGAATATCATTCTATGTTCATGATTCAGACTTTTTTTTTTCATTTCATTTCAACCAACGTTTCTTAACGACTTGATATCACAAGATGTAGCAAAACTTCAGATATTTTTTTTGTTTCTTCATGTAACGTAATATTTTCAAAACTCACTTTTAAGTATTCCTAAAAGCTTACATTTATGAGAAATATACAGATCTGTAGTGGTAAAAATTGGACTGCAACAGTATTTTCTTCATTCCAACTTTACTTTTCTATTTCTTTTCAACAGGCGTTTCTTCATTATTATTTCTTTTTCATATGTAAGCAACTTTTCTTTCTTTCTTTTAATGTATAACTTAATAAATTTTTCTATCTTACCTTTTCGTTGGGTATACGAGAAATATACAGATCTATGACAGTTAAAATTCGATTGTATTAGTATTTTCTTTACTATGACTTTATTTTTTCTTTTCATTTGAGTAAACGTTTCTTAACAAATTGATATCACAAGATGTACCAAACACTTCAGAATTTTTGTGTCCCTCACTTTCCAACTCACTTAAGTATTCCTAAAAACCTGCATGTATGTGAAATATTCATATTTTTTCATTCTATTCTAATTTGCTATACTTTTCTTTAACTGACCCAACAGGAAAAGCAATCATTGTCAAGACATTCATTCTAAAGCATTATTTCTTACGATAAAATTTATATCCTTTGCAATATATTTTCAGTATATTTTTCTAAATCAACAGAAAAAACATTCATTCTGGAGACATAGCGACCAAGTCCGTACTTCCACTAAACATCGTATTCTTAGCAAACATTTTTTCCCCTACATAGCAATTTCCTTACTCACCAGAAAAGCAGCTATTCTCAACATGTAGCTAAAATATCGAATTTCTCCAAACAAATGTAATAATTTTTTTTAAGAAAGACTTAGTTCTTTTCTCTGTATAACGACTTAATCTATTTTTCGAAAAACGTTTCTACGTTTACGTATTTTGTTTAACTTTGCTTTACACTGTACTTCGATTTTTTTCTTTGTAGTACTTTTTCCTGTTTCATTCCAACAAACTTGTTTCTTTTCGACTCGATCACTCTCACATTTCCATACAAACTTTCCTAATATCAGAAATGTAACAAAAACTTCAGATATATTTTTTAACTTTAGAATAAGTCTCACCGACATTTATTATCATGACATAAACTAAAATTTCATACTTTTCCTAAAAATAGTTTTCTTAATGAGTTGTTTTACACTTTTTTCATAATTGGCAAAGACTATTTTTTTTTTTATAAGGTTAGTTTCGAGAAAGTTAAATTTCGTCTAGTGTTAATCGAACAGAAGAAATATACATCAAGGAAAGAAAACGTAAATTATACATATGCCAAGAATTTGCTACGGCTGAAGATCCCCCGAGTGAGTTATTCAACCAATGCTCGTATTACCCATTCAAAGATGGAGGTATCAGGATGACCAAATCCCTCGTTGTTGCCTTCTTGTAGCAAAAGAGGTGGTGAACTTCACCAAACATGGTTCCATAATATTGGAGAAACACATTAAGGTTTACGGAGCAATTAAGCCCACGCCAGTGACCTTCTTCGTTCACATACACTCACATTCAAACAGAAAAAAATATAAATGAATGACAAAAAATAATGAAATAAAAGTAGTCCTGAAAAGGACTGATGTTTAGTCGTAAAAAGGACTTTTGTTTTTATTCCTCAAAAGAACTTTTTTTTTTTATTCCTCAAAGAACTTTTTTTTTTATTCCTCAAAAGAACTTTTTTCTCTCATCTGGACTATAAATTGCTCCAACGTATTCCACATTCTTGAGCTTCCACAAGAATTTTCTTCACATTAATGTTCTCGAAGAAAAAGTGAGTAATGGTGGGACGTATCAGCGACTGAAGGCGCTCACCAAAGTATTTCCCCAAAGTTTTGGGTTCAACAAGAGCAAATGCTTCGTCAAAGCATAGAGTCCATTTGTCTTCTTCTGTTTCGTTAAAGCACCTATGCCCCAGCTGATTGTTTGGCATGAGATTAGGATGCAAATGACATTCTCTGCAGTAATACACTTTTGCAATGTTTTTTCCAACCGCATCGACCAGAGCAAGTTTAAGAGCATTGGTATCTTGATCAGATATCGTATGTTCGAGTCCGAATTTACTGCATACCAATCTCACTGCATCACGAAAAACTGCTCCAAACTGTAATTGCAGAATACCGTCCCACAGCTTTTCAGAAGCATCACGAAGCGTGTTGAATTGTTCCCAGGTTAGGGACACAGAAGCACAATTCAATTGCAAGACATCATTGGAGCACGTGAACAGTTGTTGAAAGGTGTACACAGGCCCATCAGATGAAGGTGAACAGTTCATCAACAGTTCTTTATTGATCACTTTGATTTTGTTGAGAGCGTCATAACAATGCGAGCGGTCCATGAACTTCTTGAATGTTCTAGCAGACATTGACACGCCATATTTGGTAGGAAACAGTTTTTCTCCTTTGGTAGTGTAGCTGCGAATGTGCACTCTCACAGTTCCAGAAAAATCAGTCACTTTAGCAACTTTGTTTCCCCCGAGGGACACATGATGAAGAGGCATGCTTTCTAATGAAATACCGTAAGGAGGAGGTTCGGCAAACGGATCAGGACATCCATAGTTTAAAAGCTTCCATCGTGCTTCCATTAAGCGCGGATCATCACTCACTTTTTCTTGACATCAGAAACATCTGAAGACGAAGAAGTTCGCTTCATGTTTAACGCAGATCGACGAGGAGGTAGGTAACACAACGTGCACAGAATTCGAAGGTAGAGAACAGAATAAGTGAGCTGGTCTGTCCTCGGCCAAAACTGATAACAAATTGTTGTTGACGCATGCGCGTTGTTC
Organism: Macrothele yani; assembly: GCA_039090855.1. Classification (NCBI taxonomy): domain Eukaryota; kingdom Metazoa; phylum Arthropoda; class Arachnida; order Araneae; family Macrothelidae; genus Macrothele; species Macrothele yani. Next base: position 473,579 of record JAYWMT010000096.1, on the reverse strand, counting down.
ACTGTGTGATGACGTGATTGTATAGCCACGTGATAAATGAGCCTCTGTTATCATCTTTCTATAGGTCAGATTTAATCGAACATCAGGTGCATTTTCGCAACGTGGAAGGTCGTGAAACCATGACTCATTCGTCTTGTTCACGCATGTGTGTTGTTCGCTTCTTGATGACGTGATTGCATAGTCACGTGATAAGGGTGACCCTGTTATCATCTTTCTAAATGTGAGATTTAGACGAATATTGGGAGCATTCTTGCAACGTGACAGTCCATGATACCATGACTCATTCGTGGGGGTAGCATTTGTAAAAGGGATCCACATTCCAAAGCTATGACGACAGGCTGAAAACCATCTCATTTAAAAACAAAGTCCCTTGTTTGGCCTAGAGAAACTGAGGCAATGCATGAATTTTTTACAATTTCACATTCGTCATCTCTGTGAAAACCAATACAGGGATTTCCATTTTTATACTTATTAATGAAAACAAAATTGAATATTTCTCCACATACATTCTCAACAGTATCCTTGATTTCACGAAGTACTGGTATCCAAGGTTTAGCCAGCACACTCAATCCACTGAATGAGTAATGGAGATGATTATCACCGTAGACCACATGTTGTCTAGGAATTTTATGTTTTTCCATAAATCTTAATTTTGCTGAGATCATCACCGATATATTCTACTTCATTTTCGAGGTGGTTAAGATAATCTGTAGCTTCAGAATAAAAAATAATTTCTCATAGGAAAAAGGGAGGTCATCCTTATGACACATCTTAGAAGAATACATTTCTTCAGACGAAAGAAAATGTAGCAGTAATTGAAAAAAGCAGTATCTTCACACCGAGCAACGAAGCGAGAATGAAACAGACAGACTTGAGATAAGACATACGATTAACGAGTGCGTGAGTCTTCGGCGATGCAAGCACGAGCACGATACGGACATGTGTAAATGATCAAGAATTTAGCATGTTCGTTTAGAACCAGTGTCAAATAATCAGGCAAAAAGTACAATTTCCGAAGGCGTGAAAATGAAATTGACTACATGTGAGAAAACAAAATGGTGGTGATCGTGAAATGTCGACCCCCCCAAAAAAAAAAAGAAAATGGCGACGACAGCTAGTAGGATGGCAACATCCAACATGGCGACTCAGCCACACACGTGGCGTACAAATCACATCTCAAAGAAGTAGATATTAAAATTCTATCTTCTTATATTGCCACCATTCACAAAAATTTGTAAAATCAGTGTTACTATCTCCATTGTTCCACCCTCAGATTTCATTTTTCCTATGCGAACAGAAACGAACGTGAACCATTGTCATACAAGACGACTCGTCCGCATTTTCCCCCTCGACTCACACAAGACTAATGTCGTCGCCTAACCCCAGCAGTATGTTCTTTATTAATAGGTCATGTACTTTAAATTTGGTGAACTACTGCCAGGGTTAGGCGACGACATTAGTCTTGTGTGAGTCGAGGAAAATGCGGACGAGTCGTCTTGTATGACAATGGTTCACGTTCGTTTCTGTTCGCATAGGAAAATGAAATCTGAGGGTGGAACAATGTAGATAGTAACACTGATTTTACAAATTTTTGTGAATGGTGGCAATATAAGAAGATAGAATTTTAATATCTACTTCTTTGAGATGTGATTTGTACGCCACGTGTGTGGCTGAGTCGCCATGTTGGATGTTGCCATCCTACTAGCTGTCGTCGCCATTTTCTTTTTTTTGGGGGGGGTCGACATTTCACGATCACCACCATTTTGTTTTCTCACATGTAGTCAATTTCATTTTCACGCCTTCGGAAATTGTACTTTTTGCCTGATTATTTGACACTGGTTCTAAACGAACATGCTAAATTCTTGAACATTTACACATGCCCGTAACGTGCTCGTGCTTGCATCGCCGAAGACTCACGCACTCGTTAATCGTATGTCTTATCTCAAGTCTGTCTGTTTCATTCTCGCTTCGTTGCTCGGTGTGAAGATACTGCTTTTTTCAATTACTGCTACATTTTCTTTCGTCTGAAGAAATGTATTCTTCTAAGATGTATCATAAGGATGACCTCCTTTTTCCTATGAGAAATTATTTTTATTCTGAAGCTACAGATTATCTTAACCACCTCGAAAATGAAGTAGAATATATCGGTGATGATCTCAGCAAAATTAAGATATATGGAAAAACATAAAATTCCTAGACAACATGTGGTCTACGGTGATAATCATCTCCATTACTCATTCAGTGGATTGAGTGTGCTGGCTAAACCTTGGATACCAGTACTTCGTGAAATCAAGGATACTGTTGAGAATGTATGTGGAGAAATATTCAATTTTGTTTTCATTAATAAGTATAAAAATGGAAATCCCTGTATTGGTTTTCACAGAGATGACGAATGTGAAATTGTAAAAAATTCATGCATTGCCTCAGTTTCTCTAGGCCAAACAAGGGACTTTGTTTTTAAATGAGATGGTTTTCAGCCTGTCGTCATAGCTTTGGAATGTGGATCCCTTTTACAAATGCTACCCCCACGAATGAGTCATGGTATCATGGACTGTCACGTTGCAAGAATGCTCCCAATATTCGTCTAAATCTCACATTTAGAAAGATGATAACAGGGTCACCCTTATCACGTGACTATGCAATCACGTCATCAAGAAGCGAACAACACACATGCGTGAACAAGACGAATGAGTCATGGTTTCACGACCTTCCACGTTGCGAAAATGCACCTGATGTTCGATTAAATCTGACCTATAGAAAGATGATAACAGAGGCTCATTTATCACGTGGCTATACAATCACGTCATCACACAGTGAACAACGCGCATGCGTCAACAACAATTTGTTATCAGTTTTGGCCGAGGACAGACCAGCTCACTTATTCTGTTCTCTACCTTCGAATTCTGTGCACGTTGTGTTACCTACCTCCTCGTCGATCTGCGTTAAACATGAAGCGAACTTCTTCGTCTTCAGATGTTTCTGATGTCAAGAAAAAAGTGAGTGATGATCCGCGCTTAATGGAAGCACGATGGAAGCTTTTAAACTATGGATGTCCTGATCCGTTTGCCGAACCTCCTCCTTACGGTATTTCATTAGAAAGCATGCCTCTTCATCATGTGTCCCTCGGGGGAAACAAAGTTGCTAAAGTGACTGATTTTTCTGGAACTGTGAGAGTGCACATTCGCAGCTACACTACCAAAGGAGAAAAACTGTTTCCTACCAAATATGGCGTGTCAATGTCTGCTAGAGCATTCAAGAAGTTCATGGACCGCTCGCATTGTTATGACGCTCTCAACAAAATCAAAGTGATCAATAAAGAACTGTTGATGAACTGTTCACCTTCATCTGATGGGCCAACCTTCATCTGATGGGCCTGTGTACACCTTTCAACAACTGTTCACGTGCTCCAATGATGTCTTGCAGCCGTAGCAAATTCTTGGCATATGTATTGAATTGTGCTTCTGTGTCCCTAACCTGGGAACAATTCAACACGCTTCGTGATGCTTCTGAAAAGCTGTGGGACGGTATTCTGCAATTACAGTTTGGAACAGTTTTTCGTGATGCAGTGAGATTGGTATGCAGTAAATTCGGACTCGAACATACGATATCTGATCAAGATACCAATGCTCTTAAACTTGCTCTGGTCGATGCGGTTGGAAAAAACATTGCAAAAGTGTATTACTGCAGAGAATGTCATTTGCATCCTAATCTCATGCCAAACAATCAGCTGGGGCATAGGTGCTTTAACGAAACAGAAGAAGACAAATGGACTCTATGCTTTGACGAAGCATTTGCTCTTGTTGAACCCAAAACTTTGGGGAAATACTTTGGTGAGCGCCTTCAGTCGCTGATACGTCCCACCATTACTCACTTTTTCTTCGAGAACATTAATGTGAAGAAAATTCTTGTGGAAGCTCAAGAATGTGGAATATGTTGTAGCAATTTATAGTCCAGATGAGAGAAAAAGTTCTTTGAGGAATAAAAAAAAAAGTTCTTTTTGAGGAATAAAAAAAAAAAAAAGTTCTTTTGAGGAATAAAAAAAAAGTCCTTTTTACGACTAAACATCAGTCCTTTTCAGGACTACTTTTATTTCATTATTTTTTGTCATTCATTTATATTTTTTTCTGTTTGAATGTGAGTGTATGTGAACGAAGAAGGTCACTGGCGTGGGCTTAATTGCTCCGTAAACCTTAATGTGTTTCTCCAATATTATGGAACCATGTTTGGTGAAGTTCACCACCTCTTTTGCTACAAGAAGGCAACAACGAGGGATTTGGTCATCCTGATACCTCCATCTTTGAATGGGTAATACGAGCATTGGTTGAATAACTCACTCGGGGGACCTTCAGCCGTAGCAAATTCTTGGCATATGTATAATTTACGTTTTCTTTCCTTGATGTATATTTCTTCTGTTCGATTAACACTAGACGAAATTTAACTTTCTCGAAACTAACCTTATAAAAAAAATAGTCTTTGCCAATTATGAAAAAAGTGTAAAACAACTCATTAAGAAAACTATTTTTGGGAAAAGTATGAAATTTTAGTTTATGTCATGATAATAAATGTCGGTGAGACTTATTCTAAAGTTAAAAAATATATCTGAAGTTTTTGTTACATTTCTGATATTAGGAAAGTTTGTATGGAAATGTGAGAGTGATCGAGTCGAAAAGAAACAAGTTTGTTGGAATGAAACAGGAAAAAAGTACTACAAAGAAAAAAATCGAAGTACAGTGTAAAGCAAAGTTAAACAAAATACGTAAACGTAGAAACGTTTTTCGAAAAATAGATTAAGTCGTTATACAGAGAAAAGAACTAAGTCTTTCTTAAAAAAAATTATTACATTTGTTTGGAGAAATTCGATATTTTAGCTACATGTTGAGAATAGCTGCTTTTCTGGTGAGTTAGGAAATTGCTATGTAGGGGAAAAAATGTTTGCTAAGAATACGATGTTTAGTGGAAGTACGGACTTGGTCGCTATGTCTCCAGAATGAATGTTTTTTCTGTTGATTTAGAAAAAATATACTGAAAATATATTGCAAAGGATATAAATTTTATCGTAAGAAATAATGCTTTAGAATGAATGTCTTGACAATGATTGCTTTTCCTGTTGGGTCAGTTAAAGAAAAGTATAGCAAATTAGAATAGAATGAAAAAATATGAATATTTCACATACATGCAGGTTTTTAGGAATACTTAAGTGAGTTGGAAAGTGAGGGACACAAAAATTCTGAAGTGTTTGGTACATCTTGTGATATCAATTTGTTAAGAAACGTTTACTCAAATGAAAAGAAAAAATAAAGTCATAGTAAAGAAAATACTAATACAATCGAATTTTAACTGTCATAGATCTGTATATTTCTCGTATACCCACGAAAAGGTAAGATAGAAAAATTTATTAAGTTATACATTAAAAGAAAGAAAGAAAAGTTGCTTACATATGAAAAAGAAATAATAATGAAGAAACGCCTGTTGAAAAGAAATAGAAAAGTAAAGTTGGAATAAAGAAAATACTGTTGCAGTCCAATTTTTACCACTACAGATCTGTATATTTCTCATAAATGTAAGCTTTTAGGAATACTTAAAAGTGAGTTTTGAAAAATATTACGTTACATGAAGAAACAAAAAAAATCTGAAGTTTTGCTACATCTTGTGATATCAAGTCGTTAAGAAACGTTGGTTGAAATGAAATGAAAAAGTCTGAATCATGAACATAGAATGATATTCAAAACACAAAATTAAGTTAAATAGCGGAAAACACGAAAAAAAAATGTTTGTCAGAAAGAAATGTAAAAATAAAGAAAATACTGTTTCAATCGAATTTTTAACTGCTATAGATCTGTATATTTCTTGTACATACACGAAACAGCGATGTAAAAAATAAATTAAGTCACATTTAAAGCAAGTAAGAAAAAAATAGTTTAAGAGGAGAAAAAATAAATCGGAAGTTTTGTCACATCCGGAAATTCAAGTCGTTAAGAAACGTTGGTTGAAATGAAAAAAATAAAGTCAAAATATAAATATGAGGCAGTTTGCAAAGTTTGAAATAAAATAATGGACGAATGCGCGAACATAGAATGATATTCAAAACAGATTAAGTTAGATTGCTGGAATTGAGAAGAAAAAACGTATGTTAGAAAGAAATGTATAAATACAGTAAACATGCAGAAAATATTGTTTCAATCGAATTTTAACTACTGTAAATGAAAGAAATGGAAAAATACAGTACGAATGAAGAAATCAATTGAATTTTAACTACTATAGATCCGTGTATTTCTTGTACACACATAGAAAAGTGAGATAGAAAAATAGATTAAACCATACATTAAAAGCAAGTAAGAAAAAAAAACAGTTTCGGAGGGAAAAAATTAAAAATCTGAAGTTTCGTCACATCTTGTAGAACAGATATCAAGTCGTTAAAAAACGTTGGTTGAAATGAAATGGAAAAATACAGTAAGAATGAAGTGTAAAGTTAGGGAAAAAGACAATGGACGAATACGTGAACATAGAATGATATTCAAAAACACAAAATTAAGTTAAATATGTGGAAAATGTGAAAAAAAAATGTTTGTCAGAAAGAAATGTAAAAATAAAGTAAAAATAAAGAAAATACTGTTTCAGTCGAATTTTTAACTGCTATAGATCTGTATATTTCTCGTACATACACGAAACAGCGATGTAAAAAATAAATTAAGTCACATTTAAAGCAAGTAAGAAAAAAATAGTTTAAGAGTAGAAAAAATAAATCTGAAGTTTTGTCACATACGGAAATTCAAGTCGTTAAGAAACGTTATTTGAAATGAAAAATATAAAGTCAGAATATAAGTATGAGGTAGTTAGCAAAGTTTGAAATAAGACAATGGACGAATACGCGAACATAGAATGATATTCAAAACATAGATTAAGTTAGATAGCGGGAATTGAGAAGAAAAAACGTCTGTTGGAAAAAAATGTAAAAATACAGTAAGAATGGAGAAAATATTGTTTCAATCGAATTTTAACTACTATAGATGAAAGAAATGGAAAAATATAGTAAGAATGAAGAAATATTGTTTCAATCGAATTTTAACTACTATAGATTCATATATTTCTTGTACACATATAGAAAAGTAATAAGATAGAAAAATAGATTAAACCATACATTAAAAGCAAGTAAGAAAAAAAAACAGTTTCAGAGAGAAAAATTAAAAATCTGAAGTTTTGTAACACCTAGTGGAACAGATATCAAGTCGTTAAGAAACGTATGTTGGGTTAAATCTAAAAAAAAAAAAAAAAAAAAAAAAAGATACTGTTAGGAACGAATTTTATGTATATCTGCTATAGATCTGCATATTTCTTGCGCAAACATGAAACATCTATATAAAAAACCAGATTAAGTCATACATTAAAAACAAGTAAGAAAAGTTCTTTGCGTAGGAAAAAGAAATAATAATGAAGAAACGTTTGCTTGTTTAAATCAGAAAAAATAAAGCCTCGATAAAAGTAGTTGTTAGATTGAAAAGTAAGAAAATAAAATAATGTTGGTACATCGAGAAATTTAACGAGTATGCAAGCATTTAGTAAAAAAAGATTAAGATATTGCATTAAAGGGTACATTTCACTGAATAATCATGAAGAAATAAAAAACATTTTAACTATGCCTAAATAATTGTGGCTTTGTACGGTGGAAAAAGGTACAACGTTAAAAAAATGCCATGAACACGTAAATACGTTAATAAACAATCGTGTTTTAAGATTATGTCTGCAGCACAAAACTTTGGAAAACGTTTTTATGTTGGAACGTCCGTTGAAAATGCGTGAAGTCTCCTCAAAGAAAATAAAAAAATCGTTATGTTGAAAAATTATGAATATAAAATGGGAAATTATGAGGAAAAAATGAACAAGTTATTGAAAAAAAAAAAATCAGTCTTGGAACTTAATGTGGCTACAGAATCTCAAATGACGTCAACCGCCGACCCCGCGGAGGAAATGGCGTTGGCTGATGTCATGTCTGCTATCACGACATGCGTCACACATCATAGTCACTCTTCCCAAAACACGTGTCATACAAAGTTTTCTGAGTCAAAGAGAAAATGGTGAGTCATCCCAAAACACATGTCGGACAAAAGATAGCGGAACATGAATCAACAGAAACGAAATCTTTTCAAACAAAGCCTTTCCTCGTCTAAATTAAAATTGAAGGGAAGAAAAATATAAGAATGAAAAAAATAATGCAACGTCTACAAAAATTATAACACCTCACAGAGTTCTAAAAATATAAATTTAATAAAACAAATTTGAGGAAATGCTTCGATTGAAAAAACTTCCTTCAAAAATTTGACGAAGTCCAGTAAATCTCCCGAGAAAATTAAAAAAATACTGCAACGTCTATAAAAATTATAATACCTCAGGGAATTCCTGAAAATATAAATTTAATAAAATAAATTAGAGAGAAAAAATAGGACAAAAAAAAATATGAGTAAAAAATTGGAAACGATAAAAAAACTTCCTTCAAAAATTTGACAAAATCCAGTAAATCTCCCGAGAAAATAAAAAAATAAATAAATATTGGAAAGACTTCCCCAAATTTTGTCAACGTCCAATAAATCTCCTGAGAAAAGTTCCAAAAAGCACCGCTAGGGGAGCAACGTACACATCCCCTTTCCCCCACTCGGTCGTTGCCATCTCTCAAAGATCCATTAAAAGTTCCAAAAATCACCGCTAGGGGCAGCACATCGAGTTGACATCCCCCTATATCCACCCTCCCTTCTCCCACTCGGTCGTTGCCATCACTCAAAAACAAAGATCAAACATAATAATAAAGTTCCAAGAAGCACCGCTAGGGGCAGCACATCCCCTTTCCCCCACTCTGTCGTTGCCATCTCTCAAAGATCCATTAAAAGTTCCAAAAAGCACCGCTAGGGGGCAGCACATCGAGTTGACATCCCCTATATCCACCCCCTTTCTCCCACTCGGTCGTTGCCATCACTCAAAAACAAAGATCTAACATAATAATAAAGTTCCAAGAAGCACCGCTAGGGGGCAGCACATCTCCTTTCCCCGACTCGGTCGTTGCCATCCCTCAAAGATCCATCGAAAGTTCCAAAAAGCACCGCTAGGGGCAGCACATTTCCTTTCCCCCACTCGGTCGTTGCCATCTCTCAAAGGTCCATCGAAAGTTCCAAAAAGCACCGCTAGGGGCAGCACATCGACCCTACGCACTAGCGTCATCTGCCACGCCCCCACATCCTTCTGCCGCAAGCCACGCCCCTTGCTCCTTCTTTAGAAGGAGCTGCTCCTCTGGCAGTCCCCGTCATTTTATACTACTACGGTTTAGTCGTTTTGAGCTCCATTCGTTGGATTACCCTCTGTAGGATTCTGTTCTCACCTTCTTTTAATCTTTTTTTTTTTTCGTGTTTGCCAGAAAGCTTTGAGATTAATTATAATTTTCACTGCTACCAGGTAGAGTAAGTTCCCTTGCGTTGCTTCATCATTATCTATTTTCAAACTTTGTTATTGTGAGGGTTGGACACCCTGTTTGCTGTCAAAATGGCCCTAAACGCCGAAGATGAAATGTGCTAAGAATCCGTACAACATATACTTCAGGATCAGAAGTCAATGAGACTCAAGGCACCAGTGCTACTAGTGATAACAACCTTAAATGTGCAACAAAAAAATGTACCACTTTTGCCAGAAAAACCCGGAAATAACATGATTGATTCATTTGATCAAACTCGTGGTTCTATGGATGCTGCTGCGGCATGTATCACAACTAACAGCTTACTATTAGATTCACAAGCTAGAACTTCGGCCTCCAGCAGTTATGCTGATGTACAAGATAAATTACCAGGATTGACAAATGTCAACATTTATAATAACGCACTGCAAAGCAGTGTCAATTCAGACGGGGAAAATGTTTTAACATACTGTAAATACTTCAGAAACTTCTCCAGACGGCAACGAATTGCCAAACTGTATGAAATGATGTATTCCTTTCCCTTCGTTAGCGGGTACCCCATTACAAGTGTACACAAATTCATTGCTTACGAAATTCTCTCAAGACACCCTTCTTAAAGTGTGGTCCAAACGAATGGTCCTGTTCTTGTTCTCATTGCAACTGAAATCCTGGATAATAAGGAGACAGTTGAGGTCATAGACATCAATGATCATCACATTATCGGTTACCCCATCACTGAATCCCAGGTGACGGTAAACGGGATCCCGGATTCGATGCTTATTAAAGTATTATTAGCTCCATTTGAGATCATCGGAAAAGTTCAAACCATGTCGGATGCTCCGAGAGGCTCTCCTTATCAAACTGTTGATGGTCTCTGAAGGCGTGACATTTTGAGACGAACTTGACGCGACAAAGTACCCCAAGCAATCAGATTAAGATTGGAACACCGTGATTATTGCATGGGTGTATTTACAGGTCTTCAGTGCTATAAATTCAAGGGTTTCGAACGTGTGCGATTAAATTCCCTTCAACTGGACAATGTTCTGAGGCTAGATCGTTCTACTTTCACCAATCTGGAGCAGTTTTCCACACAACCAGCGACGTCTAATGCACGTCTATATTACATCCACCTGTTCTAGTAGACATCATGGATGAAATATAGACGTCGAGTGGACGTCTATGTGTAAACCTCCATTTTTGTTTGGGACGGGGGAAATTGGAGGTTTAAGGACCACCGCGAGCAACTCAATGGGCTACAAGCAGTCGCCCATCCCTAATTTAGGGTAACTGGTTCCAGGGTAGGGAGAGAACCAGTGCCGTAAAACAAACACAACATCCATGCCTCACCTATCTCAGACGAATGATCAAAAGCCATCGCTTAGACCGGGGAGGCACCGCACTTTGGAAAACTGCCTCATGATTTTCACTAAGAGGGCATGCATAGATTGTGTTTCCTCAGAGGAACACTTGAATGTGGGACAGCTTTCCCAGTTTCTGAATTATGTGTGAAAATGGTGACCTCTGGGATCGCCCCCCCCCTATTCGATACTTTGTGAAAAATGTCAATTCGATACTTTGTGTTAATGTCCGGTGACTTGAGGCAAATGGACAGATCCGCTGCGTTGTTCAGATGCACGGTACAGCTGGAAACGCTATAAAAACAAATCTGCAGCTGACCGCAATCATAATTGCAAAGATATCTGTAAAATGCAAGTACCGATTTACAGATATTGGAGAACTGGAATCCGAAAGTAGTTGTGATGGATTTTGAAACGTACCTCTACGAAATTATTTTCCTTTATACAAATAACCAGATGCAATTTCCATTTTAACCAGAGCCTTTGGCGAAAAAATTCAAGAACTGGGATTAGTGAATCAATATAACAATAAAAGGGAGATAAGGGAATGTGTGCTTCAGTGGCCTATCTTTCTGTGGAAAATGTAGACGATGGCTGGATATGAACTCAAGAATCCAGTACGATTAATGAAAACCTTCAGAAATTTTATGATTTTTTCGTAAACAACTGGCTGCAAATCACCGTAATCACTGTAGAAATGTGGAATTGCAACAACAAAGACACAGAACAAATAATGTCGTCGAAGGCTGGAAGCATCGGTTTTATGCAGCTATCAAAAATCCTCATCCTAAAATCGCGAAGTTAATAATGTGCTTCAAAGATGAAGAAAGGCACAGCGACTTTCTGTACGACAGAAAGTGCCTAAATCTCGAGGGCAAGCAAAAAAAAAGCAGCGATCAAATTGGATTAGCGGATAAGCAAACCTATGACAGCGGTGGCTTCTGACCATTCACCCGAGATCGGTCCGGGTTCGAATCCCGGTGAGGCATAGATTTTGTGGTTATCTGGCACTCTGCCTTCTCTGGAAACAACGACCATAAATTAGCAACGGGCGCCTGCTTATAGCCCATTGAGTTGCTCACGGTGGTTGTTAAACCCCCAATAATAATAATAATAATAAACTATGACAGAGTTTTACACAACCGCAAATATCCGACGTTGTTTGAAAAATCTATTGTTCATTCAGAAGTTGGAATAATGAAGAAATCAACAGCTACCTTCAGTTTCGTAGTTTTATTATGAAACTTGATATACATTATAAAAACAGTTTTTCTATGAGAATATTTGTGTAATCTATTTTACTTTTTCTTTTGAATTAAAGAAGCCGAAATAAAATAAAAGATCAATGAAAAACAATAATTTTTTCAGAAATAAGGGTTGAAAAAAGTTATAGCTACACTGGGAATTCATTCTCATAGATGGACTAGCCCCGGCTGTAGACTGTACAAAGCAGCATACAAAAAAAATATATATACTAAAAAAACAACAACTTACCTTTTTGAACTGGCTGATGAGAAAATATTCAATTAGAATGAAATAAATCGTCCAATTAGTCAGTATCCCACTTTTCCAATATTTGAAAGACCAAATAAAATTTAACCCTTCTGGTAAGAGATTAGAAACGGGGAGTGTTTTTCTGTTGCCCTAATCCCTCACTAAGTCCTTACCCCTTTTCCCAGTTGCGGACAGAACGGGGATCTGTCCGCAATTGGGAAGAAACCGGCGTGGGCGACGTGGCCTTCAGCCCACGTCGGCGGTCATATGGAGGGCGGTTGGCCGGTAGTCTGCCCTTATTTTTCTTTAGCTTTTTCATATAAATACATATATTATGTTTATATGTTAATGATCTGAAATATACTGTTTCATAAAATACATAATATTTGCCCTTTGTGAATTAATGGCGTTTGTTTCATCTGTATTACACTGCCGGACAATTGCTAAGGACGGATGACAGTAGCAACGATAGCAACCATAAAATGGAAGGCAGGAAAATGTGGAAATTAGCATAAGTGCTGGATACAGTAAGACGTGTTGTGCGTATGCAAATTTTGGATTGCCAAACTTGTTCGTGACGTCATATCGCTGATAAGAGATATAAAGGATTTGACGCGTATTGACCGTTGTTGTTCAAAGGCAAGTTGAAAGGGAAAGAATCAACTGACGAACTTGCAAGTTTCAGTATGTCTTCCCGACATCACCTAGATGATTTTACGCGTGGCCGTATTATTGGCAAGATTGAAGAAGGACGAAAAATAACAGATGTTGCCAGGGAGTTCGACGTCAGCCACAGTGTTGTTTCAAGGCTTTGGAAATCATTTCAAACAAATGGAGAGTGTAGCAAACGTCACGGGGGAGGTCGAGTTTGCAGTACGGCACCTGCAGAATATCGGTACATAGTGCTATCAACAAAAAGTCACCGGCGCAGCACAGCTAGTGAGGTAGCAAATCAGTTTATGGCTGCTACTGGCAAGCGGATCTCCCGAAAAACTGTCGCCAGACGTTTGCATGAAGGAGGACTATACGCCCGCCGTCCTGTTGTGTGCATCCCATTGTCCAGACGCCACCGTACCGCCCGTTTGCAATGGTGCCATCAACATCGCAATTGGACTGATAACGACTAGTCTGCTGTCCGCTTCTCAGATGAGAGTAGATACAGTCTATCGTCTGATTGTCGACGACAACGGATCTGGCGTGATAGTGGTACTGCATATTGTCCACAAACATACTGGAAAGGGACCGATATCCGACATGTAGTGTCATGGTATGGGCTGGCATCATGATCAATGGCCGTACGTCCCTCTATTTGCTTCCAACTGGGAATATGACTGGCCAACGATACATTATTGATGTTCTGCTACCTCATGTTTGCATGTTCCGTGGTGCTGTCGGTGATAGATTCATTTTCATGGACGACAACGCAACATGTCATCGAACAGTCGCTGTCCAGGAGTGTCTTGAGAGCGAGGATATTCAACGCCTCGTATGGCCAGCACGTTCTCCAGATCTGAATCCCATTGAAAATGTGTGGGATGCTTTGGGGAGGAGTCTTGCTGGCCGCCAATGCCCTCCAATAAACACGGACACCCTCATCCGTGCACTGACAGAGGAATGGGATAAGCTGCTTGATAATGGACAGCTGCTTGATAATGTGAATGGACAGCTGCTTGATAATGTTGTGCAAAGCATGACACGACGTGTGGAATCTTGCATCGCTTTCCATGGTGGCCATATCCCGTATTGACATCTTACGCCGGAACGCCTGCGGACGGTAACTGCATTTTTTTCACGTTTACGTATTCTGCACAAAATGGCCTGTTTGTCCCTTAAACACGTTCCAAAGCCTTCTGGATTTCAGGGCACAATAAATTGTCTTTCTTGTAATGTCCTGGCATTCTGACATTATTTTATTTCACTTGGCATCCAACCACACTTACTTTTTTATGCGCTATATAGCCGTTTATGATCCGTCCTTAGCAATTGTCCAGCAGTGTATTACATAAAAGCGAATTCCTAATTGCAATATTTTATAGCAGTTCTCATTCTCTGCTGTTCTTCTAAACCAGTATATTTAGCTTTTCTATTTTTGTAGTCCGTATCTTTGGGTCTCTTCCTGGACCTGAAACATTACTCGCCTTGAGGCTACAGTCATTAAAATGTCTCCAAAGTATATAGATTGTCACTCGCTTCATGGCCAACCCCTTGTTTTGCAACGCAGGAAGCCAGGAACAGGAGGAAAACAACCCTAGGCTCTCTCCCCGTTACCCTACCACACACATCCGCTATTTAAACTAATTACAGCATAAAAGGGAGGAGGGTATGACCGCTCCGATGGGAAAATTTGTTTTCAGAGTGAATATTTTTCTTCCCAGGACAGAGTAGGAAATCGGCATGTTTGGTTGGTACAACATGTGATTTAGCAATTCTCATTTTACCCGTATGAGGTGAAGAGACTGAATACAGGAAAAATACTCTAATCATTTAGAGGAAAAAAGAAAACTGGGATTTCAGTGGGGAAGGAAATACGTTTTTTCTTTTTTTTTTTTTTTTTTTTTCGTTTCCGAAGTATTTTGAATTATTTGTTTTGACTTAACTAGACGAAACCCGTCAGAATCGACGGTTAGTTTTTTTTTTTTTGAAAAGAATATGCTCATATGAAACAACAAATGAAAACTTTATTTGATTGACAAATTCATTCAACCACTTCAGTAATGACAGCAGTCCCAGCAGTCCAGGTTCGTGATTTTTTTCACTGAAGGTTTAACGATCACCGTGAGCAATTCAGTGGGCTATACGCAGTCGCCTGTTCCTAATTTAGGGTCAATGGTTCCAGGGAAGGGAGACAGCCAGTGCCGTAAGACCAACACAACGTCCATGCCTCACCGAAATTCGAACCCGGACCCGTCACGAACGAATAATCATAAGTCAGTGCTTAGACCAATGTGCCACCGGGGCGGCCAGGTTCGTGATGGGCATCACGACTGCACCCTTTGTCAGTCGTAAAATGTGAGGCGGAATTCCACTCATTTCGATCGTGTGCGAAAATTCAACTGGATAGCGCACTCTTTCACTCCCATCTTCAGTCGCAACTGTGTTTATAAATGTTGTTGGAATGATATTCGCGTTGCGAATACTCTTCATTCTCTCTTGTCTGAGACATATAGTTGCGACCCATTGATCGCTTACTCCTTCCAGTAAGGCTCTTAAGTTTTCTTTTTTTTTTTTCGTTTGTTTCTGCGGGAGAGACATTCTGTTAAGGGTAAGTATGCAATACAGTATTTACTTACTTTAGGGCTGATCATCGAACACCATGCACACACCAAGTCTGACACTGAACTGAGCGCCTGATGTAGATAAGTGCCGCACGCTTTTCCCATAGACTTTACATTTGAACTTTGCAGCCCCGCCACGCCCGAAGCGTTGCCCCAATCTCAGTTTTCTCTTCGACTGGCACATCTACATGGTAAGACCTTCATTTTGATACCTCAACCATATTTTTACGTTTAGCCGTTCTCTCAAAATAGGTCTCACAATAAAAAACCTTATAGAATGACGATGTAAATGGCGCAATTCAATAGGTACATCCTAAATATTTTCACTAACAATTGTCAACGGAATGTTTATTTACATAATGGGAAACGTCTTACCTACGACCTACGTGAATAAACTGGATCGAATGAATATTAAATTGTATATGTACATCACGCAGTCCAACGGCATAACGCAATCAGGTCTTTGAGAGTGTTCTCTGTTCCGATGAGAACTTTGAAACGAATCCTGCTAGCGTTGCTTTGCGCAACGGTTCGATCAGAAAAGAGACTTAGGACTACGGACTATCTCAGTCCCTCCTTGCTTCGCCTTAAACAGCGCGTGAGTCCACCGCACGCGTCTCCAATAGACTTTACATGGGAACTTTGCCGCCCCACAACGACGGAACCATTGTCCCAATCTCCTTTTTCTCTTCGACTGACACATCTACATGGTAAGACCTTTATTTTGATACCTCAACCATATCTTTACGTTCAGCCTTTCTTCCAAAATAGGACTCACACTTAAAAACCTTATAGAATTAATATATAAATTGCTAATATAATAAAAAGAGAAACTAAGTAAAAATGCGTACGCTACAAAATGAAGGTAACTCCTCAATCCCTGGGTTTCTTTAGATACCTTCGTACATACAGTGCTATCTTAATGGGTTGGTCTCGAGCCTTGCTTTAATCAAGGGACTCCAACTTAATGTTTTAATCGAAAGGAAAAAGAAATTTCCTGAGAACTTTAAAGTGTAAAATCAGTATTTGGGAATTTTCCATGTAAGTTAGTTTGACCTCCCCCCCCCCGGCTGTATGAAGGATACCTACCGCGTCGTGATTTCTGATATACATTCCACAGTCGGTTTTCAATATTTCATTTTTCTGTTGCCTGTTCTGAAAGTTTTTGGAAGTATTCCCATAGGAAGTATTTTTTCCTGATGTGTATTCTCACAGGATTCTCCTCGAAATACAAACTAGCAATTTGTGCAAGTTTTCATTGAATATTTGGAAGATAATTCCATAAATAATGCTATCACTATGTGGACTGCGTGCCTGAAGAAAAGTGGGGGGGGGATGCGTGTAACATAATATCTTAATTTCATCTAAAGGTGGCCAGACCTTCACCTTGCCCACGCATGAACAATATCACGGGCCGGCCCTGATGATAACTCTAAAAAACAGATACGAATGAAAAAATGCGACTTCTGTTTAACCAATTTATGATTAAATGCCAACCTGTGGGCCGTAGCAGAAAAATTAATTTGACGATCCCTACAGAAAACTATTCCTGTTTGTAATTTTTTTTACTACCGCTTATTTTAAATGAATCATTGTAAGTGTTGTCTTTGTTGAGGGAGTAATGTTAGTAAAGGAAAATCAGGTTTACCACAATTATTGTTGCTACAAAATCACCAGTGTTATAGATTTATCATTGCTAATGCACGTTCTGCTTCAGTAATAAAAAAGGAACAAGGTATAAAATTTATTTTTAAGTTATCAGAGAGCGAGAGAGAGAGACGCAGAGAGAGATAGTGGCCCCTACTGAGGTCGTGGTCCGAGTCCACCTCTGTGTAACCCCCCCCCCCCCCCCCCCAAAAAAAAATATATGTTAAAAACAAACTGCAGTCACAACCAAGGTAATATATTTGTTGACATCAAAACTTTGTGGTTACTCTGCCTTTTTACTTATTATTTTCCTACCATTTTGTAATTAAATGCAATTTTCAGCTATTATTAAAAAAATAATTGAATGATAAAAAGTAATTACGAAAAACATATGGAAAACAAAACTTAAACGAAGGTAGATATCAGGCCTTCCTCTTACCTGAATACTGTCTGTGTACATAAATATATAAAACTGTGCTTTATAATTATGGGAAGGACGTACAGTATTTATGTAAGAGGAAGGCATGATATCTACTCCTTATGAATTTTTATTACCTATATGTTTTTCGTAATTGCTTTTTACATTTCCCTTATTTTTAATAACAACTGAAAATTTCATTTCATTTGCATTACATGTATAAACAGGTACATAAATAACTCCAGTGAGAACAATTTTTAAGAAAACATTGTTTTCAGTTTGTTGCGCTAGTATTGAAAAAGGTTTATAATTTACAACTAATGATGATTTCATTAGCAAGGCTGCGAGGAATCTTTGTAAACAATTATGTCGTAAGACTTGAAAATTCAAAAAGTCTTCTCTGAAGTGCCACAAAGGATACTTCACCTCGGCTATATAGCACAACGGCGCATCTAATGCCAGTGTCCCACGGGCCCCCTCACGGGTCCTGTATTCTTTGTTATTGGTTGCTTATTTTCAAATTGTTGTATATGTTTCTAAATACATATTTTACGAATAATTCGAAAAGCGCTTTAATACGGCGAGGAAATTTTTATCGGTTCCCAATATTTGGGGAGATGCTGTCTCCGGGGTATTTTTATTTCCATCATCAATATTTTGGGCCACCCCCATCAAGAAATCCGTGGTATGCCTCTGGTCAAGATCAGTTTTGGACGGGCATTAGAAGTCTGCGAGGTACTTAATTTGGGAAGGAAGGCCGGCTATGCACATGCCTCTGCCAGAGGCGTATTAAGTTAGGATAGCACATCTGCCAGAGCCTTTCGCATGCGATATCAATTTGTCCTTCTCTGTTTGTCATTTGTTGCTTCCTTTAAATATATATTTTACATGTTTTTACATATATATTTTTCGAATCATTGGAAACGCGCTTTAATGTAATAGTTTTTTTTCTTTTCGCTTTCTAATGTTTTGAGTCACGTTTTCTCCAGGGTATTTTTATTTGCAGCTTCAATATTTTGGGCAACCCCAAAAAGAAATCCTGTGTGCGCCATTGATATTGCAAAATTCATTTAATTTCGCATTCATGGAATAAGAACACTTGTAATGCTCTACAAAAACTCTCCACAATTTCACAAAGTAAAAAAAAAAAAACGTAAAAAAAAAATCCACATCAGTTTAGCACATGTATTAGAAATTTCACTAAAAAACTGTTGTTTTTCTTTCAACCTACTTCCTGGGTGTTTTCTTGTAACAGTGCCTTTGGGAAAAAATACAATAGCAGTTCTTTTACAGTCTGGCAGTGCCACGAAATTAATCAGTTAATCAGCTTTGCACCGTTACATGCAGGAGATAAGAGAAAATTTTCCCACGTTGAAATAATAAATTTCGAACCGATGCTATGAACAGCCAGTGAAAATAAGGAAGCCAAAAGTAAACATACGTATTCGTATTCCGTAAGCCACGAAAAAAAATCTTTATTTTTATTTTTTTATTTTAGGTTTAACGACCACCGTGAGCAACTTAATGGGCTATTAGCAGTCGCCCGTCCCTACTTTAGGGATACTGGTTCCAAGGAAGGGAGAGAGAGCCAGTACCATAAGACAAACACCATAACTTTGAAAGATCTACAAATTTACGGCAATTTGTTTCTCATGTAATTTGTATATGCCTACGTAACGTCGTAACAACGGAAGGGTACCAATATCCCGGGTACGAGTTTGCCGGGTACCAATCACCCAGGTACAAATTTGGCGGGTACCGGTTTGCCGGGTACCAATCTCTCGAATCTAGGAAAAAAAATCAAGGAAATAAAGTCCGAGACTGTTGAAAAACGCGGAAAAAAGTCCAGGAAAAAAGGTCCGAGATGGGCGTTTTGTTTGTCATCATGGCATGCTAATAAGTCGATTTGACATACTGTTAGAACGTTCGGGCAGGTGGACATACTTTCATTATTTACCAAGTGTTCTGGGGTTGCTGGAAAACTGCCACACGTTTTTTATTAAGGGGCCGGGCACAAATTCCTGTTCCTCCGAGGAACACTTTGAATGCGTGGCACTTTTCCAAGGCGCCTAACGACGGGAAGGAGCTCCTTTTTTTTGTCTGAATTTTAACTCCGGTTCATACCAGTTTAGGGTAACTGGCCACAAAAGTTCAACTGGAGGGGGAGAAGGGGGATATAGAGATCGCCGTTTCATGGCTTATGTAGAGAATTGAATTGAAACTCCAAACAAATTTCGAGAAACCATTCTATGTAAGCTCAGCGAGAATTTTACTTTACTTTGAAGAAATAAATTGCCGTGACTTAGTACATTTCTTAAAACTACAGGGTTCGACGAAACAACGGAATTACAGCATGACTCATGCTGTGTTCAGAAAAGGACGATAAGGTGGTATTTTAAAATAATGCTGCACTTGTACTTAAGCACGAAATATTTACATAACATGTTAAGTTTGTAATATTTTTCTTTTACTTGATTAATTCATAGGCCCTATACCTTGGCCTTTTTAACAACTTTTAATCCGGTGACTTCATATTCATAACGTTTACGTATCAAATCAAGTCAATAGCTTGTACTTAAGCATGAAATATTTACATAACATTTTAAGTTTGTAATATTTTTCTTTTACTTGATTAATTCATTGGCCCTATACCTAGGCCTTTTTAACAACTTTTAATCCGCTGACTTCATATTCATAACGTTTACGTATCAAATCAAGTCAATAGCTTGTACTTAAGCATGAAATATTTACATAACATTTTAAGTTTGTAATATTTTTCTTTTACTTGATTAATTCATTGGCCCTATACCTAGGCCTTTTTAACAACTTTTAATCCGCTGACTTCATATTCATAACGTTTACGTATCAAATCAAGTCAATAGCTTGTACTTAAGCATGAAATATTTACATAACATTTTAAGTTTGTAATATTTTTCTTTTACTTGATTAATTCATTGGCCCTATACCTAGGCCTTTTTAACAACTTTTAATCCGCTGACTTCATATTCATAACGTTTACGTATCAAATCAAGTCAATAGCTTGTACTTAAGCATGAAATATTTACATAACATTTTAAGTTTGTAATATTTTTCTTTTACTTGATTAATTCATTGGCCCTATACCTAGGCCTTTTTAACAACTTTTAATCCGCTGACTTCATATTCATAACGTTTACGTATCAAATCAAGTCAATAGCTTGTACTTAAGCACGAAATATTTACATAACATGTTAAGTTTGTAATATTTTTCTTTTACTTGATTAATTCATAGGCCCTATACCTTGGCCTTTTTAACAACTTTTAATCCGGTGACTTCATATTCATAACGTTTACGTATCAAATCAAGTCAATAGCTTGTACTTAAGCATGAAATATTTACATAACATGTTAAGTTTGTAATATTTTTCTTTTACTTGATTAATTCATTGGCCCTATACCTAGGCCTTTTTAACAACTTTTAATCCGCTGACTTCATATTCATAACGTTTACGTATCAAATCAAGTCAATAGCTTGTACTTAAGCACGAAATATTTACATAACATGTTAAGTTTGTAATATTTTTCTTTTACTTGATTAATTCATAGGCCCTATACCTTGGCCTTTTTAACAACTTTTAATCCGGTGACTTCATATTCATAACGTTTACGTATCAAATCAAGTCAATAGCATTGCGCTTTTGCTTAGGCACTAAACATTAATTCATAGGCCCTAGGCCTAAGCCTGTTTAACAGTTTTTATTCTACCAATGTAATATTGACAGCGTTCACACGCCAAATCAAATTAAAAATAATGCGCTTTTACTTAGGCACGAAATATTAATTCAAAGGCCTAGGTCCTTTTACCAGTTTTTATTTAACCAGTGTCATATTCACAAAGTTTACACAGCAAATCAAGTTAATGATATTGGGCATTTACTTAGTAGGCACGAGATATTAATTCATAGGCCCTAGGCCTAAGCCTTTTTTGGTCTACCAATGTCATGTCCGCAGCGTTTATACATCAAATAAAGTTAATAGCATTACGCTTTTACTTAAGCACTAAATATTAATTCAGAGGCCTTAATTCTAGGCCTTTTTAACAGTTTTATTCAATCGATGTCATATTCGCAATGATTACATATCAAGTCAAGTGAATAATACTGTCATAACTACGAAGGATAAGAAGAGGAACTCTTGGATCAGGAAAATAACCAAAGTTGAAGACATCATGATCAAAATAAAATCGCTGAAAGGGCAATAGGGCGGATATACTGCTAGAAAAAGTGGATCACCGATAGACTACTTCTGTATTACACTGGGTACCATGGAACATAAAAAGACCCAGAAGAAGCAAGACCACGTGGAAGGTGGGTGGATGAAATTCGAAAGCATGCTGGAATGACAAAGAGGAGATTAGCTCAAACAGACACTTGTGAAAGAAGCTTTGGGCGCGCTCTTCCATCAGTGGCGAATAAGAAAGTGTTGAAAAGGCCCAAGCCTATGGCCTTTTAATTAATGGATGGTGCATAAGTAAAAGCAGAATATTTTTATTGACATTACTTATTATGTAAATTTTATGAATATGGGAATGACGGAATGAACTCTTAGAAACGACTAGACGTTAGACTTAATAATTTAATTTTTTCTGACTGAGTAATATCACAATACTAATAATTTGACGTGCTACGGAAATGTTACGAAGATGAGCATGATGGAAAAAAATGCCGACCCCGGAAATTATCCCCACCGTGTCAGCCTGTTACTATAAACTACGGTAAAAATGGAAAACATCTGTAGGTTGCATTAAAAAAAAAAAAAAAAAAAAAAAAGGAAATGCCGACACTGGAAGTTTTCCCCACATATTTGTGCTCGTTGTACGGCTGCATCTTGTTTTAAACAGCGTGAAAATGGAAATGGTGACCCCGGAAATATCCCCAACATTCGATATTTTTGTGTGAACTGAAATTTGTGCACGGTCCTTGACTGAAAAAGGTGGGGTGGACTTTTCTGTCCACTGAAAGTAACGGGATTCAATTTACTATAAGAGTGATTCAAATCTCCGATATGCATGCAGCTGACGAGCGAACTGCAATTGTAATAATTATATTTGCTACTGTGCCCCAGCATCAGGTGCGGATTAGTCCACCGGGACATTTGTTAACAAGTTCTTTGCTATCTTTGTAGCCTGTTGTAAACTTGTAATTGTTAATAAGTCCGTAGTGGTTGATGATGAAAGTAATTAACACGTAATAAGCAAATAATTCTTGCGATCCGTAAATATGTCTGAGAAACCCTTATTCTTCTCTTCACTTAATCCCCTGAAGAGGTTGTCCGTTTGCTCTATTGAGTTCCCGCCCTGTTCCGCTTAAAAACTCCAATTCGTTTTTCTTATGTCCTGCTTTCGATCATTTCTCGTGCTGTCGAGAAATCCCCTATCCTGCCGGCCAGCCTAATACCTCCCAGCCTCACCTGGGGGCAACTCCCTCGTCCTGCTATGTGCGATCGCACGCTCTCGAAGACCAGAGACAACTGTCTTCTCGCCTCCTCCTCCCCTGTCTCCAAAAATGCCCTTAAGCATATCCGAAAGTTCCCCGTGAGAAACAAGCACACCCTCCTCGGTTAATCTCAAGCCTCAAAGTAAAATATGAGTGGGATAGGTCCATTAGTTGGCAGCATTGAAATAGAAACCTGTAAAGCATCAAAAGAGGCGCAATAGAGTAATCTCCGTTCAAAATACAATGTGCAAATACCAAACTCCTACAATCTGGTGTACAAAATGAACCATGCTTCCTGTGTTTAATGGGGAACTGACACTCCAAAATTTCTCTCACGCTTTGTGAAGACAAAGGAAAGGGAGCACGAGATGGAAAAATGTTGCAAAATTGAGATTTTATATGAAATCCTAAAACCTAGCATGAAATCTCTGTAACACATTTCCCGGTGGGCCACTTCCGTATATTTTGCCTCTTTCTTTCTTACCTTCTTAAAAATGTTTTCAGTTCAGTTGTTTTAAACACACAACTGAACCACAACACTGTTTTTAAAACAAAATACACATAATGTAATCATGACAAACGGAAAAAAACCCCAACCTATTTTGAATTAGGGAAAAAAAATCCCCTCACCAGGCAACTGCTAGAGTCCCAACTACAACAGATGGGCCATGTGAGTTTGCGAACTTCTAGGTTCACTTAGTAGCTGAGGAACGAGAATGTATGTTCCGTATGTTGCGGGAGGGCTGGGGGTGGGGGTGTACAAGATGTTCTATATATTCTCTAAGGAAGGGAGAGGATAGTTGATTTTACTTTTTTTGGTTGTAGGAGGCGTCAGTGCTGTGCTCATAAGAGCTAAGCTCGGGCTCAATTTTAAGCGCCCGTCCGAGCCCGAAGTATGTCAGCTCTAGCCTACCCGAGCCCGAATTTTATATTGCAAAATAGAACCCGGGCCCGAACGAAACCGAAAACTATGATAAATCTGTTTAGGCATTGAAAAAAAATCTTTTCCAAACTTCAAATCCTTCCTCCCCGTGCGATTAACCGATGTCTTTCTCAACTGCAGAGTGGGGAAGGGGTGTTTATCTATTTCTATAGTTTCTTTGACCATTCATTTCATCCTGAAATGTTTCGAGCGGCTCGGCATCAGGAAAAAACGGGAGGCACAATAATCTATGTACGTTAACAGGGCTAAACGTTTGTTAACAGGTTGGGGGCTGAACAGGGCTAAAAAAATTCACTACTGTAGTTAAAGTAAACTAAAGTAGTGTACAAAATTTGAAGATGACACTCCGATTTTTGGCGTAAATGTGACAACGATGGTAAGTAAGAAAATATCCAAAAACTTGAAAATTTTCATCGTCTTGGAGCGGGACTCGAACCCGTGTCTCCCAGAAAACGCCCGGGTATGCTAACCACTACACCACCCAGAACGACCAAGTTTCAAGTCTCCGATCAGTTTGAATTTAATCATCAACAGGATTCGCTAGTCGAAGCAACCGGCATTCATGTTTAGCGAATCTGGAGGTTAAGAATCTTATCCCGTGTTTGCCCGGAGAAGCAGATAAATCATGAAAGAAATACGGGATTACGCCATATAATACAAATTTTGAAGATGACACTCCGATTTTTGGCGTAAATGTGACAAGGATGGTAAGTCAGATAATATCCGAAAACTTGAAAATTTTCATCGTCCTGGAGTGGGACTCGAACCCGCGTCTCTCAGAAAACCCCCTGGTATGCTAACCACTACACCACCCAGAACGACCAAGTTTCAAGTTTCCGATCAATTTGAATTTAACCATCACAGGATTCGCTAGTGGAAGCAACCGGCATTCATGTTTAGCGAATCTGGAGGTTAAGAATCCTATCCCGTGTTTTCCCGGAGAAGCAGATAAATCATGAAAGATTCGCTAAGCATGAATGCCGGTTGCTTCGACTAGCGAATCCTGTGATGGTTATATTCAAATTGATCGGAAACTTGAAACTTTGTCGTTCTGGGTGGTGTAGTGGTTAGCATACCCGGGCGTTTTCTGGGAGACGCGGGTTCGAGTCCCGCTCCAGGACGATGAAAATTTTCAAGTTTTCGGATATTATCTTACTTACCATCGTTGTCACATTTACGCCAAAAATCGGATTGTCATCTTCAAAATTTGTATTATATGGCGTAATCCCGTATTTCTTTCATGATAAAGTAGTGTAGGTAACTACTTTAGTTAAAGTAATGAACATATTTACCCATGTTTGATAAAGTTGTAGAACAGTGCTAGATAATGGCCATTATGGGGTGCACTATCCATAATTCAGAGTGAAAGCTAATAATATCAATAACTTATTTTAAAATAACTGTAAGTTTATTTGGGGTAAGGGTGGGGGGGTGTTCATGTAGTACGATCCCTTTCCCCCGAAATGTTCCAGCTACGCTTCTTGTGATAACTGACAAATGCTGCAGATGAAGGCATTTACGGAGATATCATTTCAACATGAAGTTGCAAAATGTTTTGTTTACGTTATTTAGTAAGGTGTCTGTACAGTACATAACCGCAGCATAAAGGCACGTTTTGTAATTAAAACACACAGGAATATATGCTCACTAAATGTAGAATCTGTTCGCCAAGATATTTAAAAATCTTTAAATTTCGAACTGTGTTTGTCCACAATAGAAAAGTTACAAAAATTGCAGTACAAATGGAAAATTGTACAGTGCAAAAGTTCTGTATTTTTTTTTCATTTATTTAAATTTAAAAATCATGTCTTATGCGAAAGGATTTTTGATATAACTGCAACATAATTTTTGTAGTAGCAGTTCTCTCTCTCTCTTAAATATTTGTTGGAATTTCAGCCCACTTCGTTGAAAATTTAAGAACTGGAAGCTCAAAGCTACGAAAATCAAGATTATTTTACGATCTGTAAAATAAATGAAATGGCTATATAAGCAATTTTTATAAAAATATTTTTAATGTTCTTAAGATTTAAGCAAATATAAATATTGAGTGTGTCCAAAATTAGAAGCTTCTCCAGCGCAATTACATACATAACTAACGAAACTAGTGATTAAAACCTGGTTATTCGCTGTTTCCACGTCGATTAAGTGAGTTTGCGACGATATTTAAATATCTTGAAATTTCTAACTGTGACTGTCCACAACAGAAAAATTGCAGTAAAATTTTTCTGCAGTAAAATCTTGGCATGGGCCGATGAACATTTTTTCGCAACACCCACTTCAATTTAAGGATGACAGGTGTACTTTTTTATCCCCTCCCCTAATACTATGCTTGCCACTGTTTCTAGAGCAACGGTACTTTTTGTTTTGTTTCTTTAAATAAAAAAAAAGTGACTACAACTAAACGGGCCCATTTGCAAAAATTTTGCCGGGCCCTTTTGTGACCGCCAATCCGCCCCTGCCCAGCATTATTTAGAACATTTCTTAAAATGTTTTAGAGAAGCAGTTATGTCTACGTGAAGAAATTACTACCAGATCTGAGAAAGCAAAACAGATGGGTCAAAAGCGGGAGATATGGGTGTGATACCCGTAAAATGTCAGTTGACCATATAGAAAAACAACTGTTTACATTAATGCAATTGTTCACAAAAGACGCTATTGTTTGAAGGAACGCAATCGTTTTTCTCCCCACCACAGAATTATGCGCCGCAGGCAAAATGTATCTCCAGCTTCCTTTTCACGAAGGTAAAAGAGGTTGGAAATCTGGGGTGACGTGAAGAGGTGCGGTTTTTACACAAAGTTTGAGTATGCAATTTTAAGTCAAAAGAGGTCGCACTTTGCAAACAAGCTGTTTCGTTCTTCACTCGGATCCAGAAAACAGGCAAGAAAGACAAGGGTCGTATAAGAGTCACACTTTTGCTTTACTTACTCAGGCACCTAGATCAGGTACACAGAAGTGGCCACCGGAGAACTGGCCACATTGCAATTTCAGACCGCCGCCGGGTTACCCCCCTTATCATCGAAGTTTCCCCCAAAAAACCTGTTGAGTTCGTTTGATCTTCGATAGATCAGATTTGATCAACTGCTGTTTTCGTTCGGATACGGAGAACTGGCCACGGAAGAATTGGCCACATCGCAATTTCACTGCCATAAAATTGTTCTGAATAAACAAATAGATTCTTTGTTAGGTTACAAACTAAAATTCTAAATTTTGGTATGGATTTAAAGCGATATATTTCTATATATGGGGCTTTCACCAATGAACCAAACCCATGGACCCCTCCCCCCTCCTCCCACTTAAGAAATTTCTGGCTACGCCACTGGCTGTGGATAATGGTTGACGATGAATGATGATATCTTTGTTGTTACTTTCAATTTAAAATATGCCATAAATCTTCGTTGTTACTTTTAGCTGTAAACATACTGTATACTAAACTGTCATTTAAAATTTATTAAAACATATGCTAAAACTGTGACTCACCCCTGAAGATTTATCAAGAAAGTTTTCTTTATTAGTTTTTATTGCTCATTTACACATACCAACTATTAAAATTATAAACAAGGTGCTTTGTATGCAATACTGGATCAATCAGTTGCTTATATCTTATTTTATCTTTGTACACAAATTCCAAATATTAAGCTTGTGACCTAAAATCTGCCCAATTTACTACTAGTAAAGGGGAGGGAGCCTTATATAGGCACTTCCGCATTAATATTTGTATGCACTTTATTATTTATCATTTTACATATATGAAATATTTAAATCGTAAATTACCGTTCACTAAAAAGGTATGCTGCCCAGGTTTTAAGAGACCTACGAATTTATTTTGGTTAACTAAATTTAGAGCAAGCATGCATGTATATATATATAAGCTACAGAGAGAAAAAGAGAGAGAGAGATTGCTCTTTAAATGTCCAAGAAACTCCCCCCCCCCCCCGGCCCAACACACACACATTTTTGTATTATTTGAAAAGTTTGGAGGTGTAGTAATCTTTTCATTGAGCAAAGCCGTCCGCGTCCTGGAGGAATGTCTGTTTTAAAAATATGGTAGTCCTATTTTAGCCCCGTATGATATATAGTAATTGCTACCGGTAAAATTAAGTTTAATTGAGAGTTTAGTTGTTCTCTTGATGTAATACACTTTCTATATTGTACTATATGTTATTGAACGATTTTATTTTTCATTTCAATGTCATCCCAAATTACAGAAATTTTAAGACTTCCTTAAACCACTAATGAGATTCAAAATAAATCTGGCAACAGTAATCACCCAAGTCGTACATTTATAAGTCTTAAAATTCGACCTGGAGTTCAAATTTCTGCATATTTATATTGCATATAATTTACGATGCAAAAGCAGTTTTCATATAAACATTCAAAAACAATTGCACGATTTGTGTGTAGTAAGAATTTCAGTTACTGTATAAAAAAAAAATCAAATTTAAGATCACTCTTTCATCATGGAGCTTTTCGAAGAATGTGCTGTTATTAAAGCGATCGATTCTTTTCTGGTTGGATGTTTTTTATATTTTTGTATTTTCTTTTCCTCTCTCCTTTGCCGGAATCACCGACTAATAACAATTAATGATTCTGTAAGTGATAAATTCGGGACATTGTGGACTTACATATTAAACATCTAAGAAATTCCTGACATCGCATAGAGAGCAGACTACAATGGGGATGTTACGTTTCGGTGAAACGACTTTTCAGTGAAATGACCCTTCGGTGAAGTGAATTTTTCGGTGAAACAATTTTTCGGAAAAATGAACTTTCCGATGAAATGACCCTTCGGTGAAGTGAACCTTTCGGTGAAATGACCTTTCGGCGAAATGAACTTTTCGATGAAATGACCATTCGGTGAAGTGAAACTTTCGGTGAAATGAACTGTGTGATGAAATGACACTTTGGTGAAGTGAACCTTTCGGTGAAATGTCCTTTCGGCGAAATGAACTTTTCGATGAAATGACCCTTCGGTGAAGTGAACCTTTCGGTGAAATGACCTTTCGGCGAAATGAACTTTTTGATGAAATGATCCTTCGGTGAAGTGAAACTTTCGGTGAAATGAACTTTTCGATGAAATGACCCTTCGGTGAAGTGAACCTTTCGGTGAAATGACCTTTCGGCGAAATGAACTTTTCGATGAAATGACCCTTCGGTGAAGTGAACCTTTCGGTGAAATGACCTTTCGGCGAAATGTCTTTTTGATGAAATGATCCTTCGGTGAAGTGAACCTTTCGGTGAAATGACTTTACGGCGAAATGAACATTTCAATGAAATGATCCTTTGGTGAAGTGATCTTTAGGTGAAATGAGCGATACCCCATCTGCCAGATCAGTATCATCCATGCCGATCACTCGGCAGCCACTGTGTTTTCGAAATTTTCGTCCTGGCATCCGCACATTCACCATGACTGAGTGGCAGTCCCTCTTGTCTCCACAGGGCAGGAACAAACTTCTCTCTATCAAACCACAGATCGGACTATTGCATCTGGTTTGCGAACAAGCCGTTGTGAGGAAGTTACACTTGCGCGTCTCCGCATTGGGCATTGTCGTTTCACCCACCGCCTCTTTCTGGGTGGCGACACTGCCCGATGTGTGAGACGTGCGACTGTCGACTTACTGTCGCTCTTGTTTTATGTAGTTGTGTTCGTTTTTGTGCTCATCAGTTTCACTATTTTCATTCTCATTCGTTAGACGACTACGCAGATACGCTACAACGAATCTTAGGTGAAAACCGTAATGCATTTGCAGACTTTTCGTTTCTAAAAGAAACTTACTTTTTGAAACTTACCTTGCTTTTAAAGTTTTCATCATTTTTATCTTTCAGTTTTACCATTATACCACGCTTTTAAGTTTTAAGATAACTTTCTTTGATTGTCTTGTGTGTGGCGCTCTTTGGCCAAACTTGGCCCTTACCCCATTAAAATAAACCAAACAACCACGATATTCTTGAAAGGAAGTTACGTTTCCACCCGTATTCGGTACTGCAAGTAGTTCTAAGGGTTCCTGTCTAAAGAAGGTGAGGACATTCTGAGATTATCCACGAGATCCGTGTTCGGTACTGCAAGTAGTTCTAAGGGTTCCTGTCTAAAGAAGGTGAGGACATTCTGCACGTGACTTTCTTTACAGATGAGGCATGGTTCAACCTGTTCGGGTACATCAATAGTCAAGACACTCGTCTGTTGGGTACTGGAAATCCCCACGAATTTATGGAAATGCTTCTCCACAACCAGAAGGTCGGTGTTTGGTGTGCAATTACTCGTGCGAGCATTATTGTGCCCATTTTCTTCAGCGAAACCATTAACGCATAACCGTACTCTTCCCAGATTATCCAGTCATTCATATCCGAACTCATGAAACGGGAATTCAGCGACGGATGATTCCTGCAAGATAGTGCAACTGCTCACACCGCTAGCTTCTGGAAGAATTCTTCGGAAATCGCATCATCTCGCCGGAGTGGATATCTTTTCTCCACTGTCTCCACACTTTTTGGTTGTTGTGGAATGCGTAGCTCATAGTAACGTGAAATTGGTGCAGTAGATGATGGTATGTTGGGATATGTAATGGAATTCCAGTCTCTAGGCTACATGTACTTGTGAATATTAACTCTTATAACGAAGTAAATTTCTCGGTCATTTTTGTCCACGCCGGAATCGAACCCGCGTCCACTTATTCCGGAACAAGTCGCTCTACCAACTGAGCTACGCAGACGTTCGTTCTAGCTGCTATCTGACTTTATGTCGTGTGCGTCCTGCGGGGCAGGCACGTCACATCTCTCCCCCGCCCCCGAAAGAAGGCCGCGGGCATGGCTCACGGGTCAGCCGTGACCATGAATCATTGCAGGCAGCCATCCGCTGTAGAACGTGCACTTGGGAACTGCCAATCAATCTATTGTGTGGAATGCAACGTCACACACATTTATTTTTCGAAGCGCTGAAGAAAGGATTCTCTTATTTTTTTATCTCGCGGTGTGGAAAGAACATCACACCATTGCGAGATCTTTAACGGCCGGGAAGTTCGGGCGCCATTATAACGAAGTAAATTTCACCGTCATTTCTGTCCACGCAGGATTCGAACCCAGATCCCCTCATTCCGGAATAAGTCACTCTACCAATTGAGCTACGCGGACGTTTTTCTGACTGCTATCTGCCTTTATGTCGTGTGCGTCCTGCTGGCAGGTACGTCACATCTCCCCGCCCCCACCCGACAGAGGGCCGGGGACATGGCCCACGGGTCAGCCGTAACCATGAATCGTTGCAGGCAGCCATCCGCTGTAGAACGTGCACTCGAGTACTCCCAGTCAATCTGGTGTGTGGAATGCAACGTCACACACATTTATTTTTCGAAGCGCTGAAGAAGGGATTCTTTTATTTTTCCTGTCATGCGGTGTGGAAAGAACATCCCACCATTGCGAGATCTTGAACTTCCGGGTCATCCGGGAAGTTCGGGCGCCATTATAACGAAGTAAATGTCTCCGTCATTTTCGGTCCACGCCGGGGATCGAACCCGAGTCCACTTATTCCGGAACAAGTCGCTCCACCAACTGAGCTAGGCAGACGTTCGTTCTCGCTGCTATCTGCCTTTATGTCGTGTGCGTCCTGCGGGGAGGCACGTCACACTGTACAAAAG
Source organism: Macrothele yani (assembly GCA_039090855.1). NCBI lineage: Eukaryota > Metazoa > Arthropoda > Arachnida > Araneae > Macrothelidae > Macrothele > Macrothele yani. The sequence continues at coordinate 441,911 of JAYWMT010000096.1, read as the reverse complement.
AAACAGCCATCAAGATGACTGTTGGTTCCCTCCAAATTCGAGGAAAGGCAAATGGCATTGCTTTCCTTCCACCACAAAGCCAACCTTACAAAGTTGATCTGCAACTACCACAGAGAAAATGCGGTGTCCGTTGTCCTGGTGTTCTATAGGCATTCCAAAGTAAGCTTGAAATGCAATGGAAAACTTAGTCCCTGCGGTAATTTTGTGCTTGGCCTGCTTAGGACCAATATTGTACCAACAAACATAACAGAAACACGAGGAGAGCGTACACTTTCTTGTCGTGGCCATGTTTCTCGTGTAACAATGGCAAGGGATAGTGTATTAATAAAAACACAAATTTAAGACAACTGAAAATGTTTTGATGATAGAGAAAAGTTAAGACCACCGTTGGAATCAGGGCCTCTCGATAGTATAAGAAACATTAAAAATTCATCAGAAACAGTTTTCGTGTTACACTGTGTTATCGATGCTGCTCCGTTTTAGCTGAGACACAGATAGCTTATCTTTTTTCCGTTTATTCCGCGTATTTAAGCTGGCAGTGATATAAAATTATTCAGTTCTTTGTTGTCTAGTTTCACATGACACTTGAACATAGTGGTTGTATCATCAGTCATAATCATAGGGCAAAATACATTTCTGGGCATATTGTCATCAGTATTTACTTCCTTAGCATATTTTTAGTTCAAAGAAACGCATAAGTCTTTCTATTAGCATTTTACCAGATATTATAAAAACGAAATTTTCCTTCCTACAGCTGAAACTGCTAAGTTAAAAATCAGTGGAGAAAGAGAAGTCTTGAAATAAAGACATGGCTAATTCATACATTTTCTAATAAATTCGCACCAGAAGGTGGTCGAAATTACCAGATATACAGCTCCCACTTACAAAAATGTTTTGTTTTCTTTTTGGTTGAAGGTTTAACGACCCCCGTGAGCAACTCAATGGGCTATAAGCAGTCACCCGTCCCTAATTTAGAGCTGCTGGTTCCAGGGAAGGGAGAAAGCCAGTGCCACAAGAAAAACACAACATCCATGCCTCACCGGGATTTGAACCCGGACGAATGGTCATAAGCGAGCGCTCAGACCACCGCACCCCAAAAATGTTCAAATTTTTTGCATAAAATAAGTGATGGTACCTCTTCCGTAAATACGGAGAACCAGCGCAAAGGAAAAGCATCCGAATATGCCCCTAGCTGTTTACCCTAAGAATTTTCCCGGTTTAGAGTTCTAAAGTTATTCCTTCCATACTACGGATACTTCAAGAGAAGAAGGTGACGCTCCGTTTGCATTTTAGCAAGAGATGTGCTGTTCAACGAGACAAAAATCCAATTCTAAAAATAAATTTAAGACGTTTAGGAGAGTACCTTCCGTGTAAAAATACATACACTGGTGTGCAAAAATTAAGGACGAAGAGGAGAAATTAGCATAACAACGAAACGAGCAGGCAGAACGGACCGAAAGACCGCTCAGGAGATAGACTAGGGTCCGGTACGGTAGGGCATGCGCATATATGCAGCACCGTAGGGAGGGGAAGTGTCGGAAGGGTATTGGTTGTTTGGTTGGTTGTTGGATTTTATTGGCGCAAGGGCCAGGTTTGGCCAAAGAGCGCCAGACAAAGAACTATCAGCCACAGATTTTTAAAAACGTGGAAAATGATTAAGAACAGACAGGCCTGGTAAAAGTTGAAAAAGAGTATGATGAAAGCTGTGAAGACAAGGTAGTTAATTAGGTTTATATAAAAATTTATTTATTGATTTATATAAAAATTTATTAATTTACTATTATAATTATAATTTTTTTTTTTAAACACAACTACACAAAGGATGAGTCACTCTCCTCCCCCACACTCCTCTGCAATGCTGGCAGAGGGCGGGGACGAACTGTCACTCTCTTCCCCCCATGTTCCTCTGCAATGTTGTTTGAGGCTGGGGACGAACTGTCACTCTCCTCCCCCTATGTTCCTCTATAATGTTGGTTGAGGGTGGGGACCGCGCTGAGTCCGAGACAGTTGCAAAGTCGGCCATGAAGGCCGCGACATGTGGATGGACACTGCACACCTTAGAGGATTGAGGGCCGGCTCTCCAGCACGTGCAGGCCTTCCGCTGGGAACTGGAAGAGTCGGTCGTCTTCAAAAGAGAAGGCGCAGACTCAGCTGGTCGAATAAGCTGGAGCTCGGTGAAATCCACCTGTGTCGCTTGTTCAACTGTAGATCGCTTGGCAAGTGCGGCGAGAGCTACAGGGCGCGGAACAAAGGGCTGCACGGGTGGTGGCTGAGACTGAACAACTGCGGCAAAACTACGCTGTCGGGTGTTGGGAATACCCAACTTGGCTTTGGCAGCAGGGTACGAGAGGCCTTCCAGGGTCTTGAGGCGCTGGATAGCCATCTCGTCCTTCCATTTCATACAGTTGCGGGAGTAAGCAGCATGGGCCTCACCACAGTTAACACAGCAGGCCGCAGAAGTGCAACCCTCCCCGTCATGTTCACCGGAGCCACAAGTAGCGCAACGAGCGGAACTCTTACAGAATCGTTGGGAATGCCCGTACCTCTGGCACTTGAAACAGCGCAGAGGACTGGGAATGTACGGGCGAACTCCACAGACCAAGTAGCCAGCCTTGATTTCGGTCGGAACTTTCGGGGAGTTAAAAGTCAAGATGACATTTTTAGACTTAATTAAAGAACCATCACGCCGGAACATCATACGACGTGCAGCAATAACACCTTGGTCTGCAAGTTCAGTCACTAATTCTTCTTCACTGCATGGCAAGAGATCAAACTCCGAAATAACACCCCGAGAGGTGTTAAGAAACGGGTGAGGTGTCACTTTGACAGGAATGCCTTGAAGACTAGAGAGGTGCAGAAAAGCGTTACTCTGAGAAACACTGCAAGTTTGAACAAGCAGGTCCCCAGAGCGAAGCTTCCTCACAGACTTCAAGGGGCCAACCGCAGCGTCCAAAGCTTTAGAAATGAAAAATGGAGATCTGGTGGACAGTCTCTCATTCGGATCGATGGATTCTACAAGTAAGTGTGTAGCATGCGTAGTCACAGCAATCGAGGGGAGACGACGCTTCGGAGCGACTGGTACAGCTGCCGAAGAAGAGGTTCCACATTCTTGGTCCAGGTCAAGGTCTAAAGACCGTTTAAGGGTATGAGACTTGGTAGGTTGAGAAGACGAAGGAGAGTCGTTTGCAACTATCATTTTCTCAGGGGACTTAAAGTTGGAGTTTTTCTTTTTGTTTTTGCCCATGGAAAAAAGGAGGAAGATTCGTCTGCAAACTACTCCACCCACCACCGAGCCCTACAAGGGAGAACTGGAGGTCCGCAAGCCAAGAAAATGACGCTAGACACAGTTCTGGAGCTTATACGTTGCAGATATAGTCCATTGGCTGTGATCACACGCACTCGGCGGACACTTCGGCCTCCTGGTACCGTCATGCCAACGCCTTTGGCATGATCCCACAGCCCCCGGGCTCACCCTGCCGTGCCATACGACAAAAAAGCCGCTGAAGCCCTGTACACAACTTGGTACAAGACTTCTGACTAGAGGTGGGTTAGTCTCTAGCCTTCCGTTTACAGCGAAGCCGGGGTCGAAGAGGAGTGTTGGTACACAGGAGGCACTTAACCGGTCTCCTGCGACCTCAGCCGCCAGACATCCCATTTCCGCCTCACGGGTCTCCGCACGCGGCAAACATGCAGGTAGGTCTAGCACCCAAACCAGCTAAAAGGAAAAAAAAATAAATCCAAAAAAGACAAATCCTGGCAGGGAACCTAAACGGAATCTCAGCAACCTACGAACTGAGCGGTTAATAGAAATCAGTTAGTGGTGGAGGGTAAGAAAACCACAAGACCGGGGTGTTAGTACATAACGTGGTAGCGATTAGGTAGAGAATACAACACGGGCAACTAGCCAGTGGAGAAAATAAATAAAAACGAAAATGCGAGACACAAGACCAGCTCGGGAACGTGGGGACGCGACTCCCCAACAGCTGGATGAACAGCCGTCCCTGCAAACACCAACAGCACCAAAATAAGAAAAAAACAAGCTGTGGCATGACATCAGATGTTGACCAGTCACAAGGTCAGCTCGGGCCGTGGGGGCGCCGCTCCCCAAATAACTGGAAAACCAGTTATCCCCGTGCGGGGGTCGGAAGGGTATAAAGCACACGGGCGGTGTACGCTCCGCAATTCGGTGAAAGCTATTGCACGGTGTACATCGGTTTGAACGACGTCGAGTTGCTGCCAACATGTGATATGGCCAACAGGCAATCCAGTAGACGACATCTGGATGACTTTACCCAAGGTCGCGTCTTCGGGAAGTTGGAAGAAGATCGAAGTGTGACTAGTGTAGCCGAGGAGTTCGGGATCGCTTACAGCATCGTTTCACGAGCTTGGAGAGCATTTCAAACGACAGGAACAGCTGTCCGAGAGTTTAGCAGTGGTCGTCCACGAGCAACCACGGCGGCGGACGACCGGTATATTGTCCTACAGGCGAGAAGAGACAGACGGCAGACAGCGGAAGAAATCTCAAGGCATACGCAACAGACAACTGGACGTCCGTTATCTCGTTTAGCCGTGGCCAGGAGGCTACACAAAAGTGGTCTATTTGCACCACGACCAGCACGGTGTTTGCCATTAACACCTGCTCATCGGAGACGGCGGTTTCTGTGGTGCCAGGAACACAAGAACTGGACGCATAAGCAATGGGGCCGAGTTCTCTTTACGGATGAGAGCCGATTTAGTCTGACGAGCGATTCTGGACGTATACACAGCTAGAGAGAGCAGGGAACACGCAATCACACCTCCAACATCATCGAAAGGGACCTGTTTGGAAGTGGCGGATTTTTCGTTTGGGGCGGTATCATGCTTGGTAGCCGTACTGACCTTCACATCTTCCAAGGAGGTTCCGTCACTGGCGTCCGCTATTGTACCGAGGTTCTCCTGCCTCAGGTGCGTCTGTTTAGAGGTGCTGTGGGTCCTGAGTTCCTCTTCATGGACGACAACCGTGCACCTCATCGTACAGTGGCTGTCGCACAGCTGTTGGAGAGTGAAAATATTCAACGCATGGATTGGCCCGCAAGGCCCCCGGACCTAAATTCAATCACGACGTTACATTCGAAAAACCGCCTCATCCTTAATTTTTGCACGCCAGTGTATTTATAAAATGAACAGTTTTTAAAAAAATTCAGTCTTAAGTTGATGCTTATTTTCTGTTTTAATGAAACTTCCACTGAACTGAACGCAATTTTAGACAAGACGTTTTTATTTGTGTGTAGGTACAATTAGTTTTTATTATTCGACATCAAGCGCGTTAAAAAGAAGCTGTAAAGGATTAGACATTCGCTCTTTCTTCTGACTTTAAGGTACCTAGGAGCTCATTTGTTATCAAAGACGTGTCTCAGCTTGAAGCTTGAATACCACTCTTACTCCAGCAAAGGAACATCAACATATGCCATTAATATTAATAAGTCCACATCGGTTGAATTTCCTTCCGCATCGTTAATGAGACACAATAATAAAAGAACCAAAGTTATCTGAAAGACAGAAGAGTGAGTTAAAACAGAAAACACCAACACTGCCAAGTTTTGTACATTACTTAGGCATCTTATTTAATCACAGAAGCTAAGTAATAGAAGCATTCATGAGATAACTCTTCTAAATATTTTTATAAAACGAAGCATAGTATTGATATCAATATTAACCGAATTAGCTGACATTTGTCTTTGATACTAAAAAAATATCGCCGATCTCGAGAAGCTTTCTTGAACTCTTTTACGAATCGAAGTAGCATCGGCAGAAGTCTTCTCAAGAGTTCTTTTTTATTAAAGAAATAAAATATTGTTACGAAAATTAAGGGCTGAGGTTGCATTTTTGGAGCGATGTTCGTAAAAATGCTTAGGGACCGATAGAAGTCGTATCAGACGAACGAAGTCCCCATTTTTCACCTCTTAACCCAGACAAAAATGTGTCTGAAATTCGGTCTGAGACAGCACGTGATGCGGTCAGACGGTAATAAGTTAGTCTCAGGAGGTTTGTTATTGATAAGCATGAGAGAAGGGGAAAGGGAGTAGTAGACGCGTTAGTTAGTTGCTTGGCCAGCGTCGAAGCAAAACGACGCAAAGAAATCGGGGATACGCTCCCTAAGAGAACCGCAACTCTAAAGCCAGGGCTCTATGCCGATAAAAAGCTCCCAGAAATTAACTGGAGCATGCACAGAATTAGCCTAAATTAAAATGGTATCTGGAGCGAGAAATTGATTGGCCCTGAGAACCACAGCTCCATTCTGCTGCATTTAAAGAAGCTACCGCTAACCTATAGTTCCAACCCAAGCGACGGGCAGAAAAGGAAGCCTTTCCTAATAGCAACGGCTACTGCTGACCGTCCAAAGAGGAGATTCTGCGGTCCACATCTGATCCAAGCCAGCCACGAAGCAAAGGCAGCAGAGGGAACTTTGAGAAGGGAGAAAACTAGCCTCTCTCTCTCCAAAATCTCCGAGGGCACGCTGTTTCGTCGCCAACCAGCGTTACTGTGTGTGTAGGGGGTGTGGGACTGCAGACAACCGTCCGAAGGCGAGAAGGTCATATCCTTTGGAGTGCAGGACCACGTGACCGCACCATCGTCTATCTATTGTGTGGATTGGAAAGCCTCAGTTATTGTAAGTACATTTCTTATGTCTGATTTTTATCTACGTGAGAGGTGTGGCCCGAAGCCAATCATCAGAACTGTACTGATGCGAACTGAGATAATGCTGATGTTCTCTGCTTAGAAACTCTTGTCGCTGTAGAGTCTCTCAACAAGCCCTGCGGTTTTAGTGATCCTAGGGAAGCTAACAAATATTGCTCTGCAGGTGTAATTTGAGTCTAATTATTAAAACGTGTCTGTTACTTACTGCGTATCTGATTTTTTTTTTGCGTTTTACAGGCTCTTATTGCTTAGGTACCGGCGAGTCCAGAGTTTGAATCCGTGCTACGGAAGTTCATCCGGTGGTCGGGGCCCACGTCCCCATTATTGTATTCCTAGATGGGAATAATACGCACCCCGGGGCCCCCATAGCCTGGGGTCCGTTACAATATTATGTCATTTATTCCGATATTTTCTTAAATTTATTAATGGAATGCAACACAAAGACATTTCAGAAACGCCCTTTTTTATATTTTTTAACGATGGGAATTCATATGGGGACTCCATTTATATCTATTCTATGTTTTTAGTAAAGATATATACTCATTTTGCCTTGAGCTTTCTAAACTTTCTCAGTGGTAGTACGCAAAATCCGGTTTCAGGTCTTATAGCTGTTCAAGTCTAAAATGAAAATAAAAAAACACTTTATCTTCACTAGAACGTGATTTCTTAAATTTATCAATGCAGCAAAGCAGTACCGAGTTTTTTCACGTGATCGCGGTTCGTTTGCTAAATAAAGTGTTATGCCAATTTACAGAGTACGTCTTTAAATATTGTTACGGTGTCGTGCCGAGCGAGGCCAGATATTCCATCCCTTGACACCAATTGTTACATCAGTGAATTCCGAGAAGTTATTCTTCAAAACATTGGGTTGTCGAAAACGTCATAACGTATTTTGGCACCCGATGGCGGTTGGGCGGTTTTGGAAGTACTAGAGACATGCGCAGCTCTGTTATCGCTATGGTATGCGACAGGTGCCAGTTTTAGCTGCAGTCTAAAAGGAATAGTGAGCGATTTGGTTGATTTGCGGAGATTTGACATCAAGTTGAAGATGGAAGACCAATCTGCTCATTTTTGCCATATTTTACTCTTTTACTTCCGTAAAGGGAAGAACGCACGTCAAGCTTGTGAAAAGTTGCTTAAAGTGTACGGTGATAATACTCTACAAGAACGTCAGTGCCAGCAGTGGTTCACAAAAATTCCGTGCTGGTGATTTTGACCTCAACGATGCTCCTCGGTCCGGGAGGCCCACCGAGGACGATGACGACCAAATCAAGGCATTAATCGAGTCAAACCCACGTTACACGACAGGAGAGATCGCAGACACATTGCACATCCATCATTCAAGCGTTCAGGACCACCTGAAGATACTGAGATGCGTAAGCAAACTCGATGTGTGGGTTCCTCATGAACTCAAAGAAGCTCAATTGACGTCGCGTATGAACATTTGCAATATGCTCATTAAACGTGAGGAAAACGATCCTTTTTTGAAGCGAATGATAACTGGTGAAGAAAAGTGGATTGTGTACAACAATGTGCTGCGCAAAAGATCCTGGTCCCGAAGTGCTGCTTCGCCTCAAACGACATCCAAAGCAGACATTCATCAGCAGAAGGTTCTGGTCTCAGTGTGATGGGATTTTAAAAATGTCGTGTTTTTCGAGCTCGTACCACGGAACCAAACAATTAATTCGAATGTGTACTGTCGGCAATTGGACGGTTTGAACGAATCCATCATCAAGAAACGTCCAGAGCTCGTTCATCGTAAAGGTGTTGTGTTCCATCACGACAACGCGAGACCACACACAAGTTTGATCACCCGCCAAAAATTATGGGAGCTTGGGTGGGATGTGTTACCACACCCAGCATACTTGCCTCGCCTTGCGCCGTCAGACTTCCACTTGTTTCGCTCTCTTCAACAGTCCTTGCGGGGTATAATCTTCAATTCAGATGAGGCTGTAAATCAGCACTTTGTACAGTTTTTCGCCACGAAAGACATGTTCTTCTATGAACGAGGTATTCTGCAACTCACTGAAAGATAGCAAAAGGTTATCGAACAAAACGGATATTATATCATTGATTAATCTTTCTTCTTTCTATGAATAAATTACCTTTGCAAAACATGGCTAAAATACGTCATAACTTTTTCGACAACCCAATAAAAGGATTGGGCAGGTTTTCTCGCGAAGACTGCTGTAATGGGGCGTACATTTACTTAAACTTACTTTTAGTATCGCAGGAGCATCCACGAATCAACTGCTGGATTGCCGGCACATAAAGACGTTTTAATTTAGACACTCATATGTACATAATTTTTATAAGATAATGAATTATGCCGAATCATGGCTATTAGCAGGTCACTACGAACAAACTCGGCAAATTTTAATAGATTGCACCGCCCAGTGAGCGATTTCGAGCCAGTAACTCAAACGTCTTGTTGCAGGTCTACTGATTAATTGTTTCTGTCTTGATAAAACGAAGTTCCGCACGGCAAATAAGCGGCGCTTAAAAATCAAAGAACTGTTACTAGTCTTCTTCTGATAATAATAGAAAACACCTTCCTGTCGGCAAATTTAATTACTGACACCACATTTTATCAAACTGAGTGAGAAACGGCTTTATGCTGTCTTTAAACACCCTGAGACGCACACACACACGCTTGGTTGGGCTGCGGGAACGTGGAGGTATCACTACATCCCCCCGAAATTCTTCTCTAAAGGAGCAAAGCGTCCGTCAAGGTCGGCGAGACCATGCATTCAGACCTGATTCCCTGCTCACAGATGATTGGAGCTTTCAGATGCAGCCGGGAACGGTTTCGACCCCTGGTAACTTCTCTAAAGGAGAAAAGCGTCGGTCAAGGTCGGCGAGACCATGCACTTAGACCTGATTCCTTGCTCCCAGATGATTGGAGCTTTCAGATGCAGCGGGGAACGGTTTCGACCCCTGGTAACTTCTCTAAAGGAGCAAAGCGTCGGTCAAGGTCGGCGAAACCATGCACTTAGACCTGATTCCTTGCTCCCACATGATTGGAGCTTTCAGATGCAGCTGGCAATGGTTTCAACCCCTGGTAACTTCTCTAAAGGACCAAAGCGTCGGTCAATTTCGGCGAGACCATGCACTTAGACCTGATTCCTTGCTCCCACATGATTGGAGCTTTCAGATGCAGCTGGCAAATGGTTTCAACCCCTGGTAACTTCTCTAAAGGACCAAAGCGTCGGTCAATTTCGGCGAGACCATGTACTTAGACCTGATTCCTTGCTCCCAGATGATTGGAGCTTTCAGATGTAGCTGTGAACGGTTTCGACCCCTAGTAACTTCTCTAAAAGAACAAAGCGTCGGTCAAGGTCGGCGAGACCATGCACTTAGACCTGATTCCTTTCTCCCAGATGATTGGAGCTTTCAGATGCAGCTGGGAACGGTTTCGACCCCTGGTAACTTCTCTAAAGGAGCAAAGCGTCGGTCAAGGTCGGCGAGACCATGCACTTAGACCTGATTCCTTGCTCCCAGATGATTGGAGCTTTCAGATGCAGCCGGGAACGGTTTCGATTCCTGGTAACTTCTCTAAAAGAGCAAAGCGTCGGTCAAGGTCGGCGAGATCATGCACTTAGACCTGATTCCTTGCTCCCACATGATTGGAGCTTTCAGATGCAGCCGGGAACAGTTTCAACCCCTAGTAACTTCTCTAAAAGAACAAAGCGTCGGTCAAGGTCGGCGAGACCATGCACTTAGACCTGATTCCTTGCTCCCAGATGATTGGAGCTTTCAGATGCAGCCGGGAACGGTTTCGATTCCTGGTAACTTCTCTAAAGGAGCAAAGCGTCGGTCAAGGTCGGCGAGACCATGCACTTAGACCTGATTCCTTGCTCCCAGATGATTGGAGCTTTCAGATGCAGCCGGGAACGGTTTCGATTCCTGGTAACTTCTCTAAAGGAGCAAAGCGTCGGTCAAGTTCGGCGAGACTATGCACTTAGACCTGATTCCTTGCTCCCAGATGATTGGAGCTTTCAGATGCAGCCGGGAACGGTTTCGATTCCTGGTAACTTCTCTAAAGGAGCAAAGCGTCGGTCAAGTTCGGCGAGACCATGCACTTAGACCTGATTCCTTGCTCCCAGATGATTGGAGCTTTCAGATGCAGCTGGGAACGGTTTCTACCCCTGGTAACTTCTCTAAAGGAGCAAAGCGTCCGTCAAAGTCGGCGAGACCATGCACTTAGACCTGATTCCTTGCTCCCAGATGATTGGAGCTTTCAGATGCAGCCGGGAACGGTTTCGACCCCTGGTAACTTCTCTAAAGGAGAAAAGCGTCGGTAAAGGTCGGCGAGACCATGCACTTAGACCTGATTCCTTGCTTCCACATGATTGGAGCTTTCAGATGCAGCCGGGAACGGTTTCGACCCCTGGTAACTTCTCTAAAGGAGCAAAGCGTCGGTCAAAGTCGGCGAGACTATGCACTTAGACCTGATTCCTTGCTCCCAGATGATTGGAGCTTTCAGATGCAGCCGGGAACGGTTTCGATTCCTGGTAACTTCTCTAAAGGAGCAAAGCGTCGGTCAAGTTCGGCGAGACCATGCACTTAGACCTGATTCCTTGCTCCCAGATGATTGGAGCTTTCAGATGCAGCTGGGAACGGTTTCTACCCCTGGTAACTTCTCTAAAGGAGCAAAGCGTCCGTCAAAGTCGGCGAGACCATGCACTTAGACCTGATTCCTTGCTCCCAGATGATTGGAGCTTTCAGATGCAGCCGGGAACGGTTTCGACCCCTGGTAACTTCTCTAAAGGAGAAAAGCGTCGGTAAAGGTCGGCGAGACCATGCACTTAGACCTGATTCCTTGCTTCCACATGATTGGAGCTTTCAGATGCAGCCGGGAACGGTTTCGACCCCTGGTAACTTCTCTAAAGGAGCAAAGCGTCGGTCAAAGTCGGCGAGACCATGCACTTAGACCTGATTCCTTTCTCCCAGATGATAGGAGCTTTCAGATGCAGCTGGGAACGGTTTTGACCCCTGGTAACTTGCCGCTCCGTTATATCATGGACGCTGGCAAATCGTTCGTACTTGTGAACTTCCCCCTTCTTACGATGTTAGGCCAAGGTTGGCATTTCGCCACTTTTCCCTTTTACTGTATGGGGCAAACTTCTACTCCTCTATCTATCGGATTCAAGCGTGAAATTTCTTTTCCTTTCGTGTATCGGGAAACAATTATTTATTCCTTTCTTCTGTTGATTTCAGCTATCAGTTCGATCTCAATAGGCCTTTTATTTTTCGGAGAAAAATATTTGGAAGCAAATATCAGGCACACACTATACATATCAACATAGCTGAGGCTCTCTAAGATGTGTCATTTTATATGGCGGACACATGGTGTTTGACAAACTAAACCTCCTGTGGCACGTGACGTAAATCACCGCTTTTCGGGGTGAGCTCTTTTCAACGGGAAGAGCGTTGGGTTGTGCGTGTACCTTCGTCATAGACCCCGATTTCAGTAAACAAGGCATCATCTAATACTAAGATTGCAAGAGAACTGAGGAAAGTGTGTTGCCAAAGCACTATTTCATATAAGATGCGAAACACATTTGTACCTAATTGCACGGAAAGTCATGTTGACCGTGTTTACCTCACAATCACAGGATAAAAGACATAATTTAAAGGAAAATTTCTATAGATCGAAAAAGATTGAAAAATTTGCTTTAAATGGATTTTATCTAATTTGTTCACTCATATTTTTGCTTCTAATGACTTAAATTCTTGTTCAGGACAAACAACATGGTGTTTATAAGATACCTCTACGAACCCGGGACCCGTCATGGCCTTCTTTCTGCTACTCAGGCTCCACCCGGAAGAAACTTGGGTTACGTTTGAAAAAACATAAAATTGAGTTGAAAAAAGGAACTTGTCCATGGCTCTAGCGAGAACTGTAAGCATGGGTAACTACGTTCCACAGTGCGACGAGGCATTTATTATCTCTTCAACCTCTACTCAAACCAATTTGTTATTCTTGGAAAGCCTGCACATTTGCCATTTGGGCAACTCCTGTTGTAATGACAGCTCCCCTCCTCAAATTCCAGGGCCCTGGCAACATATCTTCCACACAGTCACGTAATTGGGAACTTTTTTTTTTTGATTGAAGGTTTAACGACCACCGTAAGCAACTCAATGGGCTATAAGGAGTCGCCCGTACCTAATTTAGGGTCACTGGTTCCAGGGAAGGGAGAGAGCCAGTGCCGTAAGACAAACAACATCCATGCCTCACCAGAATTCGAACCCGGACCCCGTTCAGACGAATGATCAGAGACCATCACTTAGACCATTGCGCCTCCGGGGCGGCGTAATTGGGAACTGGAGACTTTTTAACCGTGACAATTATGTCAAGACTGATATGTAAATTTTCTTTGAATTTTGGCCTCTTACCTGTTACCTATATATACTTTTTTTTTTGATTGGAAGTTTAACGACCACCGTGAGCAACTCAATGGGCTATAAGCAGTCGCCCGTCCCTAATTTAGGGCCACTGGTTCCAGAGAAGGGAGAGAGCCAGTGCCGTAAGACAAACACAACATCCATGCCTCACCGAGATTCGAACCCGGACCCCGTTCGGACGAATGATCAGAGGCCATCGCTTAGAGCATAGCGCCACCGGAGCGGCCTATATATACTTAGATGGACAGTCTGATTTTACCACTTGAAGATGGGCGTATGGTAATGTCCGAAAGGCCTAATGTGTGTCAATGCTTTTAATAAAGTTTTAACTTTCAATGTAGTTTTAACTTATTTTATCGTGCAACTAGATGGAAGTCGTTAATACTAATAAGTGTATTCCATACCATAGGAATACCCAGATGGTACTGCCTAGATGATTTTTTTTTTTTTTTTTTTTTTTTTTTGTAACGGAATGACAAAATGCTCTTTCGCTGTTCGAGTAGTCGAACACAAGCGGGACGTCTCGCAAAGAAGTTTAACAGCTTTATCCCGGGAAGTGGTTATCCATTCCGCCATCCCGCAGTGGAACCAGATTAAGCCGGTTGCTCCTTATACTACCACGAGGGGTACTGACCTCAGAGAAACCATGGAGATATTGACTAACCCTGTGGTTTGCAATGATGACGTCTCACTTGAGCTTCCCCACGTATGGCGTACATTTCTTCACGCTTAACACCTCTCTGTGGACATCTCTCATTGTCGCATGCATGCGATGCAACATATCATGTTCTCACATTGTGTTCATGTTTAGCTTTTAAAATTTTATTTTGTTTATTTATCTCTCTTTCCTCGCCGAACCACGCATATGTCTGAAGAAGACACCCGTTGGTGTTGCTTACGCTTTAATAATACAGGGCGATTCATAAAGAAGTATACAGTTTCAACGCACTATAAAACAAGAACAATGCAAGATATTTTATGTTACCTGTAACAGAATTGCAGGGGAATGTTTCAAGTTTTTTTAGAGACAGTCACAGATGTTCTATGTGTGCACCCTTAGTCACACGACACACATCGAGCCGGTAATCCATTTCCGCCCAAACGTGAGGTAAGATATCTGAATCAAGTGCAGTGATAGTGGCTGTGATACGCTGTTTCAGTTCCGCTAGATCAACAGAAATGGGTGGGGCGAATACCTTGTCCTTTACGTACCCCCACAGGAAAAAGTAACAAGGTGTTAAGTCCGGACTTCTGGGTGGCCATTGGGTCAGTGACATGTTGTAGTCCGCGGATCGTCCAATCCATAGGTGAGGAAGATCTTAATCGAGAAAATCTCGCACGTCGCCTAACCAGTGCGGTGGTGCACCATCCAATTGGAGAATAAAGTTGTCACCGTCGTCCTGCAACTGTGGCATTAACCAAAGACTTAACATTTCCAGAAAAGAGCCTCCCGTGACAGTTTTCTGGTGAAAAAGAAGGGGCCATAAACTTTCTTTTTGGAAACAGCACAGAACACATTTACCTTCGAGGAATCTCGCACGTGTTGAACTGTAAATCTGGGAGTATCCGTTCCCCAAAAGCGAGCTTTGTGCTTGTTTACCTGACCACTCACGTGAAATGTAGCTTCATCGGCGGTAAAAACTAAGTGATCGGCAAAATCGTCGTTTTCAAAACGGTGCTGCATTTCGGCACAAAATTCAAAGTGCTTTGTCTTGTCAAGATCAGTTAGATTTTGCAACATCTGCACTTTGTCTGGAATCATTTTCAGCTTCTTTCTCAAAATTCTCCAGACAGTAGGCTGTGAAATCTGCACTTCACGACTCACCCTCCGTGTTGATTTTCCCGGCCTTCGTTGAATGGCGGTGCAAACACTATCGACGACTTCTTCCGATACACGCGGTCGTCGAGGACATTTAAGTTTATATAAACAGCCCGTAGTTTCAAATTTTTTATGCCAATCGTAGATAGATTTTCTAGTCGGAGGTTCTTTTCCGAATCGTGATCGAAAATGCCGTTGCACAACAGATACAGATTCCAGTTTGCTCAATTCAAGAACACAAAACGCCATCTCCGCTGCAGACACTGCCATTTTGGCCGATTATTCACGTGACGCGCGTGCTGTCGCCTACGTGACTTCCCTCAGTAGCGGGACACAAACTTTATGAGTACATCTACCTAACAGTTCGCAGTTGTGGTCCATGTCTTCAACTCTTACTGTTTCACAGCATCGGGAAACTGTATACTCTCCTTATGAATCAGGGTGTATTTGTACCTAAATAAAAGGATATTTTATTGCTATTTCTTACTGTTTTTTTTTTTTTTGGCGTAATCTACCCGAACCTTCGTTTTATGTGTTCAAGAAAAGAGTTCTATGGTCACAAAAAACCAACAACAAAAAAACAACAACAAAAAACACTGTGTTAGTCACACGTAACGGTTAAGTTTTGTTTCAAACTGACTTGATTTGAGTTTAAAAAAATAAGCAAAGTTGTTTAGGGCAGAAATTCATGATGTCATGTCCAATAAGAACACGTGAAAGAAGTCGAGTTACGACTTTGGTTTCTACAGGACATGTTCGTTCGGCAATACAGAATAAATGATTAGCATATCGGTGTCATACGTTCCAAGTGTGTCGATGTAGCTAATTAACGGTGTGGCCACCTCTGGGTAGTATCACCTTCTGTACGAGCTGAGGCATTGAGTCTAATAATTAATGTATGAATGGTATTTAGTGGAATAGGCATCCAGTTTGTATTGACCAGCGTCCAAAGTTCATCATGAGTTGCTGACGGTAGTATCGCTGAAAATGTCGTTTGAGCATGCCCCAGAGATTCTCTATGGGAGATAAGTTGGGCGATATAGCCGGCCACGGACAAAGTGGAAAATTGTTATCCCTGACAAAGGCACGTGTTGCCAATGCAACATGGGCTGTGGCATTGTCCTGCTGATATAGAGCCCGGAGACGTCCTGCGGGTACTTAAGGGAGACAGGCCGTAGAATGTCATTTTCATAACGCGCACTCGTTATGGTACGGACTCCCACTATATGTGATTTGCTTTTGTGTCCGACAGCACTCCAGGCTATAATGCCTCGAGTTGGTGCACCTTTTGCGAATACACTTTTCCCAACGCTACTCGCCCCTGTTGTCGGGAGTTTCGTCCGAGAATACGATATTGTGCCATTCGTTACGCCACTCCCTTTGTTCGATGCGCGATTGCAGCCTGGCACTACATTTCTGCTGTGTCAAAAATAGACTGAGGCGGAGCCGACGAGCATTTAGTCTAAACTGTAATAATCGATTCCGTATTGTTGCAGCTGACAGCGTACAGTCTAGCACTGGGCCACAATTCGCCACTGCTGCATCAACGCCGTTAATGATGCAGAAGCCCCTCGGCGTTGTTTGTATACGACGCACAGAACCGTCTTTTCGTGTTCTACCCCTTCTTTGTACCATTCCCTACACACTATTGCCACGACAGACACACTGCTCCCTACACGCTCGGCAATCTCCGGGAAGGAAGCATTTCTCTCATGCAGATAATGCGGCCACTGTCGAAGTCGCTGATGTGACTGTACGACTACCTTAGAAAAAGAAGAGGTATCCTTACCCACTACTAACCGAAACACACGGCATTTATATCAGAACAATTTAGTAAAATCATGTAATGCATTGATTATGATACGCTTTCCGACATACCAGAAACCAGTACTCAAGTTATGAGGATAATGGCTGTGGAATAAATCTCGCTCCTGTGCCCTGACCTTTGACCCCATTTCGATGATATTTGACGGAACTGCTTACGTATACTTCCTGAACAGCTTGATAAAGATGTGTCTTAATCGAAGCATTTTTACGTAAGTCATAAGGGAGATGGAATGGATTCCGCTCCTATTTCCTGATCTTTTACTCCATTTCTCCCATTTTCAATAGGTTTTGTCCCTAGGTGGTCCCCTACCACATACTGAAATTTCATCGAAATCGAACCATTTTTACGCAAGTTGTGACACGTAAGGCCAATGAAATGAATCTCGCTTCTATGTCCTGACCTTTGAACCCATTTCGTCCATTTTCAATAGGGTTCGTCCCCAAGTTATCTCTTACCACATACTAAATTTTCATCGAAATCGAACCATTTTTACGCACGTTCGTTGTGACGCATGAGGCCATTGGAATAGATCACGCTCATATGTCCTGACTTTTGACCCCATTTCGTCCATTTTTAATAGGATTCGTTCCCAGGTGGTCCCCTACCACGTACTAAATTTCATCGAAATCGAACCACTTTTACACGAGTTATCGTGCGGACGGACAGACAGACATACAGGCGGACAAAGCTGGAGCCTATACGCATCTTCAACTTATATTTGGAAAGCGTAAAAAATAGTCGGTTTTCCTCCTGTGGTGTTGCGTGATGTGATTTTGTTACACGCGATACGCATGCACTTATGACGTTGAAATCCTATTCATTTCTGCGATATTTCTTGACTAGCATATCTTGTAAACATCAAAGTCCTAATGAAGT
This sequence comes from Macrothele yani, assembly GCA_039090855.1. Classification (NCBI taxonomy): domain Eukaryota; kingdom Metazoa; phylum Arthropoda; class Arachnida; order Araneae; family Macrothelidae; genus Macrothele; species Macrothele yani. The sequence continues at coordinate 424,302 of JAYWMT010000096.1, read as the reverse complement.
CCTGATGAAACTAGGTCAATATCCAGCGAAACAATGGTCGGCTTGAAAAAATAAACATTTGTGACAACTACGTTGAATTATCTTAATCTACACTGCTGACCACCCAAAATGCAACACCAAGAAGAAAGCATCCGATTGGCCTGAAATTCGCAGCCTGCTTCACCCGCGAGAGGCAATACAAACGATTAGCATTGCAGGGCATATGCAAATCATGTGGGCCCGGCACGCACCGCGAAGCACTATAAGAAGGGTGCACAGAAGGCGTGGTGTAAGTAGTGGAAGTGTGTTGTGCTGCCGGATCTGTGCGTGGGAAGCTTCCTGATGCCTCGTCGCAGAATACGGCAGTCATTCCAGCACGTTTCGGAGTTCGACAGAGGACGAATAGTGGCTTATCGCGACAACGGCTTATCGTACCGAGACATCGGCGCCTGTGTGGGACGACATCCAGCCACAGTGAGGCGAATAAGGATTCGGTGGGTGCAGGAGGGATAGACGGACCGACGTGAGCGATTGTCGCAGCCGCGGCACACCACCGAACGAGAGGACCAGCATGTTGTGCGGCGGGCATTGACGTCTCGCCCCGCCACATCACGAACGTTACCGCAGGAATTAGGGTATGTTGCGCAAGTACTTATGACAACACGTACCGTTTGACGGCGTCTGCAGGAGCGGGGATCACGGCGCCCATTGCTCCTATTACCATTGACGTTACACCACCGGCGAGTGCGGCGGCAGTGGGCCGTTGAACGCCGCACCTGGACTACGGAATGGCACGGCATTGTCTTCTCCAACGAATCCCGGTTCTGCCTGCAACACCACGATGGTCGGATCCGCGTGTGGTGGCACCGCGGCGAGAGACTGTATGACGCCTGCATTATGCATCGCCATACCGGTCCGTCGCCTGGCGTTATGGTTTGGGGCGCAATTGGATATGACACCCGCACCCCTCTGGTACGCATCGCCGGTACACTCAACAGCAACCGTTACATCTCCGACGTTTTGGAGCGTGTAGTCCTCCCTTACCTGCAGGACATGCCAGATGCCACGTTTCAACAGGACAATGCGCGCCCAAACATGGCACGCATTGTGCAACAATTCTTCACGGCCCACCAGGTGTCACTGCTGCCGTGGCCCACCTGTTCTCCCGATATGTCACCCATCGATCACGTCTGGTCGCTGATCGGCAATCGAGTGGCCCGGCAAGCACCACCCAAGGCTACGCCTGATGAACTGTGGCAAAGTGTGAAAGCAGCCTGGACCGACATACCCAAGCCCACATCCAAAGCCTCTTTCGTTCGATGCCGCGGCGTGTAGCGGCCGTTATTGCCAGCAATGGGGGCCACACGAACTATTGATGTCTGTAGTGCTCCGCGAGTCGCACGGGCCTGTAAGCTCAATCGTTTCATCTTTGTATCTGTTGTCATGTGTCCAGTAAATCTGGCTTTGCTATCTCGTGTCCTTCTTGGTGTTGCATTTTGGGTGGCCAGCAGTGCATATATAATCGTCAAAAGACCGTATTGTTTGAGATAAAGAATCAAAGTTCTTGCTCGATTCATTTCAGGAGCACTGTTTTTCATGAACATGAGTAAAAATTTCAAATGTGCTAAGCATGTTTCCTACCGGATTCACCAATGAGGCTTGTGCTCTTATATCTACCAGACGTATTGATATAACAACAACCTGTGCGTGCTCATGAAATCTTCATTAAGATCTTTTCTTCGTCTTGAGGTTTGTTACTGTGATTGAAACCAATGGCGCATCCAGCGGGAGGAGAATGGGGCGATTGCCTCACCTAAATCCTAACGAAGTTTTACGTTTAAAGTAGCAAAGATCGTAAATGGTTATCTCTTCAAATTTTGCTTTCAGTTTTTCTAAAAAAAAGTAACAATTACGGAGGATTTAAAGTACTTATTACATTGATTTAGGTTTAGTAAAAAAATAAAGAAGTGAATAGAATAAAAGATAGAGAGAGAGCAAAAGATAAAGGGAAAACAGGACAGCGGGGTAAAAAACTTGGGGATATTCTCTCTTTAGTTCTTTGCTATTGTCATATTACCTAGCATCTGTAACGTTTCGAAACAGGGTAAGGCAGAGCTTGGTACTGGAATCAGAGTAGGTGGGAGAAACTGTGAATAACAATCTGATCTACGTACGTATCTTTATTGGGTCATACAGAAAATTCGTAACAATATCCCCACCGCTTCCTCCCAGACGGTCGTTTTAGGACTTCTTCCTGTTTTCTTATATTTCCTGCTCCCTCACGCCTCACGGACGCTTCCCGTTTTTCCACCCACTCCGAAGTCAATCCCCGCTTGGGTGCGATGGGCTGAGATGGAGGCAGCGTGGCTAATTTGGGGTAATTTTTGGCATCTCCTGCTACTAACATTATATACATATTTATATAAGGTTTTTCTGGGAAGTGCCAGAAAAACTTGTACACCAGTCTAATACTTGGTAGGTCCCCCACGGTTGGTTGGTTGGTTGGTTGGTTGGTTGTTGGATTTTATTGGCGCAAGGGCCAGGTTTGGCCAAAGAGCGCCAGACAAAGAACTATCAGCCACAGATTTTTAAAAAACGTGGAAAATGATTAAGAGCAGACAGGCTTGGTAAAAGTTGAAAAAGAGTATGATGAAAGCTGTGAAGACAAGGTAGTTAATTAGGTTTATATAAAAATTTATTAATTTACTATTATAATTATATTTTTTTTTTTTTTAAACACAACTACACAAAGGATGAGTCACTCTCCTCCCCCCCCACACTCCTCTGCAATGCTGGCAGAGGGCGGGGACGAACTGTCACTCTCTTCCCCCCATGTTCCTCTGCAATGTTGTTTGAGGCTGGGGACGAACTGTCACTCTCCTCCCCCCTATGTTCCTCTATAATGTTGGTTGAGGGTGGGGACCTCGCTGAGGCCGAGACAGTTGGATGGACACTGCACACCATTGCGGATTGAGGGCCGGGTCGTCCGCACGTGCAGGCTTTCTGCTTTAAACTGGAAGAGAGGGTCGGCTGCAAAAGAGAAGGCCCAGAATCAGGTAGTCGAAAAATCGCGAGCTCGGGGAAAAACACCTGTGTCGCTTGGTCAGCTGTAGATCGCTTGGCAAGCGCTGCGAGAGCTACAGGGCGCGGAACAAAGGGCTGCACGGGTTGTGGCTGAGACTGAACAACTGCGGCAAAAGTACGCTGGCGGGTGTTGGGAATACCCAACTTGGCCTTGGCAGCAGGGTACGAGAGGCCTTCCAGGGTCTTGAGGCGCTGGATCGCCATCTCGTCCTTCCATTTCATACAGTTGCGGGAGTAAGCTGCATGGGCCTCACCGCAGTTAACACAGCAGGCCGCAGAAGTGCAACCTTCCCCGTCATGTTCACTGGAGCCACAATTTGCGCAACGAGCGGAACTCTTACAGAAACGTTGTGAATGCCCGTACCTCTGGCACCTGAAACAGCGCAGAGGACTGGGAATGTACGGGCGAACTCCACAGACCAAGTAGCCAGCCTTGATTTCGGTCGGAACTTTCGGGGAGTTAAAAGTCAAGATGACATTTTTGACTTAATCATGGAACCATCACGCCGGAACATCATACGACGTGCAGCAATAACACCTTGATCAGCAAGTTCAGTCACGAATTCGTCTTCACTGCATGGCAAGAGATCAAACTCCGAAATAACACCCCGAGAGGTGTTAAGAAACGGGTGAGGTGTCACTTTTACAGGAATGCCTTGAAGACTAGTGAGGTTCAGAAAAGTGTTACTCTGAGAAACACTGCAAGTTTGGACAAGCAGGTCCCCAGAGCGAAGCTTCCTCACAGACTTCAAGGGGCCAACCGCAGCGTCCAAAGCTTTAGAAATGAAAAAGGGAGATCTGGTGGACAGTCTCTCATGCGGATCGATGGATTCTACAAGCAAGTGAGTAGCATGCGTAGTCACAGCAATTGAGGGGAGACGACGCTTCGGAGCGACTGGTACAGCCGCCGAAGAAGAGGTTCCACATTCTTGGTCCAGGTCAAGGTCTAAAGACCGTTTAAGGGTATGAGACTTGGTAGGTTGAGAAGACGAAGGACAGTCGTTGTCAACTATCATTTTGTCATTTGACTTAAATTTGGAGTTTTTGTTCTTTTTACCCATGGAAAAAAAGGAGGAAGATTCGTCTGCAGACTACTCCACCCACCACCGAGCCCTACAAGGGAGAACTGGAGGTCTGCAAGCCAAGAAAATGACGCTGGACACAGTTCTGGAGCTTATACGTTGCAGATATAGTCCGTTGGCTGTGATCACACGCACTCGGCGGACACTTCGGCCTCCGGGTACCGTCATGCCAACGCCTTTGGCATGATCCCACAGCCCCCGGGCTCACCCTGCCGTGCTATACGACAAAGCCGCTAAAGCCGTGTACACAACTTGGTACAAGACTTCTGACTAGAGGTGGGTTAGTCTCTAGCCTCCCGTTTACAGCGAAGCCGGGGTCGAAGAGGAGTGTTGGTACACAGGAGGCACTTATCCGGTCTCCTGCGACCTCAGCCGCCAGACATCCCATTTCCGCCTCACGGGTCTCCGCACGCGGCAAACATGCAGGTAGGTCTAGCACCCAAACCAGCTAAAAGGAAAAAAAGAAATCCAAAGAAGACAAATCCTGGAAGGGAACCTAAACGGAATCTCAGCAACCTACGAACTGAGCGGTTAATATAATACAGTTAGTGGTGGAGGGTAACAAAACCACAAGACCGGGGTGTTAGTGCATAACGTGGTAGCGATTAGGTAAAGTATACAACACGGGCAACTAGCCAGTGGAGAAAATAAATAAAAACGAAAAAGCGAGACACAAGACCAGCTCGGGATCGTGGGGCCGCGACTCCCCAACAGCTGGATGAACAGCCGTCCCTGCAAACACCAACAGCACCAAAATAAGAAAAAACAAGCTGTGGCATGACATCAGATGTTGACCAGTCACAAGGTCAGCTCGGGCCGTGGGGGCGCCGCTCCCCAAATAACTGGAAAACCAGTTATCCCCGTGCGGGGGTCCCCCACGGGAGCGCAGGACTACAGAAATACTACCGGGCATGGACACCCCTAGCTTCTGGAAATATGCTGTAGGTAATGCACAGCATGTTTTCTGCAGAGCTTTCCACAATTCGGGTGTATTCCGAGGTCTTGGATTCCTGTGTTTAATAGCGCGTTGCATGGCATCCCAAATGTGTTCTATCACGTTCAGATCTGGGAACTTGGGTGGGAATGGCCACACCCCAAACTCAGATGAATGCTCCTCTAACCATAATGTGGCGCCCCGATACTTGTGTGGAGGTGCATTGGCCTGTTGGAACAGGCCCAACCCATCAGCATGAATGCAGGACATGAACGGGTGTACCTCGTCCGAAAGGATGCGCACGTAGCGTTAGCCGGTCACAAAGGTTTGCAGACATACCAGGAGTCCCAGTAAAGTCCAGCTAAACACACTTCATACCATTACGGCCCCACCACCAGCCGGTACAGTTCCGTGTTGACAGGCGGGATCCATGGCTTCATGGGGTTTGCCCCACACGAATACAGTTGGAAATGCGACGGGTCAGACCAGTCTACTTGTTTCCAGTCATCAAGTGTCCAGTGACGGTGTTGCCGTGCCCAAGAGAGGCGCATAGCTTTGTGTCATGCACCCATATAGGGGACTCGAGTTGGGCGTCGGCTCCCAATCCTCACGCTGATGCTTGTTGAGGCTCCAGCATTGAATTCCGGTGATATCTGTGAGAGTGTTGCACGCCTATCGCGTCAAACGATTCTTAACAGCCGACGACAGACAGTTTCACCCAATGTCTTTTTACGGCCACACTGGTATCGTGCGTTGGAGGTTTTTTCTGGAATTCTACACCCTTGGTACACCTTTGCAATGGTCGTCCGTGAAAATCAGAACTTCGTTTCTACCTCCGAAATACTGTGGCCCATCTCACGAGCGCCAACTATAACACCGCGTTGAAAATCGCTTCAATCGTTATTACTTGTCATTCTCATGCCGAAAACAGCTCTGACAGCTGGCACCCATATAACCCCATAGTTGTCATTTTCTTGTAGGACTTCCGTCCACAGTGAGTAGAGTTTAGGTCCCAGCCACCTACAGCGAGATCGCTTTTTGGGCAGGACACAGAAACGGAAGGAATGAGAGCAAGTCTAGCGACTTTGATAGAACAGTTTGTAGTGAGATTAGAGTACAGTAGATGGCGCTACCGTACAAGTACGGTGTTGCACACAGAAGGGGTGAGAGAATTTCAGGGGGTATAGGAAAGGATATCCATTTAACCAGTGGGTCCAACCTGGGGGCCGTCACTTAACGTGCTCGTCCGATGCACGGCGGATATTCAGCGATTGTTAGTAAATCACACCATCTCTGAAAGATCAGCCTAGGTTCGAACTTGAGGACCTTGCATTGATAGTCTGACTCGCTAACCACTAAGCCATCCGAGGCTCTTTTGACAGCTGGTAAGGATGTCTATCGCTTTATATACGCACTGGCGAGCGCAAGCGAGTACGCGCATAGGTGACGTTGCTATGTATTTTGTATAAGCTCGTCTGTACCAGTTTTTCTGGTACTTCAGTGTATACTAACGTTATATAAAAAGATCATTTCATAACGGCTTCTGTCCCGTTTTTGTACTCGAAAAACCACCCCTAAAGTAAACTTCTGGATCCACTCCTGATTGAAACCTGAAACGAGTAAGAACGTAAGTTCCTTCTAATGGATGAAATAAATTTTTATTTCAATGATGCCGCTTAGATACACATCATCAGAAAAAAGCCAACATAAAGCTCTTGTACATTTCAGAAGTTTCTAATGCATTAACTGAAAGCTCAGTTTCGATGGATTATTCCTGCTTTAACTATTCCCCGCTTTTTTTAACAGTTTTTTATAGTTACCTAGAAATGCTATGCAATAGGAAAATTATTAGTAATAGAAATATTTCTTTTTCAAATCGGATATTCCTGGATACTGTCTGAATACTAAAGTGTTCAGAGGAAATGGTGCTTCTGCAGGAGAAACACTGTTCTTGCAAATTTTTCGCACGAGAATGTATGAATCGGCTATTGTCCAAAAACGTTTACCTTTTTCGGGGGAAGGGGGGGCATAATTTTTTGTGGATATTTCAGATGCAACACGTTTTACGACAAAAGCTTCTCAGTGAAACTTAAGGCTGGCATGAAGTTCAATATCAAGGGATCTGATGTGAAATTACCAGCTGAAATGAAGTTCCGGGAAGCAATACATAAGACGATACAATATTACTTGGTAAAATGATTATTCAAAGATTTTCAAGACACTTTTACTTCATATAGCTAGGGTAAGTATGAAATTTCGTATTTTTTCCGACTGATATGATTAATGCAGAAATATTGCAATCTGATCACATTTTTGGAATTGTTTCCTATTTTTTTCACTTTCTTTTTATCACTTCAATAGCATTGCGAAAGTGTGATAATAGTTTCGCCTACCCAAATGTTAGGAATTCTTGTTCGTACATCTTCTGTGATAAATGTGGTATTGAAGAATTCTTTCCTGCTTCTCATAAAGCAAAGTTTGTAAAATTGTTGTCGTTATGTCTATCCTTCGTTCAAGCGTCGGTCATTATGTCCGTCTGCGTGCCTTCAGAAACGATATCCATTTTTTCAATAATTCGGATTTCAGAATTTTTTCCTGTCTGATGAAAGAAAGAAATTCTGTCCTTTGCTATATTGAATGGTTGAACTGAAAGACTGAAAAATGAACAGATTGACTGGAATCATAAAAAAACTTTCTTTTTCTTCTGTCTGTTAACACCGTACTTTAAATTTTTTTTTAGGAATATTTCAAAATATTTAAGATTACGGTGTTAACAGATATTTTTTTGCCTATAGAGCAAAACCATTGAGACACGCATACTAACGGATAAACGTACTAAAGAACATCAAACATATCGTCACTGTTATTAAAATAAGAACTAACAAAGAGACATCATTGATAAATCATTTTTCTTAGATAAATAAATCAGTTCGGCAATTATTTTTCTGACTGAGAATTAGCTCTTTTATAAAGCATGTTTGTATATAGACATATACTTTGGAAATGTATAAAACATTAATAGGAACCATACATTTATAAATGAAGACGGAATAGTTCAGTTTTTGGTAGAAATCAGTTGACGTTTTAATATCTCACAATTTCGAAACATGTTTTCCCTCGAAGTCCTTTTGCAGGAAATATATCCCTTTATATGCGAATATCTATTCTTCTAAAATTTCTGTGAATCTCTGACGGAACATATTTTTTCTCATTTCAATAGACTGATGGGATGCACACGAAATGCCTCACGTGTCTTGTTTGATTCATATCAAATCAGGAAATGAAAGGGAAAGAAAATAACTACGGAAAGGTGTACTTACCGCAGATACAATGCTGAATCTATCCGACTTGACATTCCAGCTAAAACATCCGTCCCTTTGACACTTCGGGAAAAGTTTTGTTTGTATTGCATTTCGGAGATTCATCTTCCACCGAAACTTCAAAATCTTTCCTACTTTGCAGGCTTCAGAAATATCGGATGACCTTTCCTTTAAGTAATCAACGAGATACTCAAACAGATGAACGGGAAAAGCAGTCTCATATCTCCCAGCTGCACCTAGAAGTCGGTAGTTGTAGTGTAAGTACCTGGTAAACAATTACGCCAGGGAATTGGCAGCAGCTGATTATACTGAACAGGCTGACTCAACGAAGCAATTGAATAATAAAACCGTTCCTTTGCGAGAACAGACCTGCCAACTACTATATCTGACGCGTAATAACTGTGAGCTAGGATTTCTATTTCCAGTTATTAGACTGATGATGTCGGAAAGTAGAGACGTATCAATTTAATGTCCTTGATCTCATTTTTCAGTTCTGAAGAACACAAATGAATCTGAAACAAGATGATGTCTCACAGATTAAGACGAAAATAAATTTCTCGTGAGGAAATAGAACAAAGGTCAACATGCATACTTTAGGGGGCGATAGCAACAATCCGTATGCTGAAAGATGAGACTTAAATCCAATAAGAGGTAAAGTAAGCAACAAATAACGTTCATTATTACGCTCTTCCATAAAGAAAAGTAGGAGATTGAACATGTAGGGACCTTAATTATTGATAATATCTGAGATCGATGCATATCGCAGAAAATGAGAGTAGAGATATAAGAGGTACATTTCGCCAGCCCCCCACATCGGCAAATTCAAAATCCAACAATGTCCTTCGTTTGTGCTACGTTTGTGCTGGTTTAGGCCGCAAACCGTGTCGTTTGTGCTAGAATAGTTTTTGAGATATTCAAAATATAAATTGGGGGGACTGGGGAAATGGTCAGGCCCCCACCCCGGCAAATTCAACATTCAACAATGCCATTCGTTTGTGCTACGTTTGTGCTGGTTTGTGCCGCAAACCGTGTCGTTTGTGCTAGAATAGTTTTTGAGATATTCAAAATATAAATTGGGGGGGGGGGGGCTGGGAAATGGTCAGGCCCCCACCCCGGCAAATTCAACATTCAACAATGCCATTCGTTTGTGCTACGTTTGTGCTGGGTTGTGCCGCAAACCGTGTCGTTTGTGCTAGCATAGTTTTTGAGATATTCAAAATATAAATTGGGGCTGGGGAAATGCTCAGCCCCCCACCCCGGCAAATTCAAAATTCAACAGTGCCATTCCTTTGCGCTACGTTTGTGCTGGTTTGTGCCGCAAACCGTGTCGTTTGTGCTAGCATAGTTTTTGAGATATTCAAAATATAAATTGGGTGAGCTGGGGAAATGGTCAGCCCCCCACCCCGGCAAATTTAAAACTCAACAGTGCCATTCGTTTGTGCTACGTTTGTGCTGGTTTGTGCCGCAAACCGTGTTGTTTGTGCTAGCATAGTTTTTGAGATATTCAAAATATAAGTTAGGGGGTGGCGATATGGTCAGCCCCCACCCGGGCAAAATTCAAATTCCAACAATGTCCTTCGTTTGTGCTACGTTTGTGCTGGTTTGTGCCGCAAACCGTGTCGTTTGTGCTAGCATAGTTTTTGAGATATTCAAAATATAAATTGGGGGGCTGGGGAAATGGTCAGCCCCCCACCCCGGCAAATTCAAAATTCAACAATATCTTTCTTTTGTGCTACGTTTGTGCTGGTTTATGCCGCAAACCGTGTCGTTTGTGGTAGCTTAGTTTTGAGATATTCAAAATGTAAGTCGGGGGAGGGGGGGGATGCTCAGCCCCACACTCCGGCAAATTAAAAATTCAACAGTGCCATTCGTTTTTCTTACGTTTGTACTGGTTTGTGCCGCAAACCGTGTCGTTTGTACTAGCTTAGTTTTCAAGATATTAAGTACCTAAATTTTGTTGTCAACCATTTCGTTAGCCCCACCCTCCCCCACCCCACTCGCAAATTCAAAATTTAGCATAGCCATTCGTTTGTGCTGCTTTGTGCTAGCTCAGCTTCCGAGTTATTAAATACCCAAATTTCGGTGTGAACCATTTTCCCAGCCTGTTTTGAATATAACATAAATTTGGCGGTTGGGGGAATGCCCCCCCCCCCCCTCACATTCCACAAGTTCAAAATTCAACACAGCCATTCGTTTGTGCTGGTTTGTGCCACAAAACGTGCCGTTTGTGGTAGCTTAGTCTTCGAGATATTTCTGCGAACAAGAATTTCTTTAATAACAAACAGATCATGATTCTACATTGAGCACGAGGTCATAAATGATGCACTGTGGATCAGTAGCATTAGATCATCTGGAGTGACTAAAGAATTTGATTCATAACAAAAGGAGGACATTTGTACGTATGACGCTGACAACATGATCCGAACGCTACTGTACCTACACTCAAACAGTAAAGCATGCTACTGCCGTTATGATGTGGGGTTGCATCTCAGCTCATGGAGTGGGTAGACTGCGCAACATTGAAGGTAACATGAATGCTGCTCATTATATACATGTACTGGAGAGGGACAATGCTTCCTTCATCTGTTAGCACGTTTCCAAATAGTGATATCATCTTTCAGGACGACAACGTGCCCTGCCATCGGACACGAGTAGTGGACAGGTGGTTGGTTTCTAAATCTGTCGGGAGGTTGCAATGTCCTACACAATAGCCGAATCTTAATCCGATCGAATATTTTGGATGAAACTGAAACAGGTGAGTGCGAGAAATCCTACAAATTAAGTAAAGTTACTTGAAGCTATGATTTCATGTTGGTATCATCTAACATCAAAGGATGAACTTGAACACCTTTTTGAGTAATATGCCCAGGAGATGTGTCTTAGCAATTAAAAACAAAGGCAACCCCAATAATTATTAGACAATTTTATGTATGTGTACATACAAACAATTGACTTATAATTATTATGCATAAAAATTATGGATACATTACGTATGTGTACCTACAGAGAAGTATGTCTTGAAACATATTTGACATTCATTGACTAAATGAACAAGTTTAACGAGTTCTATTTTTTTTTATTTCTCGTAACTTAAACAGTTTGTACTTAAGCAGAAAAAAAAAAAAAGAAGTTAATGTTAGCTTTACAATTTCTTTCTGTCTTCTCATCCACTTCATGTACAACAATAAAGATATGTTAGATCTGTAAAACGTTTTGAATTCCTTACGAAATTATTTTTAAAATGATGTACAGCCGTTGGTGGCGCAGTGGTTTGAGCGATGGCTTCTGATCATTCGTCCGAAAGGGGTCAGGGTTTGAATCCCGTCAGGAATGGATGTTGTGTTTTTCTTACGGCACTGGATCTCTCCCTTCCCTGGAAACAGTGACCTTAAATTGGGGACGGGCAACTACTTATAGCCCATTGAGTTGCTCACGGTGGTCGTTAAACTTTCAATTCAAAAAAAAAAAAAAAATCTGAAATATATGCAAACGATGTTCTATCATACCCGCTGCAGAAAGAATTTTTCAAATCCAAATTTCAGGAGCAAAGATATCGGAAAAAATGCAATTTACCTTTACGCCTTCCTTTGTAAATCTATAAACAACTTGAAAAAGTGACTATACCTAAAATAGTACTAGACATAAATGGAATCGAAAGATAAAAGAAATTTTCCAATCGGATGTTTAGAAGCCAATATATTGAATAAAATGTATTTCGAATTCGGCATCATCTGCGTTTACGCCCTCTAGCGGATAAATTGTGTATCATATGAGAAAACGAAATGAAGAATCATCATTCGCACATTTCAGGCTTCCCAATGCAAAAATAATTTTTGAAATCTGATTAGTAGTTGAAGAGATATGGTGTCAACAGACGGACGGACGGACAAACCGATAACGTAAGCACGATCTGTTCGACAAAAGACTCGCTAAAAATTTAAAAAAATATCTCGTACAAGGGGCGGCAAATGCCCTTCGCGCGGCCCTGACTGCATGATACATTACTTTGCTATCATTGATCAAACGGAAATATTCGCATGAAGACGGTTATGGCATTTTTTTTTATTTACTAAACAAACTATCAGTACGGAATCCAGTTGCTAGAAGCCCTACTATTCTGCGCATAGTAACAAAAAAACATTAGCATAAGTAGAAACAACTTCACCGCCCCAGTGGTGCAATGGTCAATGCATTGGCTTTGGATCTTGTGCCTAAGACATGCGGGGGTTCGAATCATGGTGAAGCATGAAAGCTGTGTTTGTCTTACAACAGTGGTTCTCTCTCTTACCTGGAAAAAGTTGCCCTAAATTTTTTTTTTATTGGAGGTTTAACGACCACCGTGAGCAACTCAATGGGCTATAAGCAGTCGCCCGTCCCTAATTTAGGGTCACTGGTTCCAGGGAAGGGAGAGAGCCAGTGCCGTAAGACAAACACAACATCCATGCCTCACCGGGATTCGAACACGGACCCCTTTTGGAGGTACATTTCGCCAGCCCCCCCCCCCACCCCGGCAAATTCAAAATTCAACAGTGTCATTCGTTTGTGCTACGTTCGTGCTGGTTTGTGCCGAAAACTGTGTCGTTTGTGCTAGCATAGTTTTTGAGATATTCAAAATATAAATTGGGGGGGGGTAAATGGTCAGCCCCCACCCCGGCAAATTCAAAATGCAACAATGCCATTCGTTTGTGCTAAGTTTGTGCTGGTTTGTGCCGCAAACCGTGTCGTTTGTGCTAGTGTTGTGGCGGAAATCTCAGCCACGTTATGTAAGGTGATTATAATAGCTAGCCAAAAGCAACCCTGAAGGAAAATTTTGAATTTAGACTAAAATTTCACTTCGGGAGATGGGTAGAGGCATTTCGGAACCCAAAGTGTTTTTGTGGTGGCTATATTCTTGTTACCTTGAATTGACAATTGTGTGTGAGGTTTTCACTTGTAGGTGAGCTTGTGTGTACACAGATACAATTTTGTTTTCACCACTTGTACTATTTCTATATGTTATAACATCACACTGTATTCATGTTACACGTGTATAAATGTGTCAACACTGGAAAAATCAGTAATTTTGGAACTCGTGTATATAAGCATCAAAAAGGAATGGTCGTGTAATCATCACTTCATTTTACTAAATAGACATTGGTATATATTGTGTCACAACCCAGATTCTTGTCCTAGGCCAACGTCAAAGCGTTGGTTGATGAGTGCGATGGCTCAGAAACTATGAGACACACCTAAAAATCGAATGCCAACTTATACCAAAATTTGGTTTTTGAAAGGCTAATGCCTGTATTTATTTTTACAACAATAACAACATGCACAAATAGGAAAGATATTAATATTGCTATGAGAGATTTAATACATTTACAATTTAGCACTTCGCTAAGGCTTCACTGGCCCACTCATTTGTGAAGTCAGTAATTCAAATGATCGATCTTATATAATCATGGCAGAGTCCACGAGAATAATGTCACTTATTAACACAGCGTGAACGTTAATTTACATTTGTGGCTTGCTTACATGTTATCCAAACAAATTGTATCTTCTTTGAACAAATATCAAAACTCTGGATCCAATATTTATTAGTGTATATCTATATAGGTATATATATAGGTGTAGATTAAGATTACTTATATCTTTCTCTCTATTAACAAAACTCCAAATAAATTTCTTAAGGCAGGTATGCACAGGTGAACTGAAGTGTTAACATTTTTAACATGAAAATTCCCGCCTTGAAGAGGCGAGTAAACTACCACGATTTACAGTCATATTTGTGAGTTTACCTTTTTCCTTTTTTTTTTTTTTTTTTTAATCTGTTTACTACATTTGCGAGAGTAATGTCACGTACAGTTCCATCTTTCTTTCCTGATGAATCTTAACTGGATAACCTCTGACATGCAGACGGAAAGTACTTTTTTTTTCTTTAGAGCATACTGGTAATCTGATTACGGTAGTGCCGACTTCGGCTCTACGAAAGGGCCAAAAATAGAATTAGTGTATACAACTTACCCCTTGATGAGGGGGAACCAGTGTTGAAATTCACAAATAGGTCGGAACACCACGTCTTAGGCTGACATCTGAATGGAGGTCGAAATCTTTTGACCGCGCTCACTGACGAAGTGCACCTGGTACGTTAGGATGCTTTCTTCCCAGAGCCGTCATTGACCATCATGGATTGCATAGATGGGAGTGAGTTAGTGGACTTTGCATTTATCGGATGCCAAGTCTCGCCTGGGGTTGAGATTCAAGCGTCGGTTGACCTCTTCACGGCCCGGCAAATAGACGATCCCCGTTTTTTAAGGCCTAACTGCCTGGTGGTGGTGGCACCCTTCGGCCCGGGCCCCTTCATACTCTGGAGTCGCTTTAGAGCCGCTGTTTGCAAAAAAAAATTCTTTCGCGGGGATCAGGGATGAGGTCTTTATCTTTTTTTCTCTCTGGCTGGTGGCGGGTATCCGCCTAATACTATATCTATCTCCCAATTGCCCTCCATTCTTTCTTTCTTCCTTTCACCTCCAACTCCTCTTTTTCGAGAGCTTTCTTCTCTAGACTCAAAACGACGCTCCCTCGCAGAAGAACACAGAGAGCCAATCAGCGCCATCCACGAGGGACGCTTTGCTCCCATTGGTCAGCCGGTCAAAACCACACGCAATGGTTTCGTGCTTGCCCACGTGACATTCCTCTTACAACCAGAGGAAGGTAGGGTGGGGGCGGGAAGCAAAAGCGCAGGAACTCTCAGCGACCAGGCACATGTGTAATCTGATATGACCCTTCTTGCCTTCTTGGCGGGAAACACATAAATTTTTATGCACGCCTGTTTTCATGCCGCTTAGAGCTTGACAGCTCGTACTATAACTCTTCAGGATTAAGCCCTCTTTGCCAGCTCACGTGAACCCAGCTGGGAAATTTCTCGGAGTGGTGTTTCTGTTCTGAGAATTTCACCACAGCGTTGTAGAGAGGGAAAAAAATGTCTCTTTGTGTAAATAACGGCTCACTTTTTTGGGTGGGCGACCTCCTAACAATTTCAAACAGCACTCCCCTTTTCTTGGAATGAGCTTGGGAAAAAAAAATGACCGTTGGACGAAGAAAGGAACTGCATTTGACTTACAGAAAATATAAATACATACATCATATACCAAAAAAAACTACATTTTTTTTTCTCTAACTATTTTGAGCATAGACCAGCTTTCTTTTTTCTTGCATTCCTTTTTTTTTTTTAATACTCAACAAAACAAAAAACATCACTTATGAAATTGCTTGCCCCGGCAAAAGATTATTCTTTTCCCCTTTTTTTTTTCTTGATTTGGATTACATATATTCTTATTTTTAAGTTTTAAGGCCCACTTATCAAGTCCATACCAGCCTTACCTCACCAACTTCATAATTTCAAAGTTAAAATTATAATACATCCTACTAACTTCTGAATTGTCCTACTCATAGATTAGATAATGAATAATACAAATGCTACATTTTTGTTCACACAACAAAGGTAAAAGAAAGAGAAAAAAATTATTTACACCACTCTTCATTCAGAATATTACATCCCTTCCTTTTTTTCTCTGATGTGCACTGTTATTTCCCTCCTGCTGGGCTGAGTAATTTTGAAAGCAATCACTTACTCTTTATTACGCAATTTATATGCTTAACCTTGGAACTTAACCAAAAATCCATAGGCTAGCCCCAGAGCGATGATAAATACTGAATTGGAGGGAGGGTAGCCCTTTGCTACTCTCCTATCCCTTAACAAAGTAAAAACACTCATTTTGTACATTAAGCAGAGAAGAGGGAAAAAAAAAAACAACGATGAGAAAATAGAATTTTCTGTAACTTTTCTTGACTTTCTCTCTGGATCCAAAAATCGAACCCAGGGGAGGTGAAATCTGAATTTACGAAAAGTTTAACAGCAAATCACTCCAGGGAAGAATCGTCACCCTTTCCTGAACTGACCACTATTATCCCTTCGAGTTATTTATTTTTCTTTTCAAGAAAAACGTGGATAATGTTGATGAAAATCTGAAAACATTGATCAGGTGTACACAGATCTTCAGCAACATATCACTGCATTCCTCCCCATGGGAGACAACAACAACAACAAAAAAAACCAACCAAGAAAAACTTCGAGAAACATACCAAAGCCACATGGAAATGTACCATGTCCTGAGCAAGGAACAGATAAACCAACATCTTAAACACGACAGAGAACTGGCATGAACTATCACACCCAACACCTCAACTACTTACATAAATACTATACAATTTCCTGGAATTCCAGGAGCTCCAAGGTGCTCCCTGGACACAACCAAACTCGACTTATCACTGGTAAGTATAAACCCTTAATCAAAGAAAATAAACAAAAGTGAATGGTTGGCTTGGCAGTGGAAATTGGAATCGACAGGAAAATTTTCACCAAACAACCACAACACTATACGAGACCACAAATTCAAAATATGCTTCACTTGATTTATCAATACTACAGAAAACATACTTGCTTCCTACACTACACTTAAGGTAACAATTAATAATATCACACGACTATTTACACGCAACGTTGCAACTGAATTGGAGTGCACTATTTACTTCCGAGCAATGAATCCACGACTATCTCTAGGACGCAAACAATACCTAGGTGTCAACACAGTACTTGTGGGTATGCGACTGGCTCTCGGCCTTGAAGGACCAGCTTGCTCCACTACCGGAGTACTTGCTGGAGTTTGTATATTCGCCTGTTCATTAACTACCTCAGGAGTGCCGGCTGGAGTCTGAATACTAACCTGTTCACTCACCACTGCAGGAGTGTTTGCTGGCCTAGGCAATCTCCCATAACTTGTTCTCCTCCCAGGAAACGGAAACCACGGAATGAAACCTACATCACTACTATCAATCTCCTTCACTTGTGTTTGTGTAGAATTGTCCTCTTGAACTTCCTCCATCTCCTCGGAGTTTGTACTACCCTCGCTCTTATTCATGGCACTTGGAAATAGAGGCCTGTCCCTTACCTTGGTCAGCCTATCCACATGGACCAACTCCTTTTTCCTGGGATCAGGGATGAAGGTAATCTCGTAATTCACCAGCGGTATCACCTTGGTGACACGATAGGGTCCCGAACATAGCTTGCTCAGTTTCTTACTTCGTCCTGGCTTCACTGCAGGAGAATATAAATACACCTTGTCATTAAGGGTGATATGCTTATCAACGGCAGTCTTTGCACGTTGTTTCTCCTGTGTTTCTGCAGCCTTTTCCAGGTTTGCCCTGACAGCCTCGAATGCTATGTTTAGCCTATCCGTGAGCTCGTCACAATATTCCAACTGAGAAGCATATGTACGTACTCGGGGACTGCCGATCAAATGATATGGCAACACCAGGTCTCTTCCATACGTGAGATAGGCTGGGGTTTCCCCAGTACTGGTGTGCACCGCTGTCCTGAATGCAAGGAGTGCCATGGGAAGGCAATGGTCCCAGTCATCCTGTCTATCCGAGAACAGGTGACTAACTGACTTAATCAAGCTATCATTCAATTTCTCACACTGTCCATTAGCAGAGGGATGATATGGGCTACAATTCAACTTTTTGATACCCAGCCTCTCATAGACTTTCATCATGGCTGCCGACAGAAAGTTTGTGCCCCTGTCTGTCAACAATTTGGTTGGCACACCATGTGAAGCAATGAATTTTTCTATGAGGACCTGGGCTATCGTTTCACTCTTTGTGTCTGGTAAAGCATATGCTTCTGGCCAACGAGTAAAGTAGTCAGTGATAACTAAAATGAATCTATTTCCTGACATGGTGGTGACCAGAGGTCCTACAACATCCATAGCAATTTTCTCGAAGGGGCGACTAGGAAGCTCTGCCCTTACCAAAGGTGCCTTTCTACCAGGTTTGTAAGCTCTTTTACTTAAACAGCTGTGACAGCTGTCTACATATGCTTTAACCACTGAGTACATGTTGTGGAAGTAGAATCGGGAGCGTACCCGCTCCAATGTTCTGTTGAACCCTGGATGAGCCACAGTTTCCGAGTCGTGGCACTGCTCCAAAATCTCTTCCACCATAGTTTCTGGTATGACCAGCTGTTCTCGTGGTTGATTCCTGGTATCTCCTGACTTGGGCAATACGTAGTGCCATAAGAGTACATCCTGTAGGTAAAACTCATCTGAGACCTTGAGTTTACCCAGCTCTCCCTTTCCTTCCAGCAACTCAATCTGTTTATTCCACCTGCTATCCTGCCTCTGCAATTCCTTCACTCTTGTCCGTTCCTCTGCCTGTCTTGCTGCCGACTGCTCCACCACTTCGGTGGTCAGCACATTCCTAGACAGATAGTCAGCTACGACATTCGATTTCCCTGGTCTGTGTTGAATTGTATAATCGAACTGCTGTAACGACATGCACCAGCGAGCTATTCTAGAAGTGGGATCCCTTAATTTGAAGGCATATGACAAACTGGCTTGGTCGGTAATGATGAGAAAGTGTCTAGCATAAAGATATTGTTTGTAGTAGTTTACTGCAAACACTACACTGAGCATTTCCTTCTCCACCACAGAATAATTAAGTTCCGCTCCTTTTAACTTTCGGCTAGCATATGCTACTGGATGCAATTTTCCTTCTTCCTCTTGTTGCAATGCGGCCCCAATAGCAAATTTTGAAGCATCACAAGCAACCACAAATTCCTTTGACAAATCGGGTAATTTCAGGCAGGGCTCACTTAAGAGTGCCTGTTGTAGTTCCTCAAAAGCGGTCTGGGCTTCAGGTGTCCATTTGAATGTCTTTTCCTTCCTGATCAGATTAGTCAGGGGCAAAGCCGATTTGGCATAATCAGGGATAAACCTCCTATAAAAACCTGTGAGACCTAGGAAAGCTCGGACTTGCTTAACGGAATTTGGAATTTTGAAGTTTCGGACAGCTTCCAAATTTCTGGGATCAGGTGTGACGCCATTTCGACTGACAACAAATCCCAGGTACCTAATTGAAGACTTCAAAAAGTGGCACTTGTCAGGCTTAAGCTTAAGGTTGTGTTGTCTCAACCTTTGGAAAACAATCTCCAGCTTATCAAGGTGTTCCTCGAAAGTTTTGCTGGCAATGACAATGTCGTCAATGTATATGCCAACCTGGAGAGGCTTGAGACCTGATAGAACTATTTCCATCAGCCTCTGGAAGCTGTTTGGGCTGTTCCGCATCCCAAATGGTACCCTTAGCCACTCGTACAAACCCTGATCGGTGACAAAAGCTGTTTTGTAAACATCCGAAGGGCGTACTTTCATCTGGTAAAACCCTGAGGTCAAATCCAGAGAGCTAAAGTAGGTGGCTCCTGCTAAGGAATCCACCATCTCCACCAAATTTGGAATCGGAAAGGCATCCGGTACTGTCTTGGCATTCAGCCTCCTAAAGTCAGTACAGAGACGATAACTGCCATCCGATTTTTTTACAAGGAGAACAGGTGCCGAATAAGGACTGTCACTAGGTTGTATAATACCTGCCTCCAAAAGTTCGTTGATCTGCCTATTGAGTTCGTCTCGAAGAGCATAAGGAACTCTATAGGCTCTCTGTCTCACAGGGACCTCATCTGTCAGATGAACCTGATGTAGCAAGGTGTCACATTCACCTAACTCTGCTACATTCTTCGCAAACGTCCTCCTATGCGAGTGCAAAAATGAGGACAATTTTGACTGCTGATCAGGAGGTAGATGCGATACGTCGAACTCGTTCGCCCATGTGGAACAATCGTCAATTTGACTGTCCACTGTTGTCACTGAAGTTACCTGAATTGGTTCCGCTGTAACCAACCTAGAATGCTTGTTGAGGTAAACTACTGAGTCCGATAAATTGATCACCTTCACCAAGGTACTATCATTATTGGTACTGTTCACCGAGCGACCTATCCAAAGTGACTCGCACTTGAATGCGTCTGCCTGCTGTAAGAGCATAACTTCCCCCAACTCTGCACAGTCTGCAACCGTTACCGAAATTATCCTTTCAGATTTGGGGGGTATTTTCTCCGCTCGGACTGTTTTTCCAAAATAATGCCTTTTCCCTAAATTTTGACTTTCCGAAGGTGCCTCGGATACCTCAGTAGAGAGAGAATCCTCCTGATGCACTACTGACTCAGCCGGTGGGTTGGTTTGTTTACCTTTTGGAATGGGGGTCTCCTCAGTAGAGAAGGCTCCCTCTCTAGCAGTAACCACACCAATAGGATCAACACCAGCATGCTCTGACACTTGAGGGGTACTCTGGGGTATCACCCTCTTTCTTGCACACCTCTTCCTCCTTTTTCTCTTAACCACTTTCCTCTTTCTCTTTGGTATTTGGAACATCTGTTTCACCAAAGCAATCACTTGTTCCCTCTCTCGTGGATAAACATTTGGCATGCATGCTCCTACTCTACTTAAAGTGCCTGCTGCAGCATTGAAAACAAATTGTTGTGCCTTTAAAAGGTCAAAACCAACAATGACATCATAATCTGATGATAACCGAGTCTGGGTGACAAACACTTTATGCTTAAAATTCACCCCAGACAAACAAAATTTCAATTCCACATATGCCTTAATATCCAGGTGTTTCCCTGAAACACCTTTGACCACTAGGTTGGGATATTTCATGAATCTCTTATATCCTGGTAAGGAGTTGAGGCAACCCTCGGTTATTAAGCTAACTGACGCTCCCGTGTCAATCAGTAGCCTCAAGGATTTCCCACTAACTACTCCTTCCAGAATAGGCATGCCAAACGAGTGACCGTTGGTGAAACATGAGCCAATTGGAGCCTTTACAACAAGGGTTTTTTTCTTAGAAGATGACTCCCAATATCTTCTCCCCACTACCAGTTTAAAGCATCCGACCTGTTGTGTTGATTGTTTCGCTGTTGACCATTTCTGCCCGGTGGTGCATGTCGAGTCCTTCCGCCCCTGGAATGGGAAAGATATTGACTTCTTCCGCGACCCTGATTCCTATACTCCTGAGAGGGCCTGTCTATCTGGTGACATTCATTTGCATAATGCCCCACCTGGTTACACCGATAGCAGATCACAGTGAGCCTGCTGCTCCGGCGGAAATCTTCCTGTCTTGGACGACTAGGGGATCTGTATCTATCCGACCCGCCTTCTCGTGGATATTCCTGTCTCCTATCTCTCCGGTACCTTGTGGGTGAGGAGTAATTGTTCCTGGCTGGGTAAAAACCTGATTCCCTACTAGCAGGAGAACTGCTGTGCCTCGGCTCTTCCCTCGGTGGTTTCTCACTGGCACTGGCATTAGCAATTGCTAAAGTGGCTACTTGCTTGCCCAGTTCCCTAATTTGGTCACACAGTGCTAACATCATGGGACTTGGAGGCGTTTCCTCCCCAAGCTCATGCCTAGGGGCACGATTATCTCCTTCCTCCACTCCTACGAAGGATACACCCCGAGAAAAACTGGCCATGTACTTCTCATTCTCTTCTTCCAATATGGCCTTCTCTTTTGCGTCTTTATAGGTTCGTGGTTGATGGGACAGAACCAGGCGACGAATTTTTGGGTCCACTCCTGTTATGAACTGGGCCAAGACATTCTGGTCTCTGAACTCAGCCAAAGCTCCAGCGTTTTCATTGAAGTAGCTAAAGGCTGCCCGTTCTAACCTAGCTGCAAATTGCCTCACTGTCTCACCCCTTTTCTGTACGCACGAGTGAAATCTTCCCATCTTGACCGTTACCGATTCAGGTGAAGCAAACCTCTCAATTAGTTCTTTTTTCAACCCCTCATAATCTACATTCTCTGACCGGGCAATCACATCTCTAACTAGTTGTTTAGCCTCTCCTGTACACCTATGTTTCACTACCACAAATTTCTGATCTGCTGCCCAGCATCCCATGAGTGCCACATCCTCTAATGTCTCAAAGAACTCTTTCACTGACAATCTACTAGGATCCCCAGAAAACTCCTTCACTAGTCCCATTAGACCTGGGAGACTCCAATTTACTCCTTGGATTTCTCCGGTACCTTCTCCTTCATTAGCCATGATTTCCTAATTCAATTTACTCTTGCTACAGCAAGAAAAAAATTGCAATATTTATATTTACTCAGCACTAGCACTGCTGTAGCTGTATCTAAGGTTATCCTAACACCCTATTAATCTTGCACTACACCTTCACTATACTAACACTCTCAATGAAACTAACTCATTGTAGCAAAGGAAACCCAAAACAAAAATTATTTGAAATTACACTAAATTCACACTACCATAAACCACTACACAGAATAACACTGTATTCGCCTCCTAGCATTTGAAGGAATAAACAATCTACCCACATCACAAAATGCCAATAATACTTACCAAACACTGATATAATCACAACATCAAAAGAAATTTATGTGCTCACACTCTCACAGAATATCGAAAGAATATTTTTGCCCAAATAAAAAAAAAAATGCAAATTCTATGTTCTAAAATTCAAATAGCACCCAAACTCAAGTCTCCATTATAATTTGATTTCCCAGCAGAAGGAAAAAGAGGCAAAAAAAAAAAAAGAAATTATGGTTGTCCTAGTTAGTATGATGTTATGCTTCACTTTACTCCTAACTTGAGCCGAAACCATACAAATTGAAATATTACACCAAAAAAAATTTTTTTTTTTTCCCTAGGGCAAGTGCTTTGTAACAACTCACTAACTAAGTAATCCTGTAACTGTTATTAATACTGACATGTTCTATGAATTGTGCAAGTTATCATCATACCTATTCAGATTTAAGCTTACTCAAAAAAAAATCTTCAATGCAAAATTCACACTATGCTAATATACTCAAAATTCTACACTATTCATTTAAACACTTATGTATGCAAATCGCTCCAAAAACTTATATATGCAAAACACTAGAAATAACATATGCACTAAACACTAGATTATATTGTTCCCAACCTTGAAATTTGAAGAAATATATATATATATATACACCCTGAAGCTTTGACTTAATATCCTTACTCTCTGATTATTAATAGCAGTGAAGATGTACAAACAAAATTATTGTTTACTGTAACCTTGTGTTATTCTATTTTTCACAATTATAACCCCAACTCAACCTTTAATTTCCACTGGTGTATGCTCTTACAAAATTTTCAGACTACTCAGCTATTTTCATTTAACAACTTATCAGTATTATTACAACACTTTGGAATTATTTGGCATTCAGTGTCTTAAAAAAAAATTGAGCCATGGCACGCATCCTAGGACACGGCACCATTTATGTTGTGGCGGAAATCTCAGCCACGTTATGTAAGGTGATTATAATAGCTAGCCAAAAGCAAACCTGAAGGAAAATTTTGAATTTAGACTAAAATTTCACTTCGGGAGATGGGTAGAGGCATTTCGGAACCCAAAGTGTTTTTGTGGTGGCTATATTCTTGTTACCTTGAATTGACAATTGTGTGTGAGGTTTTCACTTGTAGGTGAGCTTGTGTGTACACAGATACAATTTTGTTTTCACCACTTGTACTATTTCTATATGTTATAACATCACACTGTATTCATGTTACACGTGTATAAATGTGTCAACACTGGAAAAATCAGTAATTTTGGAACTCGTGTATATAAGCATCAAAAAGGAATGGTCGTGTAATCATCACTTCATTTTACTAAATAGACATTGGTATATATTGTGTCACAACCCAGATTCTTGTCCTAGGCCAACGTCAAAGCGTTGGTTGATGAGTGCGATGGCTCAGAAACTATGAGACACACCTAAAAATCGAATGCCAACTTATACCAAAATTTGGTTTTTGAAAGGCTAATGCCTGTATTTATTTTTACAACAATAACAACATGCACAAATAGGAAAGATATTAATATTGCTATGAGAGATTTAATACATTTACAATTTAGCACTTCGCTAAGGCTTCACTGGCCCACTCATTTGTGAAGTCAGTAATTCAAATGATCGATCTTATATAATCATGGCAGAGTCCACGAGAATAATGTCACTTATTAACACAGCGTGAACGTTAATTTACATTTGTGGCTTGCTTACATGTTATTCAAACAAATTGTATCTTCTTTGAACAAATATCAAAACTCTGGATCCAATATTTATTAGTGTATATCTATATAGGTATATATATAGGTGTAGATTAAGATTACTTATATCTTTCTCTCTATTAACAAAACTCCAAATAAATTTCTTAAGGCAGGTATGCACAGGTGAACTGAAGTGTTAACATTTTAACATGAAAATTCCCGCCTTGAAGAGGCGAGTAAACTACCACGATTTACAGTCATATTTGTGAGTTTAACTTTTTCCTTTTTTTTTTTTTTTTTTTTTTATCTGTTTACTACATTTGCGAGAGTAATGTCACGTACAGTTCCCTCTTTCTTTCCTGATGAATCTTAACTGGATAACCTCCGACATGCAGACGGAAAGTACTTTTTTTCTTTAGAGCATACTGGTAATCTGATTACGGTAGTGCCGACTTCGGCTCTACGAAAGAGCCAAAAATAGAATTAGTGTATACAACTTACCCCTTGATGAGGGGGAACCAGTGTTGAAATTCACAAATAGGTCGGAACACCACGTCTTAGGCTGACATCTGAATGGAGGTCGAAATCTTTGACCGCGCTCACTGACGAAGTGCACCTGGTACGTTAGGATGCTTTCTTCCCAGAGCCGTCATTGACCATCATGGATTGCATAGATGGGAGTGAGTTAGTGGACTTTGCATTTATCGGATGCCAAGTCTCGCCTGGGGTTGAGATTCAAGCGTCGGTTGACCTCTTCACGGCCCGGCAAATAGACGATCCCCGTTTTTTAAGGCCTAACTGCCTGGTGGTGGTGGCACCCTTCGGCCAGGGCCCCTTCATACTCTGGAGTCGCTTTAGAGCCGCTGTTTGCAAAAAAAAAATTTCTTTCGCGGGGATCAGGGATGAGGTCTTTATCTTTTTTCTCTCTGGCTGGTGGCGGGTATCCGCCTAATACTATATCTATCTCCCAATTGCCCTCCATTCTTTCTTTCTTCCTTTCACCTCCAACTCCTCTTTTCGAGAGCTTTCTTCTCTAGACTCAAAACGACGCTCCCTCGCAGAAGAACACAGAGAGCCAATCAGCGCCATCCACGAGGGACGCTTTGCTCCCATTGGTCAGCCGGTCAAAACCACGCAATGGTTTCGTGCTTGCCCACGTGACATTCCTCTTACAACCAGAGGAAGGTAGGGTGGGGGGGGGGGAAGCAAAAGCGCAGGAACTCTCAGCGACCAGGCACATGTGTAATCTGATATGACCCTTCTTGCCTTCTTGGCGGGAAACACATAAATTTTTATGCACGCCTGTTTTCATGCCGCTTAGAGCTTAACAGCTCGTACTATAACTCTTCAGGATTAAGCCCTCTTTGCCAGCTCACGTGAACCCAGCTGGGAAATTTCTCGGAGTGGTGTTTCTGTTCTGAGAATTTCACCACAGCGTTGTAGAGAGGGAAAAAATGTCTCTTTGTGTAAATAACGGCTCACTTTTTGGGTGGGCGACCTCCTAACAATTTCAAACAGCACTCCCCTTTTCTTGGAATGAGCTTGGGAAAAAAAAATGACCGTTGGACGAAGAAAGGAACTGCATTTGACTTACAGAAAATATAAATACATACATCATATACCAAAAAAAACTACATTTTTTTTTTCTCTAACTATTTTGAGCATAGACCAGCTTTCTTTTTCTTGCATTCCTTTTTTTTTTTTAATACTCAACAAAACAAAAAAACATCACTTATGAAATTGCTTGCCCCGGCAAAAGATTATTCTTTTCCCCTTTTTTTTTTCTTGATTTGGATTACATATATTCTTATTTTTAAGTTTTAAGGCCCACTTATCAAGTCCATACCAGCCTTACCTCACCAACTTCATAATTTCAAAGTTAAAATTATAATACATCCTACTAACTTCTGAATTGTCCTACTCATAGATTAGATAATGAATAATACAAATGCTACATTTTTGTTCACACAACAAAGGCAAAAGAAAGAGAAAAAAAAATTATTTACACCACTCTTCATTCAGAATATTACATCCCTTCCTTTTTTTTTCTCTGATGTGCACTGTTATTTCCCTACTGCTGGGCTGAGTAATTTTGAAAGCAATCACTTACTCTTTATTACGCAATTTATATGCTTAACCTTGGAACTTAACCAAAAATCCATAGGCTAGCCCCAGAGCGATGATAAATACTGAATTGGAGGAGGGTAACCCTTTGCTACTCTCCTATCCCTTAACAAAGTAAAAACACTCATTTTGTACATTAAGCAGAGAAGAGGGGAAAAAAAAAAACAACGATGAGAAAATAGAATTTTCTGTAACTTTTTCTTGACTTTCTCTCTGGATCCAAAAATCGAACCCAGGGGAGGTGAAATCTGAATTTACGAAAAGTTTAACAGCAAATCACTCCAGGGAAGAATCGTCACCCTTTCCTGAACTGACCACTATTATCCCTTCGAGTTATTTATTTTTCTTTCAAGAAAAACGTGGATAATGTTGATGAAAATCTGAAAACATTGATCAGGTGTACACAGATCTTCAGCAACATATCACTAGCATAGTTTTTGAGATACTCAAAATATAAATTGGGGAGCTGGGAAAATGGTCAGCCCCCCACCCCGGCAAATTCAAAATTCAACAATGCCATTCGTTTGTGCTACGTTTGTGCTGATTTGTGCCGCAAACTGTCGTTTGTGCTAGCTTAGTTTTTGAGATACTCAAAATATAAATTGGGGGGCTGGGGAAATGGTCAGCCCCTCACCCTGGCAAATTCAAAATTCAACAATGCCATTCGTTTGTGCTACGTTTGTACTGGTTTGTGCCGCAAACCGTGTCGTTTGTGCTAGCTCAGTTTTGGAGATATAAAGTACCTAAATTTCGTTGTCAACCATTTCCTCAGCCCCGCCCTCCTCCCACCCATCTCGCAAATTCAAAATTTAGTGTAGCCATTCGTTTGTGCTTCTTAGTGCCGGAAACCCAGTCGTTTGTGCTAGCTTAGCGTCCGACTTATTAAATACCCAAGTTTCGGTGTCGACCATTTCCTCAGCCTGTTTTGAACATAACATAAATTTGGCGGGTGGGGGAATGCCCCCTCCTCCCATCCCACAAGTTCAAAATTCAACACAGCCATTCGTTTGTGCTGGTTTGTGCCACAAAACGTGCCGTTTGTGGTAGCTTAGTCTTCGAGATATTTTTGCGAACAAGCCTTTTTTTAATAACAAACAGATCATGATTCTACATTGAGCACGAGGTCATAAATGATGCACTGTGGATCTGTGGCATTAGATCATCTGGAGTGACTGAAGAATTTGATTCATAACAAAAGGAGGACATTTGTACGTATGACGCTGACAACATGATCCGAACCCTACTGTACCTACATTCAAACAGTAAAGCATCCTACTGCCGTTATGATGTGGGGTTGCATCTCAGCTCATGGAGTTAGTAGAGTGAGTAACATTGAAGGTAACATGAATGCTGCCCATTATATACAAGTACTGGAGAAAGTTTCCAAATAGTGATATCATCTTTCAGGACGACAACGTGCCCTGCCATCGGACACGAGTAGTGGACAGGTCGTTGGTTTCTAAATCTGTCGGGAGTTTGCAATGTCCTACACAATAGCCGAATCTTAATCCGATCCAAAACTTTGGATAAAACTGAAACAGGTGAGTACGAGAAATCCTACAAATTAAGTAAAGTTACTTGAAGCTATGATTTCATGTTGGTATCATCTATCATCAAAGGATGAACTTGAACACCTATTGAGTAGTATGCCCAGGAGATGTGTCTTAGCAATTAAAATCAAAGGCAACCCCAATAATTATTAGACAATTTTATGTATGTGCACATACAAACAACTGTGTTATAATAATTATGGATACATTATGTATGTGCACATACAGAGAAATATGTCTTGAAAGAAATGTAAGGTCAGGTGATGCGTAACATCACAGCCTCTCCTTGACAAATGTCAACCCCGCATTCTCGTGGTGCATCCTGTTCCCACTAAAGGGGCTCTGACGACCGCCAATAGCGGTATACTATACCATCGGGATTCGAGGAAATGCTATCACACATTCACCAACCCGCTTGGCCAGCGTGGTGAGTTATGGCCAAACCCCTCCAAAATGACTCCACAACTTAAATCTTGGCCCTCAGTCTCCGGCAGCTGGAATGTACCATGCCAAGGCAGTGGCCAGTGCGACATGAAAGCAGAGGGTGCTAAGAATCCCCGGACGACCGCACTAGGCTGCCATTTGATGCTGATCTTGGCTACGTATAATGGACGCTCCCTACCTTCTGATTCAAGGCTTCTTGAATTGGAAGAGGAACTACAAAGGATCAAGTGGGACAACGTCGGGCTAAGTGAAATAAGGAGAAAAGGAGAAGATCTCATTGAACTGAAAAGTGGACATCTCTTCTACTATCGTGAGACAGATACTGGCAGAACTAGTGGTGTTGGATTTATAATAAACAAGAAACTGAAGGATAAAGTTGTAGAAGTTGAAAGTTCCCATGACAGAGCTGCACGACTCGTTATCCTACTCTCGAGAAGATTCAAGGCTCAGATTATTCAAACGTATGCACCCACCACAAGTCATCCTGGAGAAGAAATTGAAGAATTTTACGAGGAAATTCGTCATCTAAATAATAAAGGTAAGCAGCACTTGAAGATAATTATGGGAGATTTCAATGCAAAAATTGGGCAACTGCAACAGAATGAAACTTCAGTAGGTAAATTCGGTCACGGCAACAGAAACCAGCGTGGGAATACTCTCGTTGAGTTTGCAGAGGCAGAAGGGTTTTTCATCTTGAACTCCTTTTTCAAGAAAAAGCCACACAGGAAATGGACATGGAGACATCCAAATGGGACGACAAGTGAAATTGATTTTATTATGTGTAACAAAAAATTCGTCATAGAAGACTGCAGTGTGCTAAACAAGTTCAACACAGGTAGTGACCATAGATTGGTGAGATGTAAGATGCAGCTTAACACTAAACTCGAACGTGGCAAGCTCATAAAACAAACATAATATATTGACATAACCAACCTTAAAAAACACCATAATACCTTCAAGTTGCAACTGAAGAACAGATTCTCAGCTTTAGAAGGCCTAACATCGGAAGAAGTGGATATTTCTGAAGTTAACAGAAAAGTAACCAAAGCTCTTATGGAAACAGCAACAAAATTAGCTGGGTCTAAGAACAAGTTGCATGTGAACAAATTATCAGGAAAAACCAAAATGTTGATGCAAAAAAGAAGAGAGATGAGGACAACTAAAGAAGATGTGACTTCCAAAGTGGAATATATAGAGCTATGCAAGACAGTACGAAAAAGTATCACTGAAGACGTAAGGAAATTCGACTGTGAAGTAGAGAGGAAAGCAATTGAAAACAACCAAAGCCTAAAGATAGCAAAGGGATATCTCAGTAAATGAAGAAAACAGATAATGGCACTGAAAAAAGAAGATGGTTCTGTAACAAGAAATGGAAGCGAAATTTTGACAAGAGTGAAAGATTGCTACTCCAAATTATATGAAAGGGATGATACATGTACTCCAGACATCATGAAAGGTACCAGTACCAGAGTTCTTCCAGTCTTCCCAGCAGAAGTTGCACATGCAATCAAAAACATGAAGCGGGGGAAAAGCTCCAGGAGAAGATGGAATTATTGTAGACACCATACAAGAAGAAAGTGGAGAAATCGAAACAGTACTCGCCAAAATTTACACTCGATGCCTTAATAAAGGGAAGATTTCTGAAGATTGGAACAACGCTACAATGATCCTGCTACATAAAAAAGGCGACATTGAAGATCTCAGGAACTACAGACCTATCAGCCTCCTATAAGTGGTTTATAAAATCTTCACTAAAGTTCTTTCACACCGTTGGAAGGTAACCCTGGACATGGCTCAACCGAGAGAACAAGCTGGATTCAGGAGTGGCTACAGCACAATAGATCATATCCACGTACTGAGAGAACTAATTGAAAGAGCGAGGGAATATGAACTTCCATTGTGCATGGCTTTTATCGATTATGAAAAAGCCTTTGATTCGGTGAAACCATCAGCAGTTACCACGGCTCTGAAATCCTGCGGTATTGAAGATGCATACATTAATATTATTAATAACATCTATGAAAATGCAAGTGAAAAGATTCGGCTGTTTGAAAATACAACACACATAAAAATTGAAAAGGGAGTGAGACAAGGTGACACCATATCTCCGAAGCTCTTTAATGCCGCACTGGAAAATGTCTTTCAATCACTGAACTGGGAAAACAAAGGGATAAAGATTAATGGAGATTATCTAACTTACCTTCGTTTTGCTGATGACGTAGTCATTTTTGCAACTACCCCATCAGAGCTGCAGAGTATGATCCAGGAACTTGCTGACAAGAGTAAAGAAGTGGGATTAAAAATGAACTTTCAGAAGACAAAAGTGACGTTCAATGCTTTTACAAAAAATGAAAATTTATCGATTGATGGAGAAAAGCTGGAGATAACAGACACGTACGTTTTTCTTGGACAGCAGATATCAAGTGAAGGTCACATTGATGAAGAAATTAATCGGCGTACAAAACTTGCCTGGAGAGCTTTTGGAATAAACGGCATAATTTTTAAGAGCAGTATGCAATTATGCCTTAAAAGAAAAGCGTTTGATCAATACATCCTTCCAGTGCTTACGTATGGTGCAGAGACGTGGACCTTAACTGAAAGAGACATGCAAAGGCTGCAGAATACTCAAAGAAGCGTGGAGAGGTGCATGCTTGGTGTAACCAGGAGAGATAAGAAGAGAAATTCGTGGATCCAAAAAATGACAAGAGTGGAAGACATCATGATCAGAGTTAAATCCCTGAAATGTCAGTGGGCTGCACATACTGCCAGAAGGACAGACCATCGATGGACAGCCGAAATTTTAGATTGGATTCCAAGGGACAGGAAAAGACCCAGAAGAAGACCACATGGGAGATGGGTGGATGAAATTCGAAAGTATGCGGGAGTGACATGGAGGAGACTGGCACAAGACAGACCGCTGTGGAGGAAAGTTGGGGAGACCTTCGTCCAGCAGTGAATTCATAATGGTTGTCAATGATGATAATGATGATGTCTTGAAACATATTTGACATTCATTGACTAAATGAACAAGTTTAACGAGTTCTATTTTTTTTTATTTCTCGTAACTTAAACAGTTTATACTTAACCAGAAAAAAAAGAAGTTTATGTTAGCTTTGCAATTTCTTTGTCTTTTTTTTTTTTTCTGTTGGAGGTTTAAAGACCACCGTGAGCAAGTCACTGGGCTGTAAGCACTTGCCCGTCTCTAATTTAGGGTCACTGGTTCCAGGGAAGGGAGAGAGCCAGCGCCGCAAGACAAACACAACATCAATGCCTCACCGGGATTCGAACCCGGACCCCGTTCGTACGAATGATCAGAGGCCATCGCCTAGACCACTGCGCCACCGGGGCGGCTTTTCTGTCTTCTCATCCACTTCATGTACAACAATAAAGATATGTTAGATCTGTAAAACGTTTTGAATTCCTTACGAAATTATTTTTAAAATGATGTACAGCCGTCGGTGGCGCAGTGGTCTCAGCGATGGCTTCTGATCATTCGTCCGAAAGGGGTCCGGGTTTGAATCTCGTCAGGCATATGTGTTGTGTTTGTCTTACGGCACTGGCTCTCTCCCTTCCCTCTGGAACCAGTTACCCTAAATTAGGGATGGATAACTGCTTATAGCTTATTCAGTTGCTCACGGTGGTCGTTAAACCTCCAATAAAAAAAAATTAGGGCAACTTTTTCCAAGTAAGAGAGAGAACCACTGTTGTAAGACAAACACAGCTTCCATGCTTCACCATGATTCGAACCCCTGCATGTCTTAGGCAAAAGATCCCAAGCCAATGCATAGACTACTGCAACACTGGGGCGGTAAAGTTGTTTCTACTTATGTTAATGTTTTTTTGTTACTATGCGCAGAATAGTAGGGCTTCTAGCAACTGGATTCCGTACTGATAGTTTGTTTAGTAAATAAAAAAAAATGCCATAACCGTCTTCATGCGAATATTTCTGTTTGATCAATGATAGCAAAGTAATGTATCATGCAGTCAGGGCCGCGCGAAGGGCATTTGCCGTTCGCGCGGCCCTGGTTGGTTGGTTGGTTGGTGGATGTTATTGGCGCAAGGGCCAGGGTTGGCCAAAGAGCGCCAGACAAAGAACTATCAGCCACAGATTTTTAAAAGCGTTGAAAATGACCAAGAGCAGACAAGCTGGGCAAAAGCCGGAAAAGAGAACGATGAAAGCTGTGAAGAAAAGTTAGGCAACCAGGTGTATAAAAAAATGATCAATTCACTATTATAATTAATATTATTTGCTTTTTTTTTTTTTTTTTTTTTTTTTTTATATACACAACACAAAGGATGAGTCACCAGGAGGGGGACGAACCGTCACTCTCCTCCCCCCCACACTCCTCTGCAATGCTGGCCGAGGCCGAGGGCGGGGACGAACCGTCACTCTCCTCCCCCCCATGGTCCTCTGCAATGTTGGTGGAGGCTGGGTCCGAACTGTCACTCTCCTCCCCCCCATGGTCCTCAGCAATGTTGGTGGAGGCTGGGTCCGAACTGTCACTCTCCTCCCCCTATGTTCCTCCACAATGTTGGTTGAGGGTGGGGACCTCGCTGAGTCCGAGACAGGTGCAATGTTGGTCAGGCGGACCGCGACAGTTGGATGGACACTGCACACCTTCGCGGATTGAGGGCCGGGTCTTCCGCACGTGCAGGCTGTCTGCCGGGAACCGGAAGAGTCGGTCGTCTTCAAAAGAGAAGGCGCAGACTCAGCTGGTCGAATAAGCTGGAGCTCGGTGAAATCCACCTGTGTCGCCTGTTCAACTGTAGATCGCTTGGCAAGTGCGGCGAGAGCTACAGGGCGCGGAACAAAGGGCTGCACGGGTTGTGGCAGAGACTTAACAACTGCGGCAAAACTACGCTGTCGGGTGTTGGGAATACCCAACTTGGCTTTGGCAGCAGGGTACGAGAGGCCTTCCAGGGTCTTGAGGCGCTGGATCGCCATCTCTTCCTTCCATTTCATACAGTTGCGGGAGTAAGCTGCATGGGCCTCAGCGCAGTTAACACAGCAGGCCGCAGAGGTGCAACCATCCCCGTCATGTTCACTGGAGCCACAATTTGCGCAACGAGCGGAACTCTTACAGAATCGTTGTGAATGCCCGTACCTCTGGCACCTGAAACAGCGCAGAGGACTGGGAATGTACGGGCGAACTGCACAGACCAAGTAGCCTGCTTTGATTTCTGTCGGAACTTTCGGGGAGTCAAAAGTCAAGATGACATTTTTTGACTTAATCATGGAACCATCACGCCGGAACATCATACGACGTGCAGCAAGAACACCCTGATCCGCAAGTTCAGTCACCAATTCATCCTCACTGCATGGCAAGAGATCAAACTCCGAAATAACACCGCGAGAGGTGTTAAGAAACGGGTGAGGTGTCACTCTGACAGGAATGCCTTGAAGACTAGAAAGGCGCAGAAAAGTGTTACTCTGAGAAACACTGCAAGTTTGAACAAGCAGGTCCCCAGAGCGAAGCTTCCTCACAGACTTCAAGGGGCCAACCGCAGCGTCCAAAGCTTTAGAAATGAAAAAGGGAGATCTGGTGGACAGTCTCTCATTCGGATCGATGGATTCTACAAGCAAGTGAGTAGCATGCGTAGTCACAGCAATTGAGGGGAGACGACGCTTCGGAGCGACTGGTACAGCTGCCGAAGAAGAGGTTCCACATTCTTGGTCCAGATCATGGTCTAAAGATCTTTTAAGGGTATGAGACTTGGTAGGTTGAGAAGACGAAGGAGAGTCGTTGTCAACGATCATTTGCTCAGGTGACTTGAATTTGGAGCGTTTGTTTTTGGGTTTACCCATGGAAAAAGGAGAAGGATTCGTCTGCAGACTACTCCACCCACCACCGAGCCCTACAAGGGAGAACTGGAGGTCTGCAAGCCAAGAAAATGACGCTGGACACAGTTCTGGAGCTTATACGTTGCAGATATAGTCCGTTGGCTGTGATCACACGCACTCGGCGGACACTTCGGCCTCCGGGTACCGTCATGCCAACGCCTTTGGCATGATCCCACAGCCCCCGGGCTCACCCTGCCGTGCTATACGACAAAAAAGCCGCTAAAGCCCTGCACACAACTTGGTACAAGACTTCTGACTAGAGGTGGGTTAGTCTCTAGCCTCCCGTTTACAGCGAAGCCGGGGTCGAAGAGGAGTGTTGGTACACAGGAGGCACTTATCCGGTCTCCTGCGACCTCAGCCGCCAGACATCCCATTTCCGCCTCACGGGTCTCCGCACGCGGCAAACATGCAGGTAGGTCTAGCACCCAAACCAGCTAAAAGGAAAAAAAGAAATCTAAAGAAGACAAATCCTGGAAGGGAACCTAAACGGAATCTCAGCAACCTACGAACTGAGCGGTTAATATAAAACAGTTAGTGGTGGAGGGTAACAAAACCACAAGACCGGGGTGTTAGTACATAACGTGGTAGCGATTAGGTACAGAATACAACACGGGCAACTAGCCAGTGGAGAAAATAAGGAAAAACGAAAAAGCGAGACACAAGACCAGCTCGGGATCGTGGGGCCGCGACTCCCCAACAGCTGGATGAACAGCCGTCCCTGCAAACACCAAAATAAAAAACAAGCGGTGGCATGACATAAGATGTTGACCAGTCACAAGGTCAGCTCGGGCCGTGGGGGCGTTGCTCCCCAAATAACTGGAAAACCAGTTATCCCCGTGCGGGGGCGCGGCCCTGACTGCATGATACATTACTTTGCAAGCCCAGATTTGCAGCCCCTTGTACGAGATATTTTTTTTAATTTTTAGCGAGTCTTTTGTCGAACAGATCGTGCTTACGTTATCGGTTTGTCCGTCCGTCCGTCTGTTGACACCATATCTCTTCAACTACTACTCAGATTTCAAAAAATTATTTTTGCATTGGGAAGCCTGAGATGTGCGAATGATGATTCTTCATTTCGTTTTCTCATATGATACACAATTTAGCCGCTAGAGGGCGTAAACGCAGATGATGCCGAATTCGAAATACATTTTATTCAATATATTTGCTTCTAAACATCCGATTCAAAAATTTCTTTTATCTTTCGATTCCATTTATGGCTAGTACTATTTTAGGTATAGTCATTTTTTCAAGTTGTTTATAGATTTACAAAGGAAGGCGTAAAGGTAAATTGTATTTTTTCCGATATCTTTGCTCCTGAAATTTGGATTTGAAAAATTCTTTCTGCAGCGGGTATGATAGAACATCGTTTGCATATATTTCAGATTTTTTTTTTTTTTTTGGATTGAAAGTTTAACGACCACCGTGAGCAACTCATTGGGCTATAAGTAGTCGCCCGTTCCTAATTTAAGGTCACTGTTTCCAGGGAAGGGAGATATCCAGTGCCGTAAGAAAAACACAACATCCATTCCTGACGGGATTCAAACCCTGACCCCATTCGGACGAATGATCAGAAGCCATCGCTTAGACCACTGCGCCACCGACGGCTGTACATCATTTTAAAAATAATTTCGTAAGGAATTCAAAACGTTTTACAGATCTAACATATCTGTATTGTTGTACATGAAGTGGATGAGAAGACAGAAAGAAATTGTAAAGCTAACATTAACTTCTTTTTTTTTCTGGTTAAGTACAAACTGTTTAAGTTACGAGAAATAAAAAAAAATAGAACTCGTTAAACTTGTTCATTTAGTCAATGAATGTCAAATATGTTTCAAGACATACTTCTCTGTAGGTACACATACGTAATGTATCCATAATTTTTATGCATAATTATTATAAGTCAATTGTTTGTATGTACACATACAGAAAATTGTCTAATAATTATTGGGGTTGCCTTTGTTTTTAATTGCTAAGACACATCTCCTGGCATACTACTTAGATGCTACCAACATGAAATCATAGTTTCAAGTAACTTTACTTAATTTGTAGGATTTTTCGCACTCACCTGTTTCAGTTTCATCTGTCATGGCGAAAATTTTAACCTCTGGTGAATTTCAGAGAGACCTGATCAATCTTTCTGTTGGTTTATCAGAGATTAATTAATGCAAAAATTTTCTTCCATGACATACGTTAGAAGAAAATTCCTGGTTGAAAGGCAGGGGAATTCATGCGCAAAATTCGCTTGTCTTAATCACTACCAGGAAAACAAAATTTCATGTTGGTGAAAAGAAGAAAAAAAAAAAAAAAAAAAAAAAAGAAGAATATTTGATTTAACTGACTTTGGGGTTTTGAAAATAATTATTTTATCTGTTCTTTTATCGCGATAGGAAAAGGCGAGTAGGTGTGCAGCTCAGAGAATCAAAATTAATTTTACTTTCACATCACGGAACGAGAGAAAGAGAAAATTAAAACTAGTGATTTTCTGCAAAGCAAGAATTCGCCATTTTTTTTTGCGTTCCTGTTTCCAAGCGAGAAGTCGCCCAAAAGTGTAACATCTTTTCGTCTTTTGGGTAAGGAATTCAGCAACGAAATCTATTTTTAGAACCTCAGGGTCAAGATGCGCCTGCTCTGCACGTGTGAAGGTCAGAGGTCACTCGAGGCGTGGGAGTGAAGATTCCGTTGGAGAGTAGTGAGTTGCTAGGCTGAAGTTTCGACCAATGAGAGGGGTCAGCGGTTTTCAAGCACCCCCTGAGTTTTATCCGTAGAGAGTCACTTTTGCTCTTGTCTTGTTGCTGGACGTCGGGGAAAGAGGGACGGCGGAGTTTTTTTTCTCCTCGCCTTTTGGCGGGAGAGAACCACAGGGAAAAAAAGAGTTTTTTCCATGGCAGCATTTTGCTGACCACCAGTCCACCACAAGGGGACACTCTGGATCTGGGCTGGCTGTTGAAAAGTTTTTTTTTGACGATGTAGAATGCAGTTAAAGCGGCATTCCGCCAGCCGGGAACCTCGTCCTGAAGAACAAATGGCGGCAGGCTGGGACATTGTCGTCAATGGAAAATTCTTGGCTGAAGGAGGACATGCCTTCTCCCTTATGGAAACCCCTGGAAGAGTGGGCCCAGCCTCTACCGCTCCCAACTCGGCTGCTACTCCGAAAAGGAGGCCTGCTTCAAAGGCCGAGGGAGGGAAGAGAAAAAAGAAAGAGAAAAAAAAAAGTATGAATAAATAAAAAAGGTTCCATCTCATCCCGAAGTTTCGGAAATGGTTACCTCGGCCATTAACCGTTTAAGGAAGGGAACTTTGAGGAAGAAAAAGATAATACTAACAAGACTGTGGTTGTGCCTGGACTGTAAACTATGGTGAAAAGAAAAAGAAGAAGAAAAAAAAAGGGAACGCCAGCTCGAAGGTAATGTTTTAGTTCACATCTTTTTGTATTGATATATAACATCCCACGCAGGGTACCTAAACTTCGAGCTGAGCATAAGAAACGAAAAGAAAAAGAGCAAGTTTTTTTTCCCTCTGATTTTGGCTGTGTCGTCGTTCAGCTTTCAAAATTAAAATGTATTAGTTACTCAGGTACGAATTCAGAAAAAAAAGAAAGAAAAAAAAGAGAGGGGAGTTGAAAATGCTTTCATTTATGTTTTTTTTTGTGCTGTCATGTCTGGTATTTTAGCAACTTCCCAGGCCAGTAAATTTTGATGTATCGGAAAAATTTGGTTTATTGAAAAATTTGGTTTATTGTTTGAGCACAGTGAATTTTGGTGCATCGATAATAGTTTAGTTGGGCATGTGATATTTAAAAAGCAGTGTTATTGTGATGTCGTGGGTGATAAAATAGTTGTAAACATTTCTCTCTAGTCTTTTACACCGTTGAGTTGTTTTTTTTATGAGTGAAGATGGATTATGGGATGATTTATATTGGAATTTTGGGAACATATTATAGTGTGATGGGGTTGGAAACCTAGGGTGTTGTTTGCATTCTTGGAGTGTTGAGTGTCGAAATTAAGATGGTAGGTGTGTTGTTTGAGGACCAGTGTTTTACATGCTCCGGATGAGTGTTAATCTCCCATTGGAAAGGGGTGATCTTAGGGCAAGCAGGGAACTTGTCCTAGGGCAGAGGGCTCTGAGTAGGGAATTTTCACCAGGATGCGATATGTGCAAAATAAAAGTTGAGGTATTTAGGTTCTCAAGTTTAGTATTTTCACAAAAAGAATGAACATCATGGGTTGAGAAGACACACTTTTGCTCACCAGTTCCAGTATTAATTGTTCTTTTCTTTGGCCTAAATTTTCTTGTTTCTACTATAAGGTTAAAAGTCTAAATGTAATTTTAATTTTCAATAAGGTGAAAATATTTAGTGGGTTATGTAAATGGTCAGTGTTATTGTCTGAAGTGGACCTGCGCATTGCCATGGTGCAGAGGAATTTCCTTGCTAGTGATTTTTCCTGGGATATATGTGGATATAGAGATAAGTGAATTTTCCTGGGACATATGTGGATATAGAGATAAGTGATTTTTCCTGGGATACATGTGGATATTGTGATTTAGGATTTCTTGGGATATATAGAGAGAGGTGAATTTTCCTGGGATATATGTGGATATTGTGACTTAGGATTTCTTGGGATATAGAGAGATAAGTGAATTTTTCCTGGGATATAGTTGTGTTAGTTCTGGGCCAGATGTGCCTGGAGTATTTAGGGTTGAAGTACGACAGGCTCTTGCAGGCGTGGTTGATCAAGGTGAGATCATGCATTGGTTCGAAAAGGGGGAGATCCTTGAAGACGTGGTTTTTGGGGGAAAACTTGTCTTCAAACCCCCCAGTAGTTTCGCTGCTCACGGAAATATGTACTGCCAGCGAGGGTCGGTCGAGCGTTGCTTCAAGAAATGTGGTGAGATCATGTTAGAGGAAATTCTGTGCCTGATGATGATGTGTCACACTTGAGGATTTTTTCCTTTCCCTTTGCATAGGCTGAAAGTGGATTCACGACCCAATTTCACGCCTTCGGCCTGACTTGGTATTTTCTTCCTGTGTTGGTTCTCAAAACCCAGGGTAGTGTCTGAACTGAGAGTATTTGCCTCACCGCTACTTCAGTAATTCACTGCAGGTGTTAAATTTAAGTTTGTTTGGTGATTTAAAGTATCTAAATTTATTTGTTTATGATTTGCTGTAGTGCTAGGGATGTAAATTCTAAATTCTGGTTGTTGGTGTTAGTGAACTTGATATTTAGTTTGGAAATTTAGTTAATTGGTATTTTGAGCTTTTGTTTACAGTGTAGAGTTATAAAGTATCCTGAGCTATTATGTGAAGTGCAGAGTGAGGTGATTTTTATGAGCAAGCTAGTGCAAGAAGACTGTTTGAATTTCTGAATTATGTTGATGTTATGAATAGTGATAATTTTTAAGATTAGTTAGTGAGGTTTCTTTATAAGTGAAGTAGGTTCATTCAGGATAGTTCTATAGGCTATGTAATGTTAATTAATGCTTGTGCTCAGTGTAAATTCTGTTTTGAGGATAATTTACTTGGTTTGTTTACTTGCTGATAGTAGATTTGTTAAAGTATAATTTGTGGCTCTTAAAATAACTGTAAATTTAATTGAAGTCTTTGAATCTGGTCTGGGAGATTGCGGAGTTTGCTAAGATTGTTTAAATTTAAATCAATAAGTGTAAAGTTGTAAATTGGTCATTGAGCTAACTGGGTGAGAGAGAAGAGAGTACGTTTCAAAAGAACAGAACTTGTCCACCTTGTGGAATTAAAAATAATCCAGTATCTTTTTCTTGTGTAAACCATGCGAATCATAGTATGATTTTGAAGGCATAAATTAAAAGCCTAGTGTTCAAACTAACTGTGTTGACATATGTAAAGTTGTGCTGTTCATAAGGCCAGTGGCCAAAGAGAAATAGAAAGTAAATAGAGATTCTGTTTTATACTGCTGTGTTTAAGCAAACAAGAAAAAGGAAATACCATCTGTTTGTCCTCTAAATTAACTCATTAAGTTTTTAAAGAAAAATAATAAATACAGGCAGTAGCCTTTCAAAAAAAGTTCAAAATGAGTGCAGTGTGGAAAGTTTTTGTGTGCTGTTGTCTTCCATGACTTGGTCCCATGTACTCCCCCTTAGCTTGACTAAGGCTATCGATCCGAATCCTGGTTTTCTAAGGTAGTTCATAACTGCAATTTTTGTCCTATCCATTTTAGATTGACTTTCACCGCCTCCACAAGTTGTTGTTGAACGAGTACATTTTATCATATGTCTTATAGTGACACATTTTTATACACATGCAACAATATTCACTTATTTTTGCACTTTCAGGTGACGCAACTCTGCTTGAACACAAACAACGCAAACTTTACAATAACTTCTTGTGGAATGTAAATTTTCAGATGCATTTTTGTTTAGGATGTTCATGGCCTTTTCTAGTACTTAGAAAATATTTTTGTTTCGAAATGCATCCACCCATCTCCCAAATTTAAATTTTCTATAATTTCCATATTTTAAATTTTAATACCAGCATAAATATAACGCCTTTTAATAAATAACGACCAATTCAATAGTCTCAAAATAAATTAAATTAATTTATTTTTTTCCACCAAAACATTTGGTGCCGTGACCATAGGATACATGCCTTGTCATGGAATTCAACCTGTACTGCACAGTAGGTACGAAAAATCTTGAGTATGGTTTCATATGTGAATTATTTTCTCGTGGTGATAAGTTCTGGTAGTCTCTCTCTCTCAGTGACCAAAGTAGCGAAAGTGCATATTTTTTTATTTTAGCTGAATTTCTGTGTATGAGTATTATAATATTTCAGTAGCAGTGTTTGTAATAATTGAATAATTTTGGGCTTAACATAAAAGCCAGTTAGGGCTTGACACACATAAAAAGATTTTTTTTTTGTGTTGGTGTAATATTTTCAGTGATATATGAGTAATTTCAGTAATTTTGTGCTTGACACACATACAATTTTTTTTTTTGGGTGTTTACCTACATGAGTTTTCACACAAATAATTTCTCAAGCGTACCTGCATAATGTATAATTTGGTATTTCGAATATAACTAGTGCTAATTAATAGTTTGCAGTGTGTCACATATATATATGCAATTTCACACTTTTCCAAATATTGAACTTCTAGGTGTATTTTTCATGTGTTGCAAAATTTTTTTTACCTCTACAGTCCGAGTGTTGAATTAAGTGTAATTTTAATGTGTTGCATTCAGGCAATTTATCATATTCTGTTGAACTAAGAGAAGAAAGTGTATTGTAAAGTCATGTTGTCATTCGAAAATGCCTGTTGTTGGTGATGTCAAATTGGTGAAAGCATAATGCAAAAATTGTAAGAGGCGTAACTTCTCTTCTCTCCTCACGCTGGTTAATTTAGTGCCCAGGTGCACTGGTAGTTATTTTAAGTTAGGTTGTTTACTATTGGAGTGAAGTGTAGGTTCAGTGTTGGGTAGGATTAGTATTACTGTAGTAATAGCCAGTGAGTTAGGAATTTAATAATCAGTTAAATTTCTTTTAATTTAATTTTCTCAGTGTAGTTAAAAGGTTAGTATTTGAGCCGGTGCAGAATTTTTTTCCTTCGTTCCGTGAAAATTTTTTGGCTTAAAAAAATTCTTTCACCTCTGTAATTAAGGTCAGGTGATAAGTAGCTTCGCTTCGGAACATTTGTTTTCCTAGTTCAGTGGTAGCCATGTTGGAACGGAAGTCAGCTCACCGGAAGTAGGTGGCGCTGCAGGTTTGTTTACATTAATCGGTTTGTTGACATGGTCGGAGCACGTGTCTGTTGAGTAGTAGGTAGGAGCGAATTTTCTGAGATTTTTATTTTATGTTTCGACTCGCTTTGCTCGTCTTTTTCGCAGGGGGAATGTATTTGTCATGGCGAAAATTTTAACCTCTGGTGAATTTCAGAGAGACCTGATCAATCTTTCTGTTGGTTTATCAGAGATTAATTAATGCAAAAATTTTCTTCCATGACATACGTTAGAAGAAAATTCCTGGTTGAAAGGCAGGGGAATTCATGCGCAAAATTCGCTTGTCTTAATCACTACCAGGAAAACAAAATTTCATGTTGGTGAAAAGAAGAAAAAAAAAAAAAAAAAAAAAAAGAAGAATATTTGATTTAACTGACTTTGGGGTTTTGAAAATAATTATTTTATCTGTTCTTTTATCGCGATAGGAAAAGGCGAGTAGGTGTGCAGCTCAGAGAATCAAAATTAATTTTACTTTCACATCACGGAACGAGAGAAAGAGAAAATTAAAACTAGTGATTTTCTGCAAAGCAAGAATTCGCCATTTTTTTTTTGCGTTCCTGTTTCCAAGCGAGAAGTCGCCCAAAAGTGTAACATCTTTTCGTCTTTTGGGTAAGGAATTCAGCAACGAAATCTATTTTTAGAACCTCAGGGTCAAGATGGGCCTGCTCTGCACGTGTGAAGGTCAGAGGTCACTCGAGGCGTGGGAGTGAAGATTCCGTTGGAGAGTAGTGAGTTGCTAGGCTGAAGTTTCGACCAATGAGAGGGGTCAGCGGTTTTCAAGCACCCCCTGAGTTTTATCCGTAGAGAGTCACTTTTGCTCTTGTCTTGTTGCTGGACGTCGGGGAAAGAGGGACGGCGGAGTTTTTTCTCCTCGCCTTTTGGCGGGAGAGAACCACAGGGAAAAAAAGAGTTTTTTCCATGGCAGCATTTTGCTGACCACCAGTCCACCACAAGGGGACACTCTGGATCTGGGCTGGCTGTTGAAAAGTTTTTTTTTGACGATGTAGAATGCAGTTAAAGCGGCATTCCGCCAGCCGGGAACCTCGTCCTGAAGAACAAATGGCGGCAGGCTGGGACATTGTCGTCAATGGAAAATTCTTGGCTGAAGGAGGACATGCCTTCTCCCTTATGGAAACCCCTGGAAGAGTGGGCCCAGCCTCTACCGCTCCCAACTCGGCTGCTACTCCGAAAAGGAGGCCTGCTTCAAAGGCCGAGGGAGGGAAGAGAAAAAAAAGAGAAAAAAAAAAGTATGAATAAATAAAAAAGGTTCCATCTCATCCCGAAGTTTCGGAAATGGTTACCTCGGCCATTAACCGTTTAAGGAAGGGAACTTTGAGGAAGAAAAGATAATACTAACAAGACTGTGGTTGTGCCTGGACTGTAAACTATGGTGAAAAGAAAAAGAAGAAAAAAAAAGGGAACGCCAGCTCGAAGGTAATGTTTTAGTTCACATCTTTTTGTATTGATATATAACATCCCACGCAGGGTACCTAAACTTCGAGCTGAGCATAAGAAACGAAAAGAAAAAGAGCAAGTTTTTTTCCCTCTGATTTTGGCTGTGTCGTCGTTCAGCTTTCAAAATTAAAATGTATTAGTTACTCAGGTACGAATTCAGAAAAAAAAAGAAAGAAAAAAGAGAGGGGAGTTGAAAATGCTTTCATTTATGTTTTTTTTTGTGCTGTCATGTCTGGTATTTTAGCAACTTCCCAGGCCAGTAAATTTTGATGTATCGGAAAAATTTGGTTTATTGAAAAATTTGGTTTATTGTTTGAGCACAGTGAATTTTGGTGCATCGATAATAGTTTAGTTGGGCATGTGATATTTAAAAAGCAGTGTTATTGTGATGTCGTGGGTGATAAAATAGTTGTAAACATTTCTCTCTAGTCTTTTACACCGTTGAGTTGTTTTTTTTATGAGTGAAGATGGATTATGGGATGATTTATATTGGAATTTTGGGAACATATTATAGTGTGATGGGGTTGGAAACCTAGGGTGTTGTTTGCATTCTTGGAGTGTTGAGTGTCGAAATTAAGATGGTAGGTGTGTTGTTTGAGGACCAGTGTTTTACATGCTCCGGATGAGTGTTAATCTCCCATTGGAAAGGGGTGATCTTAGGGCAAGCAGGGAACTTGTCCTAGGGCAGAGGGCTCTGAGTAGGGAATTTTCACCAGGATGCGATATGTGCAAAATAAAAGTTGAGGTATTTAGGTTCTCAAGTTTAGTATTTTCACAAAAAGAATGAACATCATGGGTTGAGAAGACACACTTTTGCTCACCAGTTCCAGTATTAATTGTTCTTTTCTTTGGCCTAAATTTTCTTGTTTCTACTATAAGGTTAAAAGTCTAAATGTAATTTTAATTTTCAATAAGGTGAAAATATTTAGTGGGTTATGTAAATGGTCAGTGTTATTGTCTGAAGTGGACCTGCGCATTGCCATGGTGCAGAGGAATTTCCTTGCTAGTGATTTTTCCTGGGATATATGTGGATATAGAGATAAGTGAATTTTCCTGGGACATATGTGGATATAGAGATAAGTGATTTTTCCTGGGATACATGTGGATATTGTGATTTAGGATTTCTTGGGATATATAGAGAGAGGTGAATTTTCCTGGGATATATGTGGATATTGTGACTTAGGATTTCTTGGGATATAGAGAGATAAGTGAATTTTTCCTGGGATATAGTTGTGTTAGTTCTGGGCCAGATGTGCCTGGAGTATTTAGGGTTGAAGTACGACAGGCTCTTGCAGGCGTGGTTGATCAAGG
Organism: Macrothele yani; assembly: GCA_039090855.1. Classification (NCBI taxonomy): domain Eukaryota; kingdom Metazoa; phylum Arthropoda; class Arachnida; order Araneae; family Macrothelidae; genus Macrothele; species Macrothele yani. Next base: position 379,478 of record JAYWMT010000096.1, on the reverse strand, counting down.
TGAGATCATGCATTGGTTCGAAAAGGGGGAGATCCTTGAAGACGTGGTTTTTGGGGGAAAACTTGTCTTCAAACCCCCCCAGTAGTTTCGCTGCTCACGGAAATATGTACTGCCAGCGAGGGTCGGTCGAGCGTTGCTTCAAGAAATGTGGTGAGATCATGTTAGAGGAAATTCTGTGCCTGATGATGATGTGTCACACTTGAGGATTTTTTCCTTTCCCTTTGCATAGGCTGAAAGTGGATTCACGACCCAATTTCACGCCTTCGGCCTGACTTGGTATTTTCTTCCTGTGTTGGTTCTCAAAACCCAGGGTAGTGTCTGAACTGAGAGTATTTGCCTCACCGCTACTTCAGTAATTCACTGCAGGTGTTAAATTTAAGTTTGTTTGGTGATTTAAAGTATCTAAATTTATTTGTTTATGATTTGCTGTAGTGCTAGGGATGTAAATTCTAAATTCTGGTTGTTGGTGTTAGTGAACTTGATATTTAGTTTGGAAATTTAGTTAATTGGTATTTTGAGCTTTTGTTTACAGTGTAGAGTTATAAAGTATCCTGAGCTATTATGTGAAGTGCAGAGTGAGGTGATTTTTATGAGCAAGCTAGTGCAAGAAGACTGTTTGAATTTCTGAATTATGTTGATGTTATGAATAGTGATAATTTTTAAGATTAGTTAGTGAGGTTTCTTTATAAGTGAAGTAGGTTCATTCAGGATAGTTCTATAGGCTATGTAATGTTAATTAATGCTTGTGCTCAGTGTAAATTCTGTTTTGAGGATAATTTACTTGGTTTGTTTACTTGCTGATAGTAGATTTGTTAAAGTATAATTTGTGGCTCTTAAAATAACTGTAAATTTAATTGAAGTCTTTGAATCTGGTCTGGGAGATTGCGGAGTTTGCTAAGATTGTTTAAATTTAAATCAATAAGTGTAAAGTTGTAAATTGGTCATTGAGCTAACTGGGTGAGAGAGAAGAGAGTACGTTTCAAAAGAACAGAACTTGTCCACCTTGTGGAATTAAAAATAATCCAGTATCTTTTTCTTGTGTAAACCATGCGAATCATAGTATGATTTTGAAGGCATAAATTAAAAGCCTAGTGTTCAAACTAACTGTGTTGACATATGTAAAGTTGTGTTGTTCATAAGGCCAGTGGCCAAAGAGAAATAGAAAGTAAATAGAGATTCTGTTTTATACTGCTGTGTTTAAGCAAACAAGAAAAAAGGAAATACCATCTGTTTGTCCTCTAAATTAACTCATTAAGTTTTTAAAGAAAAATAATAAATACAGGCAGTAGCCTTTCAAAAAAAGTTCAAAATGAGTGCAGTGTGGAAAGTTTTTGTGTGCTGTTGTCTTCCATGACTTGGTCCCATGTACTCCCCTTAGCTTGACTAAGGCTATCGATCCGAATCCTGGTTTTCTAAGGTAGTTCATAACTGCAATTTTTGTCCTATCCATTTTAGATTGACTTTCACCGCCTCCACAAGTTGTTGTTGAACGAGTACATTTTATCATATGTCTTATAGTGACACATTTTTATACACATGCAACAATATTCACTTATTTTTGCACTTTCAGGTGACGCAACTCTGCTTGAACACAAACAACGCAAACTTTACAATAACTTCTTGTGGAATGTAAATTTTCAGATGCATTTTTGTTTAGGATGTTCATGGCCTTTTCTAGTACTTAGAAAATATTTTTGTTTCGAAATGCATCCACCCATCTCCCAAATTTAAATTTTCTATAATTTCCATATTTTAAATTTTAATACCAGCATAAATATAACGCCTTTTAATAAATATCAATCCAATTCAATATACTCAAAACAAATTAAATTTAAATTATATTTTTTTCCACCAAAACACATCCAAAATATTCGATCGGATTAAGATTCGGTTATTGTGTAGGACATTGCAACCTCCCGACAGATTTAGAAACCAACCACCTGTTCACTACTCGTGTCCGATGGCAGGGCACGTTGTCGTCCTGAAAGATGATATCACTATTTGGAAACGTGTTAACAGATGAAGGCAGCATTGTCCCTCTCCAGTACTTGTATATAATGGGCAGCATTCATGTTACCTTCAATGTTACTCAGTCTACCCACTCCATGAGCTGAGATGCAACACCACATCATAACGGCAGTAGCATGCTTTACTGTTTGAATGTATGTACAGTAGCGTTCGGATCATGTTGCCAGCGTCATACGTACAAATGTCCTCCTTTTGGTATGAATCAAATTCTTTAGTCACTCCAGATAATCTAATGCCACTGATCCACAGTGCATCATTTATGACCTCGTGCTCAATGTAGAATCATGATCTGTTTGTTATTAAAGAAAGGCTTGTTCGCAGAAATATCTCGAAGACTAAGCTACCACAAACGGCACGTTTTGTGGCACAAACCAGCACAAACGAATGGCTGTGTTGAATATAGAACTTGTGGGATGGGAGGGGGGGGGCATTTCCTCACCCACCAAATTTATGTTATATTCAAAACAGGCTGGGGAAATGGTCCACACCGAAATTTGGGTATTTAATAACTCGGAAGCTAAGCTAGCACAAAGCAGCACAAACGAATGGCTATGCTAAATTTTGAATTTGCGAGTGGGGTGGGGGGAGGGCGGGGCTAAGGAATGGTTGACAACAAAATTTAGGTACTTAATATCTCAAAAAACTAAGCTAGTACAAACGACACGGTTTGCGGCACAAACGTAAGAAAAACGAATGGCACTGTTGAATTTTTAATTTGCCGGAGTGTGGGGCTGAGCATCCCCCTGACTTATTTTTTGAATATCTCAAAAACTAAGCTACCACAAACAACACGGTTTGCGGCACAAACCAGCACAAACGTAGCACAAACGAATGGCACTGTTGAATTTTGAATTTGCCGGGGTGGGGGCTGACCATTTTCCCCAGCCCCCCCCCCCCCCAATTTGTATTTTGAATATCTCAAAAACTATGCTAGCACAAACGACACGGTTTCCGCACAAACCAGCACAAACGTAGCACAAACGAATGGCATTGTTGAATTTTGAATTTTCCGTGGCGGGGGGGGGGGCTGGCGAAATGTACCTGATATAAGGAGTGTTTTAAACCAAATGATTGTCCTTGGAGGCCATTATTCAACAAAATCTGACATTAGGTAATGAATTTAGATATCTTGGATTAAACTGTTATTCCGGTATGTCTCTTTAGTCTTTTATATTTGCTTAATCGAATTAGTCGCAGCGGAGCAATGCTCGTTTAGATTTGATGATGACTTAGCTCCTGCAAACTCTCCGGGATTTTTGGTAGGGGCAACAGAAAAATAATTGGAAGTGTAAGCTCAGTTTCTAGACAAGAAAGAGAAAAATAGAAAAAGTATGGGAAAAACAGAGCATTAAGACAACACGGTTTCCGTTTAAGAGTGGAATTATATGCTGCTGTACCATGATTTAAAATATTACCGCTGTCATTCGTTCTCGGTAGCTCGGTGACAGAGCCAGACTTAAGGGTGTGCGACAGGTGCGGTCGCACAGTGCTCACACCCTAAGAAAAAAAGAAAGAAAATGAGAGAGGGAGAGCGAGGGAGCGAATTTCTTATTTTCAGTAATTCTAATTTTTTTTAAACTCGTCAATTTGCCCTAATATCTGTACACTGGCCGTGTCAGGTCATCAAGCAATTCCAACAGCAAAGTGTTAATGCCACACACGTCCGTCCACTCCGTATCGCTAGCAACAATCTTGATTATTTATTCTTGATTTCGTTCAAAGCTTCAACGGGATGTGCCGTGTTACTCACGTTGATTCATACCTGTGTCAAAAATGACCAGCCGGCTAAGTAACATATTATTTCATTATTTATTCCTAGTATTCCAATGTATGGTATCATTTAAATCTATTCTATTTACTATATGATGAAAATGCTGTATTAAAATTCCCTATAAGCTATTACAACAGTTCTGCAATGATATTAAAATTGTTCTTTGCAAATATAGCGTATGACAACACTAAGACCCAACATCTTTAAAGACAGTACAACGAAGTAAATTTCTCCGTCATTCTTGTCCATCGAACCAGGGTCCTCTCATTCCGGAATAAGTCGCTCTCTCAACTGAGCTACGCTGACGTATGCTCTGCTGCTATCTGCCTTTATCTCATGTGCATCCTGCGGTGCAGGCACGGGGCCATGGCACATGGGTCAGCCGGGACCATGTATCGCTGTAGGCAGTCATCCGCTGAAGAACGTACATTGGAGAAATCCCAGTCAATTTGGTGTGTGGAACGTAACATCACACACATTTATTTTTCGAAGCGCTGAAGAAGGGATTATCTTATTTTTCCTGTTTCACTGTGTGGAAAGAACATCACACCATTGCGAGAACTTTAACGGCCAGGTCATTCTTGAAGTTCGGGCGTCAATATAACAAAGTGAATTTCGCCGTCATTTTTGTCCACGCCGAGCATCGAACTCAGGTCCACTCGTTCCGGAACAAGTCGCCCTCTCAACTGAGCTATGCGGACGTATACCCTCGCTGCTATCTGCCTTTATCTCAAGTGCGTTCTGCGGTACAGGCACGCCACAACAATCTCACTGTTACATCAAAGTCTGACTAAGGTAATGTTTCAAAGCTATTATACTGCATATATAGTCATTATTTTTTTTATTATCATTATCAAATAAAATAATGAAATACTATGATACTTAGTCGGCTGGTCATTATCGACACAGGTATGAATCAACGTGAGTAACAGTGTTATTGCACGGCATATGCCGTTGAAGCTTTGAATAAATCACCACGTGCTTTCATATGTTGACCTTATAGGAGGTAAAATTTATGAAATGCAAATGATAGTTTGATTTCGTTCAGTTTCAACGACGCGCCTTTAACTCTCACACTTCCATTCCAAATGGTCTTCAGTTTCTTGAGAGTTTACAATTCATCTTAATCGTATCAGAAATTGCTATTGTTTGATCATTACAGAGTTCGTTTTCCCTTCAGCGTGACCGCCTTTACATCACCGTCCTCCAGATTTCACTGTCTTGGGTTTTTTTTATCTGTTTGATTTCGTTGACAGTCTGACCTTGTTTTCTCATCTCTGACATATTTCTACTTATTGCAACATTTTTTGCAACATGTCATCAGATTTTCATTTGATTTTTCAGATTTTGTAACATTTCCATTATTTCTATCCAAGCTCTGCTCGCATTTCTTCTTTTCGTCTCTTGACGATTTTTTAGTAAAATGCAGACTCTCATTGATGTATGTGCCTTTAACGATTATCTTTTCTGTTATATTGTAATTTTATATTGCAAATAATCTGAAAACTGTACAGCTCATCAATATGCTCCATCGCTTGAAATAATGAATGAGACGGGCGTACATAAAAGGGGCATCCTGAAAGTAATGCCTGCTTAATAACTTTTGAAATTTCGAAGTGATTTCAATGAAACTGTAATAAAATGTACCATGACATGTTACCAATGTGGGAGCAATGCTTTTTCAGAGTAGGAAATGAAGATCATGAATGACATAGAAAAGCAGCGAGCCGTAATTGAATTCCTGGAAAAAGAGGAATGTGAGGCTCCAGAAATCCACAGAAGACTCCTGGCGGTGTATATGGAGCTGCCACAATCGATATCAGTAATGTCCGAAGATGGATGAGTAGATTTCGAGAGGGAGAAAGTTCAGTGTCGATCAAACAACGGAGTGGAAGAACCGCAACTGCACTGACAGATGTCAACAGGCAACGAGCCGACCTCATCACAGCTGATCGTCGTGTCACCATCCAGGAGTTGTGTGATGCAATTCATTGTGGTGATAGTGCTATGGAAACATTTGGGATCTGGGCTACAGAAAAATTTGTTCAAAGTGCATCCCAAGAAACCTAACACGTTAACAATGTGAGCAAATGGTGGACGTGTTCCGGAACCTCTTGGACTGTTATGAGAGGGAGAGGGAGGTATTTTTCTCTAATGTCGTGACGGGGGATGAAGCCTGTGTGTTCTTTCATGACCCAGAAATAAAACGTGCGTCAATGGAATGGCACCACATCTTCACCTCGACAGAAAAAGGTGAAAAGAAACAAAGCGTGCGTGGATGGAATGACACAGCACATCTTCACCTCGACAGAAAAAGGTGAAAAGAAACAAAACGTGCGTTAATGGAATGGCACCGCACATTTTCACGTCAAAAGGAAAAGGTGGAAAAACTTGTTCTGTAGGGAAAGTGATGGTGACAATTTTTTGGGACAAACGTGGTGTCATTTTGACTGATTTCTTCGAACGGTGAACAACAATAATCAGTGCTCACTATGTGCAGACATTGAAGAAGTTAAGGTAAGCTATCCGAAGGAAAAAACGTGCCATTCCACTTCATAGTGTTATTTTACACCATGATAACGCACGTCCACACACCTCAATGGAGAATTCACAAGCTATTGTCAAAATGGGGTAGACGATGATGTCCCAACCACCCAACAGTCCTGATTTGGCTCCCTCAGACTTTTTTCTTTTTTGTCCCTTTAAAAATCACCCTTCGTGGGGAATGTTTTGACGATGTGATAAATGTTAAGATGGCGGAAATGAATATAAAGTGATGGACAATACTTTGGGTAGGCTAACATTATTAACAATGTGTCAAAGTATTTTGTCACCAAGTTTCACATTTTTGCTGCTACAAATAAAAATCTTATGAGAGACGAGGCATTACTTTCAGGATACTCTTTGTATGTAACAGAGGAAGAGAGATTTACGAATACGCTTCTTGGTTTAAGGAACTTTTTGAAATTGTTTCTACAAACTTAGTAATCGTTTTTATGCAACTTGAGACATAGGTAATGGAAATATTCGGAACAAAGTTTCCTTTCAAGTAATCGTGCTGAGTCGAACTTATTTCAAAACAACAATGATGAACAGAAGTTTAGGGCAGTGAAAAATAACTGTTATCTTCCGCCACACTGGACTCCAGTCCGTGGTGATGTTCTAAAATGCCAAAAAAGGTTTGCATTCCATGTTCTAATAGAAATTCCAATTTAAACCAAAATTACAGCACCAAAAATTATGTACCTAGAAATCAGAACAGCCTATCAATATTTTTTCGCTAACGAAAAGCTAGTCATTTTTATTTCTGTCATCTCTCAGGTTTTTATAACAGCCATCTCGGTGAAACAATATAAATCACTCTTTTACAAGGATTGTATAGAATAATGGATTCTCAAAGCATTTAAACACCACCAAAGTAAGAAGTTACCGAATAAAGAAAGAGAACATAAAAAAAATATTGAAAAAGCGAAGAAAAAAAAAAAATAGAGAACGAAAATAGAAAAAGAAAGAAGGATGAATTTAACGAAAGGACATGGTAGACAGAAAGCAAAATTTCAATTTAGGTGTTTGTGGATTTTACGGTGATGACTTCCAAGCGATCGTCAAGAAATTCTGCCTGGTATTGCATTTCACTGAATCGAGGATTTCTTGCAGATTTAAAAGATTGTTACAAACACGAATACAATACAACATTAACGTAACAAAAGTCCTATTGAGTTCACCACAAGTTCAGCTAAAAGCCAAGGTATGATTTATGAACTAGGTATGATTTTTTGAAAGCCAAGGTATGATTTCTGAACTTAAAAGATCCTTTTGTTTTTAATAGAAAAGAACCACCATATACGGAGCGCGTCATTTCAACAAACATGGACCGAGATATCGGTGCGTAGAAATAATTGATAAAATACTGGTATGAAATGTTTTCCCATTGTTTTTTGCGAAGTTCTTTCTTTTCCGTGTTAAGATCAGAATAGGAATATTACTGTTCAGTCCAATATGAAAGCGACCTACGTAAAAAAATTAAATGGGAAAATTGTTAATCAACCATAATTTTTAATCAGGACGATTGCTTTGGATTTGCTATTAATTCTAGATGTTGCAGAAAATATCAAAGGTTGTTTCACTTAATAAGTGTAATGAAGTTTATATTATAATTTCTTGCATTATTAGCTAAAATTCAGTCACGCTGTAAGCAAATTCTGGTATCGACTATATTAATAATGAAATAATAAAACTACAATTCAGAGATACCATTTTTGAAAGGAAACTGAGAATCGGCAGCATAATAGCTTTCAGTAATTAATTTGAAAACTGAAATATTAATATTATTCATTTCATTAATTTAATTGTCTGAGCCGCGGATGGCTTAGTGGTTAGTGTTTCAGATTATCGATGCTGGGTCCCCAGGTTCTAGCCTGGGCTGATCTTTCAGAGATGGTGTGATTTACTAACAATCGCTGAATATCCGCCGTGCATCGGACGAGCACGTAAAGTGACGGCCCCCAGGCTGGACCCACTGGTTAAATGGGTATCATTTCCTATGTCCTCCCTGAAATTATCTCACCCATCTATGTGCAATATCGTGCTTGTACGGTGGCGCCATCTACTGTACTCTAATCTCACTACAAACTGTTCTGTCAAAAGTCGCTAGACTTGCTCTCATTCCTTCCGTTTCTGTGTCCTGCCCAAAAGGCGATCTCGCTGTAGGTGGCTGGGACCTAAACTCTACTCCCTGTGGACGGAAGTCCTACATGAAAAAAATGACAAATGAATTTAATTGTCTTTTAAACGCACTACACAAACGTCAAGAACGGAGTTGGTTATGACTGCTCCCCCAGATTGTGTAAAGCTGTAACTATTTTTGTTGGTGGTACCACCGGCGTAGAATTTCGTGTCAAAACAGCAGTCATTGGTTCTTAGCATGTAGTTTCTTACAAGAAGGAAGCTTACGGCTAACTAGGATCATCAACTGTTGACATTACTGCTTAAGACTCCGTCAGTGTTTATCCATCTGCCACCGTGGCGCTGAACGCAAACCACTAATGATTCTTCCATTCCATAATTTAGACATACATACATACAATGCAAACATTAAACTCCCATTAAATGTGTTAATAAAAGCCATGGAATAACTTATTAGAATCCCTTAGAAAATTTTGGGACAAATAGTACACTTCGAACAAGAAAACATTATACAAAACACTTGTGCAGAATATTTATATCGAATTCAAATTCTGACATTGCAATTTGTTGGAACCACTTCCACAGAATTTTCAACTTAATTTTTGGGGAGACAACGTGTATCTATTTCAAACATGGAACTAGTAGTCAAAATTATGGCCTAATATATTGCCATCACAAGCTCCTTTCGAAGGTAATAAATATGTAAACAGTTGAAATTCTTGGCTATCTTAAAACCATACTTCTGAGAAACACAACGCGAAACCATCGATCTTACATATGGGTAGACTACAAAGCCCACTGGAAAGAACAGGCCCTGAAACGGACGGTCATGTGACCAACTTAGTCCGAATTTTCAGCTTATTATTTGTAATTATTTATCATTTTTTACTACTGCAAGCAAATTATATTTATAAGTGCCACAGATATAGTAACGAAAACCCTACACAAAATTTAATATTACACCCTCTTACATTTTGTTTACAAAACTGACACAAAAATAAAGCAGTTTTGACTGGAAAACATAATGCAATGAGGGTTTTAAGAGACTTTAATCACAAGAATAATAACTGTATTCACCTGCGGTAAAAACTTGGAGAAATTGCACCAAATTCAGACCATTTTGGTCACATGACAACGGTTCGTTTCAGGGACTTCTCTTTCCAGTGGCTTATGGGTCGACTAGGAATGACGTCACAGTTTTTGACGCCAACGTTAGAGAGAGAATTGTTAAAGAAAATTTTAAAACTTGTAACCGGTGAGAAATGAATTAAATCATTTAGCAGATTCTATGTCTGCATGGTAATAACGTGATTCCAATCTCCAGTAATTTTTTATTGCGGTTAGTATGGGCCACCATTTCAACTGGTTGTCCATGTTTGCAGCAATTATTATCATATACGGGAAGAAATAATCAATATTGAAGGTCGGTTCCCAATCTGGAAAACGTGTGCCTATTAAAGAAATAATATAGTCATTGGCGTTAAAGAATGAATCTACGTGTTTTAAATTTTTCCCAAATATTCTTCGCAATATTCCAATCACGGTTTATATAATCAAGTATACCTATGCACATATTTTAAGTAAACTCACTCTGAGTACGGCATCATTTCCGTATCTTTTACATAGTATTTAACTGTGTACTTCTAGATTTTTCATCGTACATCTTACGTAAAGACAGAAATGTAGAGAAAGTAAAAAGGCACCACTCCCTTGATCTCTTACGCCTTAGATAGCTGCCCTGCGCAAGTGGCATAGCCATTAAAACTTTACTTACGAAAACAGGAACCACGTAGTGCACGGACCTCATTACGGAGCGATGATCTTCTAACCAAACGGGGTTCACCGACACACAGCTCAAAAAACAAGAGGTAGAAAAAAATTCCACCAGCAACCATGACGAAACACGTGAAAGAACAATCTAGAATTCACAGCTGTAACCACACACAACGTCAAGGTACCAGACCACATGTGAGAACCCTTAACAATTCTTGTCGTCCATAGTTTATATATGTATACAATTCAAACATTAAACTCTCATTAAAAGTGATAATAAAAACCATGGAATAACTTATTAGAATCACTTTGAAAATTTTGGGGCAAGTAGTATACTTCGAACAAGAACACTTTACGAAAAACACTTTTGCAGAATATTTATAAAAAATTCAAATTCCGACTAAGCAATTTATTGGAACTACTTACACAGAATTTTGAACTAAATGTTTTGAAAAAAAAGCATGTATCCATTTTAAAACAGAACTTCTGGTCAAAATTATGTCCTAACATATTGCCATGATTTCGGCCAACAGAACGCAGTCAACAGCCTTTTTTCAAAGGTAATAAATATGTAAACAGTTGAAATTCTTGGCCATCTTTAAATTACATTTCTGAGAAACACCACGAGAAGCTAAGAACGATAAGCAAAAAAAAAAAAAAAAAAAAAATCACCGACTTGGGTTGGATTCTACACCCTCTAGCGACGAAAAGTGGCATTTTTCTTGTACGCAAATCTTAGCAGTTATCACCGAAGTAACAGAGCCTTGAACAATTTACTGTTACAGTTGATGATCCCAATTAGCCGTGGATCTGAATTTAGAAGTATCTGATGCGACGACAGATGGATCCACCGATTTATTACCAGGAGTCAATGATATCCATGTTAGTTAACCACGATACTCGATTTATTCTGCAAAGCAGAGTGACCCCAATGAACGGAACTTTCCTGTGCTTTTTTGGAAACACTTAAAATATATTCAATAAGAATAATTTTTAATGCAACTCTTCACAAAAACGGGCTTCATCGCGGAAGTGCTTCCTTGGAAAGTGTGTCATGTTGTCTGGTTTACCCACTGGCTCTACATGTGCCACTAGGCGATACAATAGTTCCATAAAGATATATATATATATATAAGTGTGCGTGTGCGTGTTTGTTTCCAAGTAGAATAAAAAGAGACTTTCAAGAAGTTAAATATTGTTCTCTTGTCTGGACGGTCCTTAATACGCCGTTGAACGGACTTTCTAAAAGTGTTTAATTTTAGGAGAGCCAAAGCCCTTTTCTTTCGATTGGATGAATTATTTCACAAGTTCTTACATTGCCTGTTCCTTAAAAAATATCCTGAACTGTGTCCTTCCCCATTTTAGGTGAGGTTACACAAATGAGGATATATTTGGAGGATTTTCACTTTGGGGTTGGACAGGATAATGTGAACAGCACGCTCAGAGACGTGACCTTTAATGCAGCTGCGTGCGTCGCAATAACCAAAAGTATCCACCCGGTTTTGTTTGTAATAGCTTTTTCTAGAACCTCAAGATCCTGTTTAAGTGCTTTATAGTGTCTTGTTGCAAAATTTCTTTCAGGGTGACGACGAAATGAGATACCTAACGTACTTCGAAAAACGGATAATTGTTGGTGACAACAGTCGTTAGTGTAGTTGGGGTATCGAGAGCTACTGTGCCTAGCGCCGTAACAGCATACCGTGTTCGTGGCAAAACCTCGTCTGCGAAACACAAGAGCAGCTGGAAAACCACCCTGACTGATAGAGACAGGAGAGCATTAAAGAAGATTTTTATCCGTAAAAAGAAGACACGGAGCCGAAAATTATTGCAGAGCTGAATACGTATCTCCAGACCCTAGTATCGAGAAAAACATTGCGCAGGGAACTGCTTAAACATGATATTCATGGCAGAGCTGCTTTTGCAAAACCTCTGGTGACCCTGGTGAATGCAAAATGGCGACGGCAGTGGTGCCAGGAGCATACAACGTGAACTGCTACTGCATGGAAGCGTGTAATGTGGACGGATGAATTCACATTCACACTGTTCCCCACTGCAAGACGTGTTTAAGGATGGTAAACACCGTCAGAAGCGTATAATCCACATTGTCTGCTCTCAACAGTGCAGCATGATATTGGTTCTGTCATGCTCTGGGAGGTTATGTTGTGGTTTTCAGCAGGTCTCCTGATCACCTTGAAAGGGCGGATGACTGGCAGGGCTTATGAAACCATTTTGGTCGACCAAGTCCAATGGCTCAGGCATTGTTTCCTGCAGGAGATGCCATCTAGCAAGGTGATAACGCCCCAATTAACAGAGCTTGTAATGTCCAATCATGATTTGAGGAACATGAGGACAAACTTTCACTCCTTTCTCGGCCTCCCCAATCACCAGACTGAAACAGCATCGAGCCACCGTTATCCTGCATCTCTCAAGGACATGGAACAGTTTCTGCATGAAGAATGGTGTAACATCCTACTGACCACCATCCAGGATTTGTATGCGTCCATTTCAAGGAACACTCAGGTGGTTTTGAATGCCAAAGCTGGTCCCACACCCTGTTAAGTACGTAAAACCTTCTTTTCCTAGGTCTTCATATTATTTTGTCCAACCCCTGTGAATTATCTTGATTAACAATCCGTATTTTAAACTACGAGTGCTACGATCTCAAACTTAAAGAAAGGCCGCTAAAAGATACACGTAGCGATTCGGAAGTATTTCCTAGAAAAGACAGTGTTTATTAAATTCTGAGGATTGGGACATATAAAAATTTCGGGACACAGTGAATCCACTTAGGGGACTGGGTACCAATTAATACAGTTCAAATTTGTGCAAACATATGAAAAAACGTATTCTCAAGAGAATAACACAGAGAACACACAGCAGCAGTTATATGTGCCAAGCTGGCGTCCAATATACCTGGAGTTAAACGAGGGTGCCTGTAGGATTGGTGATTACAAATTATTATTTTTTTAAGTCAAGAAACGTAGAAAATTATCATATCCGTTAAGTTTGAAATTTTAGTAGTCGTGGAGGGTGATGGGCTTTTAAGAGCTGATATTTGGGTTTCACTCAATGCCTTAATGAAGGGAAGGTTCCTGAGGATTGGAACAACACTACAATGGTCTTGCTCCATAAAAAAGGTAACATTGAGGATCTTAGGAACTACAGGCCCATCAGCCTCCTTTCAGTGGTTTATAAAATCTTCACTAAAGTTCTTTCACACCGCTTGAAGGTAACACTAGACATGGCCCAACCAAGAGAACAAGCTGGATTCAGGAGCGGCTACAGCACTATAGATCATATCCATGTGCTGAGAGAACTAATTGAAAGAACAAGAGAATATGAACTCCCATTATGCAATGCTTTTATTGACTATGAAAAGGCCTTCGATTCAGTGAAACCATCAGCAGTAACAATGGCTTTGAAATCCTGCGGTATTGAAGATGCATACATTAGCATTATTGATAACATCTATGAAAATGCAAGTGCAAAGGTTTTCGGATAATTGAGGATACAGCACAAATAAGAATTGGAAAGGGAGTGAGACAAGGTGACACCATATCTCCCAAGCTCTTTAACGCCACATTGCAAAATGCCTTTTAATAATTGAACTGGAAAAAAACAAAGGGATAAAGATTAATGCTGATTACTTAACTCACCTTCGTTTTGCTGATGACATAGTCATTAGTCATCTTTGCAACTACCCCTTCCGAGCTACAGAGTATGATCCAAGAACTTGCTGACAAGAGTAAAGAAGTGCTATTAAAGATGAACTTTCAGAAGACAAATGTGATGTACAATGCTTTTACACGAAACGAAGATCTATCGATTGATGGAGAAAAGCTTGAGACAACCGATTCCTACATTTATTTTGGGCAACAGATATCCAGTGAGGGTCACATTGATGAAGAAATTAATCGGCGTATAAAACTTGGATGGAAAGCTTTTGGAGGAAACAGTACAATTTTTAAGAGCAGTGTGCCAGTATGTCTCAAAAGAAAAGTGTTTAATCAATGCATCCTGCCAGTGCTTACGTATGTAGCCGAGACATGGACCTTAACTAAAAAAGACATACAAGGACTGCAGAAAACTCAAGATGCATGCTTGTGTAACCAGGAAAGATAAGAAAGGAAACTTGGGGATAAGAAAAATGACAGGAGTGGACGACATCATGACCAGAGTGAAATGACTGAAATGGCAATGGGCTGGACATGTTGCCAGAAGAATGGACTACCGATGGACAACCGAAATTTTAGACTGGATTCCAAAGAGCAGGAAAAGACCCAGAAGAAGACCTCATGGGAGATGGAAGGATGAAATTCGAAAGTAGGCTGGAGTGACGTGGAGGAGACAGGCCCAAGACAGACAATTGTGGAAGAAATTTGGGGAGACCTTCATCCAGCAGTGGATTGACAATGGTTGATGCTGCTGCTGATGATAATGATTGTTGTCTTAAAACTAAATATTTGGAGAAATCAAAAGTGCCTTTTGAGTATGATCGCAAAACGTTTTGGTGGCCTGTCTGCCGAACTTGCACCATGCTTCAACAGATCCTGTAATGAAATATAAAGTTTTCGATAAACTGACACTTCGGTGAAATGACCTTTTGATGAAATGAACTTTTAGGTAAAGAGACCTTTCGGTGAAATGACCTTTCGACGAAATGAACTTTTAGGTAAAGAGACCTTTCGGTGAAATGAACTTTCGATGAAATGAACTTTTAGGTAAAGAGACCTTTCGGTGAAATGACTTTTCGATGAAATGAACTTTTAGGTAAAGAGACCTTTTCGGTATGACCTTTCGATGAAATGAACTTTTAGGTAAAGAGACCTTTCGGTGAAATGAACTTTTATGTAAAGAGACCTTTCGGTGAAATGACCTTTCGACGAAATGAACTTTTAGTTAAAGAGACCTTTCGGTGAAATGACCTTTCGATGAAATGAACTTTTAGGTAAAGAGACCTTTCGGTGAAATGACCTTTCGATGAAATGAACTTTTAGGTAAAGAGACCTTTCGGTGAAATGACCTTTCGATGAAATGAATTTTTAGGTAAAGAGACCTTTCTGTGAAATGACCTTTCGATGAAATGAACTTTTAGGTAAAGAGACCTTTCGGTGAAATGAACTTTCGATGAAATGAACCTTTAGGTAAAGAGACCTTTCGGTGAAATGAACTTTCCGATCAAGTGACCCTTCGACGAAACGTACCTTTCGATCAAGTGACTCTTCGGTGAAATGAAAGTTTCGATCAAGTGATCTTTCGGTGAAACAATCTTTTCGTTGAAGTAAACGTCGGGCAAATGAACCAGACCCAAAAAATTGTGGGTACCATTTGGTTCATGTACATAAGTCGCTTAAAGGGTTACATGTCTATTGTTTTCGAACTTATCTGTTTTTCTCTTTCCTGTAAGGGCACTGTTTTCCAAGTCGAAACAAACTTTGTATTTTCTGCTTCACAAAAAAGACCAGGGTGGGCCAGGTCTGAAGGAATTAACATTTCAGGGATCACAGAATCTAACCGATCGTTGCTGCAGTGCGACTATTTCGTTGAATCATATATAGAAGAATAAAGAGACTTTCCCGACTAACTGCTCTTATCCAAGAGGTAAATTTTTCGGTAAATATGTAGTTTAGCGTGCTAAATTATTTCGCCACAAATGTTGAAGTATTTCGAAAAAGTGAGACGTAGATATTTTAAAGTATGCAAAACTTACCTCCAAGTACGACGATGTGAACACCAACGCCTCGGCGACCACGTCACGCTTGGCTCCGCTGAAACGATGGTTTCGTTCCGGCGGCTGTTTTGATGGCGGAAGAGTACGAAAGGAACGAGGAACGTTCTTGCCAGAAAATCGTTCCATTTTGTAGTGCTACGCTACAGAAAATAGCTCATCATATCTGTCTCAGTTTTTCACATCACAACCTGACAATTTCGTGTTTTTTTCGCGTATGATTATTTCATGCGCAATGTATTAACTTACTTCTTCGAGGGTTTTTAATCCAAATTTCTTGGCGTGGAATATAAATCAAAGTTTCCAAGCTTTCGCACATCAACCAGATGGCTTTTTTCAAGGAAAGTAGACAGCTAACTGCAAACTGGATAATGGAACACTTCAACAATTTGAACGTGGTGACTTGACTAGACAATAAATGAATAGACGCAAATGTGATCAGACATTCGAAGAAACGAGATCACGTTGGTTGGGCGCGTAGTACTGTGGTAGAAAACACTGCATTTTTTGAAGAATTGATTCTAAATGCGTGGCAACTCGAGAGATACGCTACAATTGTAAGCCTCGCTGCTAGTCAAGATTTCCAAGGTTTCGCGAATGGCAGTAGATTTAGGTGTGGAGTATGAAGTTAATTTCTTGATATCATTCCACATAGAATCAGCGGACTGGAACTTGACCTCTCCTGATAGGGCAGTGATTATTTTACCGTCTTTTGTATCCCTTTTATGTTCGATGTTTCTAATTCCAAACGAACGTTTTTTCATTCCGATATAGTAACGCCTGGAGCCGTCCGAATATTGTAGTGGGATTGCATAAACACCTGCCTCATTGAGAAGAAGGGGTGTTTATCATTGAGAAGTCTACTTTCCTTGAAAAAGCCATCTGGCTGATGTGCGAAAGCTTGGAAACTTTGATTTATATTCTACGCCAAGAAACTCGGATCACTGGTACTTTTTTAAGTTTAACTGGTGTACAGTTTCTTGTTATTAATTTTATTTATTCCAATTTAAATGAACTGCGAACCACGCCACCGTCAATAGGAGGAGCAAAACTACCATTTTCGGATGCCGTATAACTTCGGTTGGAGAGAACGTGACATTGCTGTAACGCTTTTCTAGAAGAAAGAAAGGCATCTCCGTACTTTCTATTTCGTATATAGAAATAGAACATGACATGCCTAAGAACGAAGCAATTGTCACCCTGTGTTTTGAAAAACTGCAACATAAATGTGGAAAAAATGTGGAATTATTTTCTTTACAGGTAGTACTACAAACAGTAACGCTTTCCTGGCAAGAACGTTTCCCGTTCCTATTGTACTCTTCTGCAAGCAAAATAGCCACCGGAACGAGAACTTATTTCATCGGAGCCAAGTTTGACGTGGTCGCCGCTGCGTTCTATGTTGGGCCTGCCGCAGCGTTTTTGACGTCGTCGTACTTGGATGTAAGTTTTACGGTAAGAATCTTTAAAATGCATTTTACAGATGAAGTTGTTTCTCCATTTGTCATGGAATTACATACTTTAAAATTTCTATGCCTTACTTTTTCGAAATCCTTCAATATTTGCGGCAAAAAAATTTAGGACGCTAAAGTACACATTTACCCAATTTTTTCTAATTTCAGATTTCGTTGAATAATGACCAAGGAGATGCATCTGTTTTAAAGTGATTCTAATACTTCTACTCCCATTTTGCCCGAAACACGTCGATCTTATATATATATTCAATAATGATGGTCTTTCATGTCCAGTCTCTTACTTTATTTTGTGGAAGAGCGTAATAACGTGTTGCATGCTGTTGCTTACTTTACATTTCATTAGATTTGGATCTCGTCCTTCGTATTATATGTAGATTCCCCACCTCCGAAAAACGCATTCCGAGCTTTTGTTGTATATCTTTTCCAGAAATTTACCTCAGTCTTAATTTGTAGGATACCATCTTGATGTACTATGCATAAAGTATGCCACGCTTTCTTATAGCTTCATCGTGTCGTGGATTCGGGTGTTGCTTTTCTACCGACTTATAATTAAGAAAGTTAAATATATATTATTCTAACAAAACGTGGTGGTTATCCGTATCTGTACACGTAAGCCGTACAGTGACCGATATCCCCAACGCTCCAGTAGTTGCTGTTGGGAAATGTTTTAAAGGGAACTCAAGAACACCCTCTCCGTTATCTCATGGGTCAGGAACGAAAATAGAAACCACCAATTAGCGACCGCAATTCTGTTAGCTTGGATATTTTAAAGATATCTAACTGAGAAGAAGTTAAGGCTCGGGGAGACGTAACTAGCGCCTCCATATCTTAAGAGTTAAAATGCAGTGCACAGAAGCCAACATATAGGCTGATGACGGAGCAGACTACGCATGCGTATTTCTGTTGACCTCAATTCTTTGGGTAAAGAACAGTCAGCCGAGTTACTCACAGCACGTGATTGTTACCTTCTCGGTAGCATAATCACTTCGCAAATCCGATAGGTTCTTCAGTTTTTCAAAAACATTTTCAGTAATACCAAATACTAGGGAATGTCTGCACTTTGCACCGATCCTTAGGACTAACTATAATATTTGCTAAAATTTAATTTAAATAGTATTACTAATGTTATTGCATATTTTTCTCACCGAAATAAGGGATGGGCGGGATGTCAGAAAACAGCAACAATAAAAAAAACTGCTATAAGCGAATAGTCATCAGTTCGAAGGAAATCATCGTGGATCAAAGAAAAGCTTCACTGCCGTAGTCCCCCTAACGTGTTTTGCTCCTGAATGTTAACTCTCCCGCAGAGCATATTAGCTTTTGAAATGTGGTGGTGCTGTTTAACGTTATTTCTATTAGAGTTGGCATTCTTCAAGCTTTATATTCTTTGGGCATTTGGCGGAAAGTATTTTGTAGTGGTGGGAAGATTCGGTAGTTTACGTGATTCGGATCTTTTGGACCGGATCACTAAAATGATCCGTTTAAGCTGGTTCCACCTAAAATCTCTGCCTTATGTTTCCAATGGTAAAATTTCTTTACATATATAAAACTAACTTTAAGTTATAGCATGGGATACTTCAAACCTGCTAAAACTTAACCATAATTCAGCAATCCAACATTTGTTTTCCTATTGACGTCATCAATGTGCAGGTCTCGCCATCTATCAGTTATTGGTCCACGAAATAATTTTTTCAATGCAGTTTTTAGGAGCACATATTTTGCTCTAAATGCATTAGTAGCAGAAATAAACGTATACACCCCCTGGTGGCGAAACCATTTTTCAACAAATGTTAGAAATTATATGCAAAGCCTTTTCCATCAGGAGCTGTAACAGGGGCAGAAAGAATTTTTCAAATCGGAGTTTTAAAAGCAAAGATATTGAAACAACGCAATTTACCTTTACGCCCCCTAGCGGAAAGTCTGTGAACCACTTGAAAATTCTTAAATCATATGAAAAACGTTTCGCACCTGTCCAACAAAGACGGAATTTTGCATTTTTACGTAAGCTATGACTCATAAGGGCGATGGAATGAATTCCACTCCTATGTGCTGACCTTTGACCCCATTTCGTCAACTTTCAACAGGGTTTGTTCCCAGTTGGTTCCCTACGATACACTAAAATTTAATTGAAATCGAACCATTTTTACGCTTGTTATGACGCATAGGAGCAATGGAATAGATCACGCTCCTATGTCCTGACCTTTGATCTCATTTCGCCTATTTTCAACAGGATTCGTCCCCAGGTGTATCATCAAAATCGAAACATTTTTACGCAAGTTATAACGCACAAGGACAATGGAATAGATCTCGCTCCTATGTCCTGACCTTTGACCACATTTCTCCCATTTTAAAAAAGAGTTCGTCCCCAGATGTTCCCTATCACATACTAAATTTTCATCGAAATCGAACCATTTTTACGCGAGTTATCTTACGGGGAGACGGACAAACAGACAGAAGGATAAAGCTGGAGCATATACGCTTCTTCAACATACGGTTGGAAAACGTAAATGACTGAAGAAGATAAAATGCAGCAACAATCGAAGCTAAAATGTAGCTTCAAAGCGAGAGACCCCTTAATCAATCAGACAATGTCGAAAACTCAAAATGCAGTTTCAGAAAAAGTACAATCGATTATATCTGACTACAACAGAAAGCTTTGCGTTGTGGTATCATACGTATGTTTAAAGAACTGCCGTTTGCAATTCAGTAGTGACCAAGGCAGTACTGAATTGTGTTGTGGCGGAAATCTCAAGCCACGTTATGGATATTTATAAAATGTATGGCCAATATAGAAATAGAAGGAAAATTTTGAATTTAGACTAAAATGAAACTTTGGGAGATGGGTAGATGCATTTGAAACCAAAGTGTTTATATGGTGGCTATATTCTTGTTACTTTGAATTGACAATTGTGTATGAGGTTTTCACTTGCAGGTGTGCACAGATACAATTTTTGTTTTCACCACCTGTACTATTTCTATATGTTATAACATATAGCCTCCTGTATTCATGTTACATGTGTATAAATGTGTCAACTCTGGAAAAATCAGTAATTTTGGAACTCGTATATATATAAGCTTCAAAAAGAAATGGTCGTGTAATCATCACTTCATTGTACTGGATAGACATTGGTATATATTGTGTCACTAACCCTGATTCTCGTCCTAGGCCAACGTTAAAGCATTGGTTGATGAATGTGATGGCTCAGAATCTATGAGACACACCTAGAAATCGAATGCCAACTTATACCAAAATTTGGTTTTTAAAAGGCTAATGCCTGTATTTATTTTTACAACAATAACAACATGCATAACTAAGAAAGATATTAATATTGCTATGAGAGATTTAACACATTAACAATTTAGCACTTCGCTAAGCCTTCACTGGCCCACTCATGTGTAGAGATATACACTTCAATTAACAGAACTTATAGCCAGGGTAGAGAGTACACACACATATATGTATAAGCAACATTTTGGGCAAAACTCAAAAAGTGATTTTCTCAAGGCTCGTAAGTGCCTTTAAATTAAAATTTAGACATTGTAACAGTGCAACGTCCTCCTTTGAGAGGCGAGTAACTGACATGAGCAAAATTAATATTAATTAATATGCATTCTACCTTACGAATTATACCATCATTTAATTCATTTGTTTTATTGTCATCAACAATTTCCTGCTTCTCCTAATTCCAACAGCGGAGCACCAATGTGCCAGCAAAAGAAAAAAACGTCAAAGGGAAAAAAACTTAAACTCGGGGTGTTTGGAGATTACTGTGGTTGTTGTCATTTTCCCGCTCTTATTAGGAGCGTGCTGACAGAGTGTCTCTCTCTCGGTCCCAGAGATTAAATAGTATTCATGATTTACCCATGGATAGCTCCTGGGTTGGTGACAGATTTTTTTTCTTTTCCGCGTCCTTCAGGATATTCTGGCCAATCTAGTTAATGCAACTTCAGTCCCGTTCGTGTTTGGTATTTTCCCTCTCCTCGCTTGGGTTAATAGTGCGGTGTCTGAAAACAACTTCACTTTGACGATCATGTCGAGAGGTGCCGCCTTGATCCACTATGTACTGGCCGCTTGGATGTGATGAAAAGGGGGTCCTCTACTGCTGATTACTAAGAGCCGGGAATTCCTGGCAGGTCTGCTGATGAAGATGCAGCAAGGTCCCATGGCTTTACATCGGAAAAAAAATAACCCTTTTAGGCCTCAGGGTCGTCTAATTTTTTTAAATTAGCAGAAGGCAGGCAAGACAATTCTGGAGGTAGGGTCCCTTATCTCTCTTGAGGGCTGGCGGATCGTGGTGCCCCCGTTTTTTTCGGTGGAGGATAACCCCCTAGGACCAGATTGATTTTTTTCAACTCCCTGCATTTTTTTTAGCCTTCCGTCTCCTAACGTGCCAACTTTTCGAGAGCCCTCCTTTCCCCAGACTCAAAAAGACGCTCCCTCGCAGAAGAACAAAGAGAGCCAATCGGCGCCGTCCACGAGGGACGCTTAGCTCCCCATTGGTCAGTCGGCCAAAACAACGCAGTGGTTTCATGCTTGCCCACGTGACATTCCTCTTCCAGCGAGGAAGGAAGATGGCGTGGGGAAAGGCAAAAGCGCGGGAACTCTCATGGACCTGCACATGTGTAATTTGATATGACTCGCCCATGCCTTTTGGATGAAAACACACAAAATTTTATGCACGCCTGCTTTCCTGCTGTTCAGAGTTTGACAGCAAGTACCATAACTCTTCAGAGTTGAGCTCCTTTTGCCAGCTAACAACCCAGCCGTGGATTATCGGTGTAGTGTTTCTGCTCGGAGTAATTCACCACAGCATTGGCGAGAGGGAAAAAAATGCCTTTTTGTGTAAATAACTGCTCACTCCTGGGTGGGCGACATCCTAACAATTTCAAACTGCACTCCCGTTTTCTGGGAATGAGCTTGGGTAAAAAAAGTGACCGTTAGACGAAGAAAGGAACTGCATTTGACTTACAGCAAATATAAATACATACATCATATACCATAAAAAGAACTACATTTTTTTTTCATTACCTATTTTGAGCATAGACCAGCTCTATTTTTCTTGCATTCCTTTTATCACTCAACCAAAAAAAAAACATCACTTATGAAGTTACTTGCCGCGGCGAAAGATTATTCTTTTCTTTTTTTCGATTTTGATTATATTTATTCTTGTTTTTAAGGCCCAGTTATCAAGTCTATCCCAGATTTACCTCACCAACTTCATAATTTCTAAGTTTAAATTATAATACATCCTACTAACTTCTGAATCGTTCTACTCATAGCTTAGATAATGAATAATACAAATGCTAAATTATGTCCATACACATCGAGAGAATTTTTTTTTTATTTACACTGCTCTTACTTTAATTCAGCTGAGTATGTTTTTCCTTTCCCTCCTGCTGGGCTAAGTAATTTTTTTGAAAGCAATCACTAACTATCATTTCACAATTTATGTGCTTATTTTTGGGGAACTCAACCAAAAATTCCTAGGCCAGCCCCAGAGCGATGATAAATACTGAATCGGAGGGAGGGTAGCCCTTTGCTAGTCTCCTACTCCTTAACAAAGTAAAGCACTCATTTTGTACATTAAGCAGAGAAAAAAAAAACAACGAGGAGAAATAGAATTTTCTGTAACGTTTTCTTGACTTTCTCTCTGGATCCAAAGATCGAACCCACGGGAGGTGAAATCTAAGATTACGAAACGTTTAACTGCAAATCACTCCGGGGAAGAATCGTCACCCTTTCCTGAACTGCTCTCTATTAACCCCTCGATTTATTTATTTTTTCTTTCAAGAAAAAACGTGGATAGTTTTGATGAAAATCTGAAAACATTGATCAGGTGTCCACAGACTTTCAGCAAACATATCAATTGCAAAGAAAGGAACCAGGAACAGCACCAAGACTTTTCCATAGCTCCAAGACCAACTGGACGAACAAACAACCAAGGTAAGACAGAGAAACAAACGGCCTAGTCCTGATAGCCGAGAATTTTGAAAAGTAATGTTTACCAGCAACGATTACATCATATGTTGGCATATGGAATATTTGTTTAATGTAGGATAAACTGATAAAAAGCGAGGATACAGCTGGAAACATGAATACCCCTTTATACCACCTACGTTTTCTGAGAAGTAGGGACATTGAAAAAAAAAACCTACTTCTTATTTAACTACATAAACTCTACACTGAATTATTTAAAGGCTCTTTAAATGTTTTACCTAAAGCGCAGGGTGTCTGATTAGAAAGAAATTTGTCAATCGGATTTTTAGTCGCATAGATACAGCTACAAATATTTTTTAAATGGAAACATTCTGATCTACCGTGCCAGATATGAAAGCCGCGATAAACTATAATACGTGTGTAAGATATTTCCTTAACTTAAATCTGTAAGATAGACAGATGTTTTCGAAATGAAGCCAAAAATGAGGAGATATCTGGAAAGCAAAAATGTTTTATTTTACCTTGCGGCGTTTATATTGTTTATGACTTTTAGGGGGAAACATGCTAGAAATCTTTCTAACTCAAGCAGTAAGTGTCTGAGGTTACTGCCAAAACGAATTTTTCGATTCGATTCTTAAACGCGTCGACACGACTGCAAAAACATGACAACTAAAATATGGAATAAAGAGACATTTCTGACGACGAACTCTCCAAGGGTAAAGGAATTTTTTAAATTAAAGTTTTCCGGGCAAAACGATGCATTGTGACAGCACCCAAACTGAGCGCTGCACATTTAGGTCGAAAACCCATTCCCTACTTTATTTATTTATTTAATTATTATTTTATTTATTCATTTATTTATTCATTTATTTATTCATTTTTATTAATTCATGTATTTCTTGAAGAAGGGGTACGTTTTATTCTGCCATATACTTTCGGGTGAATCTTTTTCTTTTTTTTCCTCTCCGTCCCCCCTCTCCCAGCACAAAGCGTCACAGGACAGACCGACACTGTAAGGAGTAAACGCTGGCGACAGCCATCGGCGAGCTGGCTTTGAAGTATGTTTTATTGGGGCAATAGAAGTGTCCACCGTCTATAGCATCAACAACGCGTGTTGGGCCGACTGGAGACTTGTTGGAACCGGGCCTAACAGTTTAATTGGGTATGAGGAAAGAATGCCCACGGAAAAAACGCCCACGGAAAAAACGCCCACTTTTCGAAAGTAGGAAAAAACGCCCACGGAAAAATCGCCCACAGACAAAATGCTCACGGGAAAAATATGTGATCGACTGATAAGTTTATATGTCTGTTATAAACGGTGTTCGGACAACTGGTCACAGACTGTTGGCCAAAAAACCGTTAGGGGGTCATATAAAAATTGCGGTTTTCTTGGCCACCTCACCTACATAACGAAAATGGGTGTAGGAGAATTGGCCACAAAAGTTCAAGGGGGGGGGTTGTAAGTATTATCGATTTTTGGCCTACATTGAGAATTGAATTAGGAACTCCAAACAGAATTTCGAGAAAACGTTCTATGTAAGCCAAGTGAGAATTACAGCAAAATTCATGTATGTTCGGAAAAGGACCCTAAGGTGGGATATTTTAATAACGCTGCACTTTTACGTAGATACTAAATATTTACATAACATGTCAAGTTTGCAATATTTTTCTTTTACTTAATTAATTCACAGGCGAAGAAAAAAGTGTTGAATAGGCTTAGGCCTACGGCCTATTAATTAATGTATGGATTGAATGTATGGTGCATAAGTAGAAGCGCAATATTATTGACAATTAATACAGACTTTTGACGTGGAATAGGAATAGCTGTGGTGCAGTGGAAGCATATCCGGCGCGTAACTGGAAGACCCTGAGTTCGATTCCTGGTGGCGGCCACAGAGAATTTTTCCGTGACTCACTTATAAACGTGGAAAGAGCGATGACTTCTGTTTGATTATTGACAATACTTGTTATGTAAATTTTACGAATATGGGAATGACGGAACGAAAACTTTTAGGAGGGCCTAAACGTTAGTCCTAATATTATTTTCTGCCTGAGTAATACCGCAATACTAATAATTTGATGTGTTACGTAAACGTTATGAATATAACATCGTTAGAATAAAAACTGTTAAATAGGCCAAGGCCTAGGACTTATGACTTAAGGGCCGCGGGTGGCCTAGTGAAGAACCAAATAAGATTGTTAACTTTCAACTTACTACTGTAGAGTAGCTACTTTCTTAAAAAATTCCAGTTCTGCTTTACTGTAATAAATTTGTGACTATTCTTATTTTTAAAGTAAGGTCTTAATTTTTATAAAACTATGCATGTTTGTTATTTAACTATATCAATTAAAAGGGAAATAATTAAAAGTCAGATTATTTTTTTATAAATACTTTTAAAGTATAATGCATTTAATTGTAAAAGCGATTTTCGTAAAAGGCGCAATGTACAGATATAACTTTGTGTAATGTGCTTTCTTACCACTCTTGTCTCTTTTGGAAATCCTCTTTTGTATACGGCGAGCGGAAGGGGGGGCATCTGTCTTTCGTCAAAGTGGTGCTTTGCAGCTGCAGCTGGAACGTTTGCTAGCGACCGCACCCCAAATAACAAGCGATATATTTCATTTAAATTTATCGGTTGGCCACCGGTCGGGGTGTGTCTTCCCCGTGAGTAGTGTAATCTCAAGTTACAGGCATACTTCTTTTCTTCTCAGTGTAAAGAAAAAAATACGCACTCATAGCTTCCTGGGAGTTTTCCAAAGGACAACTAAAACAGTTAATTTCTACATGACGGGTGTAGGAGAACTGGCCACCGGAGAACTGGCCACAAAAATTTTAAGGGGCCGTATAAAAATAACGTTTTTGACCGCTTCGTGCCCACGATCCCCAGAGGTTGGTAATCAGAGTCATATATAGTTTCCGTAATATCGTCTTTTCTTAATTGCGATAATTAATGTAATTCTTTATAAGAAATGTTTATGATCTACATCTCAGCAAAAGATTTAAGGGTTTTCAAACTACAAGTCTGCAAATTATCTGAGCGCATGTGCTGACTCAGGAAACCTGTCGGGGGGGGGGTAATATCAAAACTGTAAGATTTGAAAAATGTATCGTCCCATCGGGAGATTTTCAGCATTTACAAGCTACAGCTGGACTGATTATTTGAGGGCACGTGCCTACTCAGCAAACCTGGAGGGTGGGGTGGGGTGGGGGGGGGGGTTATATGATAATTGCGAATTATATAGAATTTCTTGTCCGACCCGGAGATTTTCATCATTCACATGCCTTCAGATAATGTGTCGAGTTGTAACTGCTAATTGCCGAGAATCTCCCGATCGGACGAGAAATTGTTCATATTTTACACTTTTGGTATTACCCCCCCCCTCTTCGCCGACAGGTTTCCAGAGAGTGACATGCGCTAAGAAAATTTGTCGAGTTGCTGTTTCTAAATGCTGAAGATCTCCAGATCGGAAGAGAAATCTTGATATTTTACGATTTTGGTATTACCTCCCCCCCCCCACCCCCACCCCGACTAGTTTCCTGAGGCAGCAGATGCCCTCAGATAATTCGACGTGTTGTAGCTTGTAAACGCTGGAAATCTCCCGATCGGACCAGAAATTCTTTATATTTCATATTTTAGTTTTAAGCACCCCCCTCCCCAGACAAATTCCCTGGATTTGCACATACTCGCAGAGAATTTTTTTATTTGTAGTTTCTAGAAAAATATTGTACAGCAGTTGGCTTGAAGACAACGGTGAATCATTAGTATGTTTTTAAATAAATGTTGCATAAGACTACCACGGCTTTCAGGCCAACATCATACAACCTGTACGTCCATCAGTGCAATCCGAACTTTCCTCTCGTATTTGTAAGGTTTGCAGAAAATATTTTACACATCAAGTTATTAATATTGCGGTATTACTCAGGCAGAAAATAATATTAGGACTAACGTTTAGGCCCTTCTAAAAGTTTTCATTCCGTCATTCCCATATTCGCGTTATGTAGGTGAGGTGGCCAAGAAACTGCAATTTTTATATGACCCCTAACGGTTTTTGGCCAACAGTCTGTGACCAGTTGTCCGAACACCGTTTATAACAGACATATAAACTTATCAGTCGATCACATATTTTTCCCGTGAGCATTTTGTCTGTGGGCGATTTTCTGTGGGCGTTTTTTCCTACTTTCGAAAAGTGGGCGTTTTTTCCGTGGGCGTTTTTTCCGTGGGCATTCTTTCATGCAATCGTTTAATTGGGGTAAGGATTTGTGGCCGGTGGTTGTATCACGCGGCAAACGTAACTTCAGGGGTTCTCAGAATTTCACTGGAACGGGTAGGAGTCTTGGCCCCCTGACGAATGGAAGATCAAAATGTTAATTCTCTGACCAGTAAGATCTACACTGGGGAATTTAATTCAGGGAGGCTTGCGTTTGCCAGCTAGTGATTGGATGATGGGATATTTTGAGGTAGTGTGGGTTTTCTTGGGGGTTGTCGAAATTAGTAAATATTGAGTATGCTGAAATTAGTGTTTTGTTTCGCAAATTATAATTATAATTCATCAGCAAGGTTTTGTGTGTATATGTGTAGAAATGAAAGATTTTACAAAAACTATTCAGTAAGCAGGTTGATTTGAAGTTTAAAAGTCAATAATTAAGAATTTGCAAAGTGAAATATTATAGTTAATTTGAAGTTCAATAATTTAGAATTTGCACGGTGAAATATTTTCAGTTAAATTGAAATTCAGTGATTAAGGGTTTGCTTAGTGAGATATTACGAGCTAATTTGAAGTTCAATAATTAAGAGTTTGCATAGTGAAATAATACGAGTGATTTGAGTTGGTCAGATTTATTATTAATTTATTAGTGCTTGATCATTTTGGTGTTATTGTATTTTATAATTGCAATGAAGTGTATTTTTTCATGATTGACGTATTGAATATTGCTATATGGGAAGTTGCTAAGAGTAATTAAGGGGTGATTAATATTACCATTAATAGTCATAAGGTAACGTTTGTTTACTTTAAGTAGTGTGCTGAATCGCCTAAAAAAAATACAGTTTTCTTTTTCTCTGAAAGAAGGTTAATTTTGCTATTTTTACGAGAATTAGAGGTGATAGTAGGTCCTAACAGGAGAGATTTTATTGAATTTTTGTAGAATTTAGAACTTAAGGGAGTGTTGTCATTTGATTAAAGTATGGCAAATAGATGTTCGGGATGGCAGTTAACGGTATAGAGGGTAGTACGAGTTTTAATGAGGCACGTGATAATACGGAAGGACAGGAAATTAACGGAGCGCCAGGTAGCGGTGAAGTTCAGGAGAACGGTAGGATGCAGTTCGATCCAGCAGTTGCTACGCAAAGAACAATTCAGTCGATGGCGGGTATGTTAAGTTATCTCCCAAATTTTACGGGCACGGAAGAGGGTCCAACAGCAAAGCAATTTTTTGAAATGGTGGATAGTGTGGCACAGGTAGCTGGATGGACAGATGCAGTTAAAATTCTTTCAGCAAAAGCTAAGTGTCGACAGGCAGCGAGTCATTTTTTAACGGACGCTATTGATGTCTGGAATGAAACAGTTTATGCAAAATTTAAGGGAGCCGTTATTCAAAGATTTGAAGCTCAAGAACCAGTTATGGTTAAAATGCAGAAGTTCACCACTTGTCGGCAACGACTGGGTGAAAAGGTATCGGAATATGTGGCCATACTAAGAGGGCTGGCACATCAGTACTTAGGGCATGTGGATCAGTCCAATAGGGAGGTTAAGGAAATAGCTGATCAGACAAAAATGTCGCAGTTTCTTAATGGGCTTGACCCTAAGTTGAAGCTCATGGTGTTGTCTTTTGCCCCTACAACTTTTACGGAAGCCGTTAATCGAGCAATTTTAGAGAAGCAAAATTCGAAATTAATTTCCCAGGAGGTTTTTGCTGCCTCGGCAGGACCATATGACAGCGAGAATTGTGGAACCCAGGAAAAATCAGGAAATTTGGATAACTCGATAGCTGATTTGTGTACTTTAATGGCACGACAGAGGACGGAGCACGAATCACAGGTGAATGCACTTAGGACAGAGGCATCAGAGTTGTCTAGGAGACTACAAGCAGCAGAAAAACGTCATCATGACTACGTAGAGAGACTCCAGAGGTTTGAAGAGGATAAAACCTTAGAAAGGGTTGATAGAAGCATTCCTTCACGAGATCAGCGTGCCTGTTTTATTTGCAATTCTTTCACTCATCTAAAGAACAATTGCCCCAGGCTTAATGCAGAGCATTATCCCCCTTGGTCACAGAGAAATCGGAGTTCAGAAAGCTTCAACTCTTTAGGCACAGAGAGAGAGGAGAGGAGAGCAAAGAAGCTCCCTCTAGCGGGCGCATTCAGAACCAGGCTTCATCAACCCGTTCAGCACGGAGCAATCACGAAGAGCGTTATTTCTCCCCTGGTGGCAGAGCGCCGAGTTACTCTCAGCGCAGCGAAGATTTCAGGAATGGCGGCGGGAGATCGGAAAACAATCGTCACGAGAATTTTGATTACAGGCGTGATGATAGAAGAGAACCTAGAGTCAGATTCAGAGAAGAGAGGAATTGGACATCAGGAAATTCAGGACGGAGTAATCATCATTTAAACTAGAGGGTGACCGGAATCGCAGGGATGCTTTCGGTCAAAAGAGAAATTTAGTCCCTATGGTACTTACAACTTGTATAGATCAGGAGCACGGAGAGCTACCTATAGAGAGAATAAGGATTATGGGAGTGCGAACGTGCGCACTGATCGATAGTGGAGCGGGTGTATCATTAATAAAAGAATCGCAAGTTCGGAAATTTCAAGGAAAATTGCGCAGTAGACCCAAAAGCTCAGGAATGCATATAAAAGGGATCACTGGCGCCCTCCTACAGACCTCAG
Source organism: Macrothele yani (assembly GCA_039090855.1). Lineage (NCBI taxonomy): Eukaryota > Metazoa > Arthropoda > Arachnida > Araneae > Macrothelidae > Macrothele > Macrothele yani. Next base: position 349,195 of record JAYWMT010000096.1, on the reverse strand, counting down.
TATGTTCCGAGTTGCCCATAGAAGTAGGAAATGATACGATTAGGCACACGTTCTATGTCACTCAGCAGGAGTTGCATCCAGATTACTCAGTCATCTTAGGATGGGATTTCTTGAAAGCCCATGGTTTTAGCTTTGATGCTCGGACAGGTGTTTTGGAGAGAAAATCAGGAAAAGCGCAGAAACAGCGCCGAGATAGATCCCACAGACCGAAAAGGGTAAACATGGTAGTGCAGGAGGATGCAAGAAATAATCAGAGAAGGTTTAGGGAGGAAATTTTGCCACCGGATGAGACTAGAACAGGAAGGTTAGTGAGGAAAGAGGTAATTCCTCCGAATGCAGAGAAGATAGTTTGGGTTAGAATTCCATCACTTTCTGGAAATTTAAAAGGGCAAGTCTTAGTACAACCTTTGGATAGATATGCTCATGGATGCGTCAGAGTTAAGACTTCGGTAAATAAAATTGATGCTTCTGGCAAGATAGCAATTTTGATATCAAATTTAACCAAGCGACCGTACTATTTGCCCAGGCGCACGAGGGTGGTGTGCGTGAAACCGTCGGTAGATACAAACAAACCTGTCCGTGGAAATGTACAAGAAGTTCCGGAGAAGCAAGAAATATACACCGACCGTTTTGCTAAAAAGAAAAATTTAAGAATTAAAGATAGAGCGCATCTGCATGCACCCCGTGTTCAGGAAAGAAAAAGCGAAGGGGTTAAAGCAGTCAAGGAAATTGAGCGCAGGCCATATCTAGTCGATAATTCACCTGCACAGTAATCTGATGAAGCGCAAGAGTCGTGTGATTCAACCACGGAAGGAAGCCAGCATAGCTCAGATACCGAAGAATATGAATTTGTACCGCTTTCCAGCTGGATAGATACTCCGAGAAGCACCGTTAAAAGTACGCAGCAGCAAGAAGTTGCAAGGGATGGAAATGAGGTCATTCCGAGGGGGACAGTCAGCTGCCCACTACAGCAAGAAGTAGCTGGGAACTTGGAAGAAAACGACTTGCAGAATGCCCACCGCAGGGCGGTCCCAGAAGAAAACGGAAGACAGGAAATGCAAAATGTTGGAATTTCGTCAGAAAGGATGACCAGAGACCCTTATCCATTGAGGTCCCGTGTCCCCGTGTTAGAGCGATCCGTGAACCAAGTCACGGTGCCAAAGATGCCATTCACCCAGCAAAACAATAATGACGGTAACACGAGACCAGTACAACAAGTGCAGTGCACAAATGAACAGGAGCAAGCATCGACGCATTCCTGGGTAAATATTGCAAGTCGATGGTTATCTAAAATTATTCAGGATAATTGGGACCCTGAAGAGGGAGGCCCAATGGTAAGTAACGCGGACCCCTCATACACCGAGTTACGACCGGTAACCAGCGAGACACTTGTTTAACGAGAGATAGTAAACAAGGCAGTGATGATCCTGCAAATAAAAAAACAGTTTGTGTATATTCATGTGTATTTGAAATTTTTGCTAAAGAATTATTTTGTGTAATGCCAGTGTGTAAATAATAACAGTAAGATAACTAAGTTTCAATGTGATATTATGTTGAGTGAGTTTACGTGAAGGTGATTATCACGTTACCCAGAATCGGGAAAAGAACGGTACGAATTAATCGTTCATCGGTACTTATTATCGTTCAAAAATGGGGTATAGAATAATAATTTGGTGCCATAAAATTTTTATTTTCCGTACTAATCACTTTTGCATAATTTAGTTCATGTAATTATTGATGGTTGATTAATTAATATATTATGATCAAACGTCATTAGGAATACGTAGCACATTGTCATACAGGTAGAGTAGGTATTTCAGAACTTTCATTTAAAATGTTTTGCAAGGTTACGAATGATCGAGGCAATTATTTTTTCCAAGTGAAATAATTCCTAATTTAAAACAATGCTGTAGAGAGTGCAAGTATTTGTAATTACAGAGGGAAGCAAGACGGGTTAACGGCGATAGTGATAACGAGTAGAAAAGGGTACTTACCTTGTTTGAGATTGGCCGGGTAATCCTTTTTTGTGTTCATAGAAATAATCCATGAGAGGGCACAAAGGGAGAAGTTGGTTGTCTTGAAAAAAAAAAAAGAAAAAGAGAGGCTGCCGTTTGTAGTAGCAGTGGTGCCATGAAAGCTCGGGCCCAAAAGGGAGGAAGCAACTGCAAGAGCCATGAAGTACTGGAGTGTACTCGGGTACGGATGAAAGCGCTCGACGTATCTCACCGAAAAGGGTATGCGTTTTGTATGTACGCTAAAGGCATGAAAAAAAATTCTCGGGATTGGAGAAAAAGTCTTGGAGATTCGCGACCTTGCAGTTAGTTGATGATTCCACAGAGCACGGCATAGAAAAAAACCACGCAGAAATCAAAGCAGAATATCGTAGTCCATTGACTAGAACGTCCCAGAGGTTACTGAAGAAGTGAATTGTATCTTCGTGTCGCTTAAAAGAACGAGATATTTTTGGAAGTTTTCCTAATTAAAAACGGAAACCAGCGATTACCGGCAGGAAGTTCAAATAGTGGCTTACAGAGGACAGCAAGGGTCGCTGAGACGTCACCCCTCTCTCATAACGCAGAGTATAGTTAAAGCGTCGCCATGGTAACGTTCGGATCCCTTAGGTGAGAGAGATTTTTTGGTATGGCGATACGCGGGAATTAAGTCCAGATGAAGCTTCCGGTCAAAAGGGAAGAAAGAAGAAATGGTGTTCAAAGATTTCTTGTCTAGGAAAGGCACAAAGTTTTAACCCATGAGACAGAGAGAAAAATTTTAAGAACAGAGAAGAAAATTAAAAAAAAAAGAAACGGGCAGAACAGAAAGGGGTAAATAGCAGCATTTAATGCAACGAGTAACGGCGGGATGATGCAGGAGATGTCTTAACAGGGCAGTGATTTAGAAGAAGTTTGATTAATTGAGGAGGTTAACCAGGGAATCGTTAGAAAGTGAAGGAATTGAATTCGTCAGAAGCAAAAGGGGTTGTAGTTAAGAAATAGGCGAAGTGTATGGTAAGTAATAGTAGAAAGGAAAAGGGATTAATTTTGAACCGTAAATCAAAGAGGGAACGACTAATGTACAAAGTGGCGTATGAGTGAGATGAACAGAAATAAAGAAAAGAAAAAAAAAGTGGACCATAAGAGATGAATGAATAAGAGTTCATGAATAAATGTGTGACACAAAAAATATATACATACATATCATCATCATCATTGTCAACCATTATCAATCCACTGCTGGACGAAGGTCTCCCCAAGTTTCCTCCACAACGGTCTGTCTTGTGCCAGTCTCCTCCATGTCACCCCTGCATACTTTCGAATTTCATCCACCCATCTCCCATGTGGTCTTCTTCTGGGTCTTTTCCTGTCCCTTGGAATCCAATCTAAAATTTCGGCTGTCCATCGATGATCTGTCCTTCTGGCAGTATGTCCAGCCCATTGCCATTTCAGGGATTTAACTCTGATCATGATGTCTTCCACTCTTGTCATTTTTCGGATCCACGAGTTCCTCTTCTTATCTCTCCTGGTTACACCAAGCATGCACCTCTCCATACTGCTTTGAGTTGTCTGCAGCCTTTGTATGTCTCTTTTAGTTAAGGTCCACGTCTCTGCACCATACGTAAGCACTGGAACGATGCATTGATCAAACACTTTTCTTTTAAGATACATACATATATGTATATATAAAAGAAAGAAACAGAGAAGGTGAAGCAATTCTTCGAAGGGCGATAAATAAGCGAATAGTACGAAAGAAAAAAAGTAATAATGTACAGTAATCCATGGTGAAATTATTCGAAGTTATATCCAGTAATTTAGGATTGAGCATCCAACGGGTTAACTGTTTAAGTATTTTATTGCAGTCTTGTTTATGAATCAGAGTGTGTTGTAACGTGAAAATTTGTAATTAATTTACCTAGTGTTGTAATGATATAAAGCGAAATAGAGTTTGTTATGTCGATGAATATTTGTCATGAATTCACCAAGTGTTTACGAATTGAAGTGTAAATGAATCAATCTAATTTTAAGTGGCTTTCTGACTGAAACATTATCCTCAAAGAAAAAGAAAGATAATTTATAATTATGTTTTTTTTTTCTTCACGAGGGGCCCAAAAAGGGTGGAATTTCCTATATGCCTTACATATGCTAACCACATTTTTTCCAGACTGGTGTTACGGCAGAACGAAACACTGCGTCGTGTCAACTGCTAAAAAAAAAAAACTCTTGGGGTCACATTCAACCTGATGAATGGACACTTAGCACCTGAGAAAACGACTGTAAAAGACTCTGCTAATTCATTGGCGCAACAAAGCATGGGGATGCCTGGATAGCGCGTCCACCAGTTGCAAAAATGGGAATTGGACGTTATTTACAGAACTAGCGAGGTTTCTCTTACTCGTTGTACTCAGCGAAAAAAACGAACAATCAAAACAACAGAGTGAGAAAGGCAAAGTGGAGGCTGCAAGGATCGCAGTTCCGCAACAGTGCGACTGATGCAGCGAGAGCTTACTATCTATTCCAGTGGCTACGCTTCTGCCCAGCGTCGACCGACCAAAAGGTTGGTGTTGCTACTGACAACCTCCGGCAAAGAGTTGTGCGACGATTTTGTGGACTTGTCTTTGTGCGATACTGACCGATTCGACAGAATGCGGCAGGGCACGATCGGCAGGACTAATGCGGATGGAGTCCAACACAGACTCTGGAACAAGGATCGAGTACCTTCTCCTTCCAAACGGCGGAAAACATTACCGCATTTCGGACAAACAACTTTTATTAGTGAACTTTCTGGTGGTGCGTATACGAACAATATTTCTCACTAGACTCTTTGTCATTTTAAATGGGAGTGAAATCCATGAACTGAAAAAAATAAATAAATGTTGTCTTATGATAATCTCACGATGCTAATTTCTAGCGGACTTATGATTTGTCGTGTACTGTGACGAGGACGAGATTGATTCATCCTATCTTTTGCTCAAAGGAAGGCACATTTGTGTCCAATATTTTGTCATGGTTTATTTCTTTGTTTTACAGGACCCTGTTTTATGATACTGTGTTCATTTCGATGAAAATTGGTGTGCATTTTATTTGTTGATATATTTATGCATTTTGTGTATTATTATTAAGTTAATTTATTACCGACTCAATCTGCAGGAACATACTCAGGTCCGGATCTTCTAGCCCGGTCCTCTTTCTTTTCAGGTCCGTGATGGGAGGAAGTTGTGACAGCGCCCAAACTAAGCGCTGCACATTTAGGTCGAAAACCCATTCCCTAGTTTATTTATTTATTTAATTGTTATTTTATTTATTCATTTATTTATTCATTTATTTATTCATTTAATTATTTATTTATTCATTTTTATTAATTCATGTATTTTTTGAAGGGGTACGTTTTATTCTGCCATATACTTTCGGGTGAATCTTTTCTTTTTTTCCCTCTCCGTCCCCCTCTCGCAGCACAAGGCGTCACAGGACAGACCGACACTGTAAGGAGTAAACGCTGGCGACAGCCATCGGCGAGCTGGTTTTGTTGTATGTTTTATTGGGGCAATAGAAGTGTCCACCGTCTATAGCATCAACAATGCGTGTTGGGCCGACTGGAGACTTGTTGGAACCGGGCCTAACAGTTTAATTGGGGTAAGGATTTATGGCCGGTGGTTGTATCACGCGGCAAACGTAACTTCAGGGGTTCTCAGAATTTCACTGGAACGGGTAGGAGTCTTGGCCCCCTGACGAATGGAAGATCAAAATGTTAATTCTCTGACCAGTAAGATCTACACTGGGGAATTTAATTCAGGGAGGCTTGCGTTTGCCAGCTAGTGATTGGATGATGGGATATTTTGAGGTAGTGTGGGTCTTCTTGGGGGTCGTCGAAATTTTTACCAGGGAAGAGAAGAACTTCGTCACTTTCATCTTTTCACTTGTTCTTCTAAGTCGAGGTGCTTGACCTGCATCTTTTTTATTACTGGTGACTTGTCACTTGGGGTTTTTTTGTTGGTGGTCCAAAATGTGGACGCCGCCATGATGTATCAGAGACTGGCAGCATGACGAGGGCCCGCACCAAGTTTGACGGACCGGGGCAGACATCGCAGACCAGTACCCTAGGTGGAGAAACAACGATAACAGTGTTTGGCGGACGAGAATTCTTCCGGATCAGGAGTGGTCATCAGCGCGATATCTAGGCCATATTCGGATGTTTAGGTAGGAAATCCATCCTATTCTTTCTTTTCGTGGCCCCTCATACCATGTTTATCGAATCAGTCCATACGAGTCTTCCGTTAGAGTAAATAATTGTATGAGCAAATACGTAATTGAATACAGGTTCCTGTCAGAGAGTCTTGAATCATTTTTGCTAGTATCATGAGCGTATATTTATTATTATGCCAAATCATAACCAATAAATTGTTTTTGTTGTTAATTTTGTCTCAGTTCCATGATGAGTGTATCGTTAACTACAATATGTGTGCTCAACTCTAGATTATTTGGAGAATACATATATCTTTTGGAACCGGAACTTAGAAAATCACTTCACTTATGCTTTTTATTTTAAATCTAGACGTTCACAAAAATATTGCGGCACACAGCGGACCCTTTGACTCCCAAAGGAAAATCTGCTGTGTGAAACACAACGCCCCGTCAGTGGATTCTGAAGCTGCGTCAGCCCTAAATCAGGGAATCGCAGAATCACAATCCACTCGACATCCCCTTGGCTCCCAATATTACGCCGGGTGAACCCAATTAGGAACCCGAGCGATAAAAGCATTGTTAAAAAAAGGAAACTCAAAATGAAACGTCTTATTAACAAATGTCATTGAAAGAAGGAGAATTAGTTCGACAATATTCTTAGGAGTGAAAATAAGGCAATAAGAACTGTGAATTCATTCTCGCCTGTTTTCATGGCGTCTTGTGGAAAAGTTGGTCAGTGGTTGAATATAAAGAGTGAAAATTAGCAGCACCTGGTGTTATCAAAAGACGTACTGAAAAGAAATTGCAATATATTTAACGCAACAATATATTTCGGATTTTTTGTTTTCCAAAATATGACCGGAACTGGGAGAACTATTGTAATCATTCGATAAAGACAAAAGTAGTGGCAACGCTTTCAAAGTCATTGTGTAAATTTAATTTCACGTAAAATCGGTTATTTGTATTTGATAAAGGAAACTCTTTTTTTTTCATTATATTGGAACCTTTTAAGGACATAATACAGTAATATGTATTAGGTGCACAAATAAGTTTTAAAGCGTTTTAAGACAACGCAACATGTAATTTGAGAGAAAACGACAATGCCTTTACGAATGAAAATATGCGCCGTCATTATCTATCTTTTCCAGCTTTTGGATTCCAGCCATGAAGAATACTTCGTCGTGTGACGCGATGAAGTCATCAACCCATTTTTGCACTTCGTCTGATGTCCGGAACCTTAAAGAACACAAACTATGTTGCATCGATCAGAACAAATGATAGCCAGAAGGAGCTATGTCGGTACTACACGTCGGATGCTCCAAAACTTCACAGCCAAGCGTCAATAACGTTTCCTTAACCGATTTTGTTACATGCTGCCCAGCGTTGTCATGCAGTAATTTCACGGGACGCAATCCTTTGCCGGTGAATGGAGGTTTCCGACAGATTTTCTGGTTCAATCGCAGCAATTGTTGCTTGCAGCGATCAGCAGTAACAGTTCGACCCTATTCCAATAGTTCATAATAGAGCACACCCATTATATCCTACCAGATGAACAGCAGAACTTTCCTGGAGTGAATGTTGCGTTTCGGTGTCGAAGTCCTTGCTACACCGGGGTCTACCCAGTGTTTTTGTGTTTGGGATTGTCGTACCATATCCACTTTTCATCACCCGTAACGATTTCCTATAAGAAAGACTTTTTGTGTAGTTTATTCATCAGATTCTAATATTTCATGACACGCTCATCCTTGTTCCTCTGGCTCAGGTCATGTGGCACCCATTCTCCTTCCCTCCGAATCTTTCCCATTGCGCGTAAACGATTGGAAAAAGTGTGTTGAGTTACCCCCAGTTGTTCAGCTAGTTATTTGAGCGTTTTACACGAATCTTCTTCCAGAAATGCTTGGAGTTCCTCATAAGCAACCTTCAGCGGGGCGCCGCTACATTCTCGATCGCTGACATAAAAATCACCTGCTTTAAACCGTCTAAACCAAACGTCACACGTTCTTTTCGATACAATATTTTCTCCCAGAACAGAACAGATCGATGCACATGCTTTTGCAGCACTTTTCGCTTGATTAAATTCGTAACGAATGCAGTGTCGAATAAATGCATTATCGCTTCACGTCTTTCACCTACCGATGTGCAAGTTCGGTTGACTGTTAGGTAAACTTCTGTGCCACATTTTATACACTGGACCAGTCACGGTCACACGACAATAACGCGGGAAAATGCCGGATATGTAAACTAGCGGTTTACGTCACACAAAGAACGCTGTAAAACTTATTTGCACTTCCCAATAGTTCCTTCAATTTACAGTATTTACTGCAAAAGAAGAAACATAAATAAAAATTTTAAAGTGGTTACTTGTAAAATAAGTGTTCTAGATGCTCTGCTGGGAATTAATATGCATAACGGAGTGTAGTAGAAGTAAGGGTTTGGTGGACTGATTAGTGTCACTGTTTTATTAGAAATATTGCAGAAAATGTAAAACCAACTGTGCAGACCTTCTTTTAATAAAGCCTCGCTGCATTTGTTTACCTCGAATTATCATTGTAATACATGCATATGACATAAAAATAACTGCTATTATTAGAAGGTACCGAGCTCTGATGTCAATCGGTTTGATTCATGCACCGGCGAGTTTGCATTTACTTTGGACGCCGAAGGTGGCGGCAAGTGGTTTTATGATGGCATATCCACTATATTGACAAAGGTCACCGGACACACCTTCAAAAGCAAAGGAAGGAATCAGCTGCGTGGTTTTGATGCGCGGTATAGCTGCAAAAGGTATAAAAACAAGGCTGCAGCTGACCGCGATCATATCGCATTGTGAGGTTGAGTGAAAATGTCTCGGCGGAAAGGAACTGACTTTAAGAAAGAGAAAATTGTTGGGTGTTATATTAGTGGGTTGTCCATAAGAGAAACCGCGAGGCGTTTAAACATACCTAAGTAAGTCAACTGTTTTGGATGCACTGAACAAGTGGAAGACACATGACATGCCTGAAGCAGCAGAACGTACAGGCAGACCAAAGAAAATCAGTGATAGAGGACGTCGAAATCTCAGGAGAGTCGTTACAGCTAATCAACTGAGTACCGCACAAGACCTCAGTGTACAGGTGAGTAAAAATGCTGGAATATGGATATGTACACTTACCATTCGCAGAGAATTTCATTCTATGGGTTACGAGTAGCATGGTGTAAAGAACATTTATCGTGGACCGTAGTTCAATCGAAACGGGTCCTATGGACTGATAAATCCAGATACACGATCCATCAGTCTAATGGTCGTGTGTGGGTATGGCAGTAGCCGGGGGAACGCTATTTACCACAGTCTACTGTTTCTACGGTCAGGTTTGGAGCTGGCAGTGTACTCGTGTGGGCGTGTTTTTCGTGGTATGCTCCCGGCCCATTGGTTATCGTGGACAAACCTGCTAACCAGCTCGTCTACCTCGATATTATGAACAATTATGCCCTACGAACTCTGTGGCGATACTATGGAACCGAGCTTTGTTGGTACCAGCAGGATAATGCGCCGAGCCATAAAGCAAGGACTGTTACGGCGTGGTTTGACGATAATTCCGTATCGTGTGTGGACTGGCCAGCACAGACACATGATCTTAATTACAGCGCCGCATTAGGAGTTTGGAACCAAGGCCTAGTGCTAAACAACAGTTAGCGGCAGCATTATGTACTGAATGGAAGCGCATACCTATCGGTGTGTTCCAAAACCTTGTTGAAAGCATGTCTCGAAGTGTCAGTGTATGCATTAAGGCCAAAGGTGGTCCGTCACCGTACTAATGTATGTCAATAAATACTATGTTGTGTTTCTCATCTAGGTGTCCGGTGACTTTTGTCAATGTAGTGTATGTTTTCTATATCAGAAGCGTTCCATCACTTTAAGATTTACAACTACTTTGTGAGTCAGCGGTAGTTTTCTGACTTTCTGCCAGATATTAGAATAACCATGTACCTCTACGTTCGTAGGGTGGGGCATGGCTATTTGAAATACCTCGCGTATGTGCAGAATTATATTGTCAAAATACTCTATAGTTTAAATGCACTTTTAAAAACCCTGATCAATTTTCTGATGGCAGAAGCTTTTCTGCGATTTGCAATGCGACCACAGAGCGATCACACTGGAATTACGTAAAATACATGATGAGAAATGTTTGACGAAACGTATGAAAACTGACCCTGCTCTTCTGGTAAAGAGAACTTCTTCACGCACATTAGTTCCTTTCACCTAGTTATGATATTATCACACTAAGGTAACATCTATTAGCGCAAAGTGCACGGACTAGGTGTTGAACGCATATCGGAATTCTGCTCTTCCTTTGATTCCCATTACGTATTAATGCGAGTTGTTTTGTTTTTCGTTATAGTTTCAGCTGAATGTGTGAGAATTTCAAATTGTTATTGCATTCCTTACTAAATCCTAAATATACAGGGTGTTCTGAAATGATGTACACAATTTCAAAGTTGATTAGTACAAAAAGCATTTACGATACGAATGTTTTACGTTTTGTCCAAGAAGTTCTAAAGTTTATAGCTTTGCAATCTATACACTTCCACGTGTGCTCCATTCGTAGCGCGCATAGGATGTCGAGGCGGTATTCGATTTCAGACCAAGTACGGTGCAGAATGTCTGAGGTGACGTGGAGGAAGGCTGCGGTGATGCGCACCTTCAGGTCACCTAGGGTGGCAATCTTTGTCCGGTAGACAATGTCTTTAAGGAATCCCATAAAAATCACAGTGGGGGGTTATGTCTGGTAAAAGGGGATGCCATGTCATTGGACCTCCGTATCCAATCCACCGACCAGGGAAGTGCTGATCCATGCATGCACGGACGTCTGATGACCAATGGGTGGAGTGCCATCTTGGTAGAAAATAACGTCAGAAATCTCGTGCAGTTGCGCAATGACGAACAGTTGTAACATGTTCAGGTATGTGCCACCAGTTATGGTTGGTTTAGTAAATAAAAATTGTCCAATCACTGTGTCCTCCATAATGCCACACCAAACATTAACTTTGGGGCTGTGTTTTGTCTGTTCCAGGACAGCATGGGGGTTTTCCGCACCCCGAATTCGGCAATTATGCTTGTTGATGGTACCTGACACATGAAATGTTGACTCATAACTGTAACAGATTCTGGACAAGAACGTGGGGTTGCTATCAATGCGACGAAGCATTTCAACGGCAAACGCTGCACGACACGCTTCTCATTGGGCTGCACCTTTTGCACCAGCTGCGTTTTGTAGGTGTAAAGATAAATGTGTTTGTGTAGCATTGGGTGAACTGTTGTGGCTGATATCCCCAGTTTGCGACTAGCTGAACGAATGGACTTCGATGGATTCCATTGGTACGCCTGACGCACAGGTCTGCCGCTGCTCGTCCCTTTCATCACACTACCGGTAGCTTTGAATTTGTCTACCCACTGCTGGGTACTCCTACGTGTTGATGGTTTCCTCTTGTACTTCCTCCTGAAATTTCTCTGGGTCAGCGATTTGGACTCCCCAAACCCGATCACGCAAGTATTGTAGTTTTTCCCTAGGGCGTCGACATTTTCGCTATGTTGTGTCACACTGCATTTCGAGACACCTAGCGCCATCTATATAAGGAAAAATAAAACTTTAGAACTTGCTTAAACTTGGACAAAACACAAAACATTTGTATCGCAAATACTTTTTTTTGTACTAATCAACTTTGAAATTCTATACATCATTTCCGAATACCTTGTATATTTGATAAAAGTGATTCAAAATACACATTTTCTCAGAGCGTTTTAATGTTTTCTTTTCGTGTTGAACAAACACATCGCGATAGATGTGTGGAAAAATGATAACACTTTGCTACACAAGACAAATAAAAAGTCATCCTTCCCGTTTTATATGATTCATAAAACATTAGAAAAGTTGCTCTGAAAACTATCTGACATGGTGATGTTTCGGTCAGAACCATTCAAAACGCACACATTTCAGATGATTTTGATTTAATATCCGAATAATAATTAAACCAAATCTTACAAACCCAGTTTCAGCATAAGAATATCAGTGAATAATTAAATTAAAAAATTCACAAAATTTCGAAAAGAAACCCCAGCTGAAATGACTAAACATATACAGTAGTTATGCTGTTGCACTGGGTATTGCCATACAGAGAAATTCTTCTTCACGAAATGGAAAATGCCTTTTTCTTTACACTTTACACAATCACTGTCTTACGAACAATTCTTTCATAGAACCTTCCAAATATTTTGCTGCATCAGAAAACTTTTCAATTCTTACAGGTTTTCGTGTCACACAAGGATTAGTGTAAACCAGAGTCAGAATTACAAAAATGCTGACTGTATGAAAGGTTTAAATTTTACCAATTAGTTTGTGTGAAACAAATGAAATCAGAAACCCAATTGTTTCCTTCAAACATCTTAAACGTCATCCGGTATGTCCAAAAGGAGGAAATATTAGGGAACTGATTGGAGATCTATATGACTAGTTAGTTTTTTTAAAAAAAATAGTTTCACCCATTAATCAGAGAAATAGAACGCGGAGTAACTCATGTTTAGTGAAAATCATTCCCTAAAGCAGTGTTTCACAAACCTTTGGCGCTCCTGGATCACTTCAAGCTTTCCTTTACTTATCGCGAACCACGGGGTGGGGGGTCTGGAACTTTACCCGGTAGAAAGTTGAAAAATGCTTTGTCTAAAACTAAAGTTGCCAACTCTAATAATTAGGGCTTACTGGTCACTCTCATTGGTTACTGAATGATGACCCCTCTATTCTCTAAGGAAAGACGACTTACGTTCAACTACTTTTAGTAAACTTCAAGCTTTTCCAGCAAATTTTCATCTGTTTATACATTAAAAAAATACCGGCCACAAATAGGGCCGGTATTTTTTTAAAGGGGAGAATTTTTTGCATGTGATGGTCACGTGTGACAAAAAGTGGGTCACGTACGTGAATGTTACGCGACAAAGAGTATGGATCAAGTACGAACAAACCCTTACACAATGTCACTATGTCACCCCTTCATAAAAGAAATGTGATGCTGAGTTGCCAGTGGAATTTTCGCTGTGTGATTCGCTGTGTGAACCTTTACCGCTGAAAAACACAGCGGGTGCTTACATCCAACAGTTGGACCGTCTCAATGCTGCACTGCAAGAAAAGACCCCAGCGTTGATTAATCACTATGGAGTTGTTTATCACCGCGATAAAGTTCGTCTACATGTCGTTTTACGGACACAGCAAATATTGCACTAGCTGGAATAGAAAATATTGTGGCACACCATTTATTCCCCCGACCTCGCCTCGTCCGATTTTCATCTTCTCCGGTCTTTGTCAAATTTCCTCGTTGGGAAAATCTTTGTTAATGACGATGATGTGCAACTTTGCATGGAGGACTTCTCCACTCCCACTTGTCAGACTTCAATTTCAATGGGATATTTCAACTTGTATATCGGTGGAACAGGCTGTCTCCAATGGATACTACATAAACGAACAGGTTCATCTGCTCCAATGGAGACTACCTGTAGGAGCAGGTTTATCTGCTCCAATGGAGTCTACCTGGACAAACAGGTTCATCTGCTCTAATGGAGACCACCTGGACAAAGAGGTTCATCTGCTCCAATGGAAACTACCTGGACGAAGAGGTTCATCTGCTCCAATGGAAACTACCTGGACGAACAGGTTCATCTGCTCCAATGGAGACTACGTTGAAGAACAGGTTCATCTGCTCCAATGGAGACTACCTGTAGGAGCAGGTTTATCTGCTCCAATGGAGTCTACCTGGACAAACAGGTTCATCTGCTCCAATGGAGACCACCTGGACGAAGAGGTTCATCTGCTCCAATGGAAACTACCTGGACGAAGAGGTTCATCTGCTCCAATGGAAACTACCTGGACGAACAGGTTCATCTGCTCCAATGGAGACTACGTTGAAGAACAGGTTCATCTGCTCCAATGGAGACTACCTGTAGGAGCAGGTTTATCTGCTCCAATGGAGTCTACCTGGACAAACAGGTTCATCTGCTCCAATGGAGACCACCTGGACGAAGAGGTTCATCTGCTCCAATGGAAACTACCTGGACGAAGAGGTTCATCTGCTCCAATGGAAACTACCTGGACGAACAGGTTCATCTGCTCCAATGGAGACTACGTTGAAGAACAGGTTCATCTGCTCCAATGGAGACTACCTGTAGGAGCAGGTTTATCTGCTCCAATGGAGTCTACCTGGACAAACAGGTCCATCTGCTCCAATGGAGACCACCTGGACGAAGAGGTTCATCTGCTCCAATGGAAACTACCTGAACGAACAGGTTCATCTGCTCCAATGGAGACTACGTTGAAGAACAGGTTCATCTGCTCCAATGGAGACTACCTGTAGGAGCAGGTTTATCTGCTCCAATGGAGTCTACCTGGACAAACAGGTTCATCTGCTCCAATGGAGACCACCTGGACGAAGAGGTTCATCTGCTCCAATGGAAACTACCTGGACGAACAGGTTCATCTGCTCCAATGGAGACTACGTTGAAGAACAGGTTCATCTGCTCCAATGGAGACTACCTGTAGGAGCAGGTTTATCTGCTCCAATGGAGTCTACCTGGACAAACAGGTTCATCTGCTCCAATGGAGACCACCTGGACGAAGAGGTTCATCTGCTCCAATGGAAACTACCTGGACGAACAGGTTCATCTGCTCCAATGGAGACTACGTTGAAGAACAGGTTCATCTGCTCCAATGGAGACTACCTGTAGGAGCAGGTTTATCTGCTCCAATGGAGTCTACCTGGACAAACAGGTTCATCTGCTCCAATGGAGACCACCTGGACGAAGAGGTTCATCTGCTCCAATGGAAACTACCTGGACGAACAGGTTCATCTGCTCCAATGGAGACTACGTTGAAGAACAGGTTCATCTGCTCCAATGGAGACTACCTGTAGGAGCAGGTTTATCTGCTCCAATGGAGTCTACCTGGACGAAGAGGTTCATCTGCTCCAATGGAAACTACCTGGACGAACAGGTTCATCTGCTCCAATGGAGACTACGTTGAAGAACAGGTTCATCTGCTCCAATGGAGACTACCTGTAGGAGCAGGTTTATCTGCTCCAATGGAGTCTACCTGGACAAACAGGTTCAT
Source organism: Macrothele yani (assembly GCA_039090855.1). Classification (NCBI taxonomy): domain Eukaryota; kingdom Metazoa; phylum Arthropoda; class Arachnida; order Araneae; family Macrothelidae; genus Macrothele; species Macrothele yani. The sequence continues at coordinate 333,894 of JAYWMT010000096.1, read as the reverse complement.
CTGCTCCAATGGAGTCTACCTGGACAAACAGGTTCATCTGCTCCAATGGAGACCACCTGGACGAAGAGGTTCATCTGCTCCAATGGAAACTACCTGGACGAAGAGTTTCATCTGCTCCAATGGAAACTACCTGGACGAACAGGTTCATCTGCTCCAATGGAGACTACGTTGAAGAACAGGTTCATCTGCTCCAATGGAGACTACCTGTAGGAGCAGGTTTATCTGCTCCAATGGAGTCTACCTGGACAAACAGGTTCATCTGCTCCAATGGAGACCACCTGGACGAAGAGGTTCATCTGCTCCAATGGAAACTACCTGGACGAAGAGGTTCATCTGCTCCAATGGAAACTACCTGGACGAACAGGTTCATCTGCTCCAATGGAGACTACGTTGAAGAACAGGTTCATCTGCTTCAATGGAGACTACCTGTAGGAGCAGGTTTATCTGCTCCAATGGAGTCTACCTGGACAAACAGGTTCATCTGCTCTAATGGAGACCACCTGGACAAAGAGGTTCATCTGCTCCAATGGAAACTACCTGGACGAAGAGGTTCATCTGCTCCAATGGAGACTACGTTGAAGAACAGGTTCATCTGCTCCAATGGAGACTACCTGTAGGAGCAGGTTTATCTGCTCCAATGGAGTCTACCTGGACAAACAGGTTCATCTGCTCCAATGGAGACCACCTGGACGAAGAGGTTCATCTGCTCCAATGGAAACTACCTGGACGAAGAGGTTCATCTGCTCCAATGGAAACTACGTTGAAGAACAGGTTCATCTGCTTCAATGGAGACTACCTGTAGGAGCAGGTTTATCTGCTCCAATGGAGTCTACCTGGACAAACAGGTTCATCTGCTCTAATGGAGACCACCTGGACAAAGAGGTTCATCTGCTCCAATGGAAACTACCTGGACGAAGAGGTTCATCTGCTCCAATGGAAACTACCTGGACGAACAGGTTCATCTGCTCCAATGGAGACTACGTTGAAGAACAGGTTCATCTGCTCCAATGGAGACTACCTGTAGGAGCAGGTTTATCTGCTCCAATGGAGTCTACCTGGACAAACAGGTTCATCTGCTCTAATGGAGACCACCTGGACAAAGAGGTTCATCTGCTCCAATGGAAACTACCTGGACGAAGAGGTTCATCTGCTCCAATGGAAACTACCTGGACGAACAGGTCATCTGCGCCAATGGAGACTACGTGGGCGAAGAGGTTGGTTGGTTGTTGGATTTTATTGGCGCAAGGGCCAGGTTTGGCCAAAGAGCGCCAGACCAAGAACTATCAGCCACAGATTTTTAAAAACGTGGAAAATGATTAAGAGCAGACAGGCTTGGTAAAAGTTGAAAAAGAGTATGATGAAAGCTGTGAAGACAAGGTAGTTAATTAGGTTTATATAAAAATTTATTAATTGACTATTATAATTATAATTTTTTTTTTTTTTAAACAGAACTACACAAAGGATGAGTCACTCTCCTCCCCCCACACTCCCCTGCAATGCTGGCAGAGGGCGGGGACGAACTGTCACTCTCTTCTCCCCCATGTTCCTCTGCAATGTTGTTTGAGGCTGGGGACGAACTGTCACTCTCCTCCCCCCTATGTTCCTCTATAATGTTGGTTGAGGGTGGGGACCTCGCTGAGGCCGAGACAGTTGGATGGACACTGCACACCTTTGCGGATTGAGGGCCGGGTCGTCCGCACGTGCAGGCTTCCTGCTTTAAACTGGAAGAGAGGGTCGGCTGCAAAAGAGAAGGCCCAGAATCAGGTAGTCGAAAAATCGCGAGCTCGGGGAAAAACACCTGTGTCGCTTGGTCAGCTGTAGATCGCTTGGCAAGCGCTGCGAGAGCTACAGGGCGCGGAACAAAGGGCTGCACGGGTTGTGGCAGAGACTTAACAACTGCGGCAAAACTACGCTGTCGGGTGTTGGGAATACCCAACTTGGCTTTGGCAGCAGGGTACGAGAGGCCTTCCAGGGTCTTGAGGCGCTGGATCGCCATCTCGTCCTTCCATTTCATACAGTTGCGGGAGTAAGCTGCATGGGCCTCACCGCAGTTAACACAGCAGGCCGCAGAAGTGCAACCTTCCCCGTCATGTTCACCGGAGCCACAATTAGCGCAACGAGCGGAACTCTTACAGAATCGTTGTGAATGCCCGTACCTCTGGCACCTGAAACAGCGCAGAGGACTGGGAATGTACGGGCGAACTGCACAGACCAAGTAGCCTGCTTTGATTTCTGTCGGAACTTTCGGGGAGTCAAAAGTCAAGATGACATTTTTTGACTTAATCATGGAACCATCACGCCGGAACATCATACGACGTGCAGCAATAACACCTTGATCAGCAAGTTCAGTCACGAATTCGTCTTCACTGCAAGGCAAGAGATCAAACTCCGAAATAACACCCCGAGAGGTGTTAAGAAACGGGTAAGGTGTCACTTTCACAGGAATGCCTTGAAGACTAGTGAGGTTCAGAAAAGTGTTACTCTGAGAAACACTGCAAGTTTGGACAAGCAGGTCCCCAGAGCGAAGCTTCCTCACAGACTTCAAGGGGCCAACCGCAGCGTCCAAAGCTTTAGAAATGAAAAAGGGAGATCTGGTGGACAGTCTCTCATTCGGATCGATGGATTCTACAAGCAAGTGAGTAGCATGCGTAGTCACAGCAATTGAGGGGAGACGACGCTTCGGAGCGACTGGTACAGCTGCCGAAGAAGAGGTTCCACATTCTTGGTCCAGATCATGGTCTAAAGATCTTTTAAGGGTATGAGACTTGGTAGGTTGAGAAGACGAAGGAGAGTCGTTGTCAACGATCATTTGCTCAGGTGACTTGAATTTGGAGCGTTTGTTTTTGGGTTTACCCATGGAAAAGGAGAAGGATTCGTCTGCAGACTACTCCACCCACCACCGAGCCCTACAAGGGAGAACTGGAGGTCTGCAAGCCAAGAAAATGACGCTGGACACAGTTCTGGAGCTTATACGTTGCAGATATAGTCCGTTGGCTGTGATCACACGCACTCGGCGGACACTTCGGCCTCCGGCTACCGTCATGCCAACGCCTTTGGCATGATCCCACAGCCCCCGGGCTCACCCTGCCGTGCTATACGACAAAAAAGCCGCTAAAGCCCTGCACACAACTTGGTACAAGACTTCTGACTAGAGGTGGGTTAGTCTCTAGCCTCCCGTTTACAGCGAAGCCGGGGTCGAAGAGGAGTGTTGGCACACAGGAGGCACTTAACCGGTCTCCTGCGACCTCAGCCGCCAGACATCCCATTTCCGCCTCACGGGTCTCCGCACGCGGCAAACATGCAGGTAGGTCTAGCACCCAAACCAGCTAAAAGGAAAAAAAAAAGAAATCCAAAGAAGACAAATCCTGGCAGGGAACCTAAACGGAATCTCAGCAACCTACGAACTGAGCGGTTAATATAAATCAGTTAGTGGTGGAGGGTAACAAAACCACAAGACCGGGGTGTTAGTACATAACGTGGTAGCGATTAGGTAGAGAATACAACACGGGCAACTAGCCAGTGGAGAAAATAAATAAAAACGAAAAAGCGAGACACAAGACCAGCTCGGGAACGTGGGGCCGCGACTCCCCAACAGCTGGATGAACAGCCGTCCCTGCAAACACCAACAGCACCAAAATAAGAAAAAACAAGCTGTGGCATGACATCAGATGTTGACCAGTCACAAGGTCAGCTCGGGCCGTGGGGGCGCCGCTCCCCAAATAACTGGAAAACCAGTTATCCCCGTGCGGGGGCGAAGAGGTTCATCTGCTCCAATGGAGACTACGTGGGCGAAGAGGTTCATCTGCTCCAATGGAGACTACCTGGAGGAACAGGTCCATGTGCTCCTTCTTCACGAAAGTGAAGACAATCCTTTTATTTTTGAGTCTGCTATTTTCATAAGTAAAGTTCTTAAAGTACAGACACGCTGTTTCAAGACGTGTGAAAATAATTAACCCAGCAATAAGAAATATCTGGATTGACTGAATTTACTGTTCCGCACGTATTATCAATCATACCAGAAACTTGAAAATGTTCATCACCTTGGAACGAGAATCGAACCCGCATCTATATGTTCAGAGCTGGTAGATTTAGTTTTAATCTAGCATTTATGTTAAGCATATCACCAGTCGACCAAGAATATAATGTGGAAGAAATATTCCCCTCATAAATATTCCTCTCTATGAGTGCGATTTTTAATTTTTTTTTTTTTTTTTTGCAGAACGCCGTTATTTGTCCGACAAGATACATTTTCCTACTGCGTTAAAATACTCAAGTTTCGTTCAGCAGTAGTCCTTGTGTATACACATTCACTTCTGAATTTTTGTATTCAGAGTTGAGAATTCTGACACCTCAATCTTTGACAAATGAAATGGTCAAAATATAGGGACCAAATCTTTAGAGCTGGTAGCTTTAGTTTTAATTCCTGAAAGCTACATAGTGAAACGTAACAGCCTCCATTCCATAATTAATTAGCTTTGAGGCGACGCTAGAGGTACATAATCAAATATCTCGTAAAAATAATTAGGAATTTATAATGGGAAAATGAGAAACAGTTAAAAGGCTTTTGCAAAGAGCAGAACAATGCTTATTTGTATCCAAACTTTTCACATCATTGGAATATTTTTAAAGATTAAAAAAAAATCATAGTACAGGGCCACTGTTTCCTATGCGTCATCTAACCGAAAGTCTCTGCCATGTTAAATCATAGCAGAACAGCTAGATCACTTATCACTACTTTCCAAATTACAATTAACAGAGACAGCCAAGCATTTTCATGTAGGACTTCAGTCCACAAAGCAGGGTTAGACGCAAACCACCTACCGTGGGTCCGCCGTTTGGACTGGGCACAGAAACGGAAGCGTGAGAGCAAGTCTAGCAATTTTGACAGAACAGTTTGTGAGTGAGAGAGAGCACAGTAGATGGAGCCACCGTACAAGTACGATGTTGCTCATAGAGGGGTGAGTAGGAATTGATACCCAACGTAACGGGGTCTTCATTTAGCGTACTCGTCCGATATTCAGTGATTGTTACCAAATCACACCGTCTCTTGAAGATCAGCCCAGGATTGAATCTGGGGACAATCCATTACATTCTTACTCGCTAACCATTAAGCCATCTGCGGCTCACGAATTACAATTAAACGATACGATCGATATTTGAAGGAGTTTTAGGAAAGGAGAGTCTGACCCCGGTCTTTTTTTTTTTTTTTTTTTTTTTTTGAATGGAGGTTTAACGACCACCGTGAGCAACTCAATGGGCTATAAGCAGTCGCCCGTCCCTAATTTAGGGTCACTGGTTACAGGGAAGGGAGAGAGCCAGTGCCGTAAGACAAACACAACATCCATGCCTCACCGGGATTCGAACCCGAACCCCGTTCGGACGAATGATCAGAGGCCATCGCTTAGACCACTGCGCCACCGGGGCGACACCCCAGGTCTAAAACTACCCGTAGAAATAGGAAGCTAGGAAATTTGAGTAAATGAACTCAATAGGAAAGACAAAGAGAAACATTGAGTGAAAGGAGAGGGTGATATATCTTTCGACTGTGAAGCGTGACACAAGTCCGGGGGGAAGGGGGACAAGTGGAACCACGCACCTCACAACACCCGGACGCCGACATACCAGGGGGACACTGCAACTCATCAAAACCAAATCTAAATGCTCGAACATAATCCATTTTCAACGTCTCGATGCCAATCTGAAAAAGAAGGGGGTGGTGGTCTGTCTAACACCCACCAGTGTTCGCATACTTACTATCTCCGTCAAGGGGGGTGGGGGTGGGGGTCAACGATCGCCGCCTTAACTATGGGATACCTAAGAAATTCGCTGGGATAGTAGTCAACCGCGTCCCTAACAAGTTCACTAGGGCGGGTTTCCGCTTTCTTGAAGAACTTTTTGGCGAGTCTGGTGGAAAAACTCATGTAGCTTCTCGATTCCAAGTCTGTTCCTCAGGTTCCGAAGTGGGGTCCAATGTGGAGCCCCAGTTATCATTCGAAGTGCTCGGCTCTATACCATCTCGCTGATTACTACTAATACCAATCCAGATGTAGGCGGCGTAGGTAAGCACCGGCCTGACGACCGTCTTGTACAGCAGTACTTTTTGCCGTGTTGTAGGGAAGCTTCTGAGGTGGAGTAGTGAAGCTAGCTGCCCAAGGCATTGTCTAATTTTATTGGTGTTCGTCCCCCACGAATGTCGACAATCGAGTTGATGCCCCTAGGTACTTAAGGGAAGTAACACAACGAGTTTCAGTACTCCTTGCAGAGATCAAAAAAACAACAGCGCACTGCTCTCAGACGGATTGATTTTGATCCGCCAGTCAGCTTTCAACTGCGAGAGAAAGTCTTGGAAAGCAACACTGCTCAGATTCAGGGACCTGATGTCAATAGCTACACCATCTGCGTACATTATGAACTGCCTTCCAAGTACTAATGCTGTTGAATGTTTCCATAAATATTTTATTATTTGCTGAAATTACTGCAAAGTGCAGGAACTGGGGACATATCTTAATATGTCCTTAAAAAGTTCATATAATTTTATTGAATTAATCGCATCGAAAAAGTGACACCTGTCTTTGTGTTCTGAAAAATAGATCAATATACGAGTAGTTCTTAATAATAATTCAAATTCTATGAATTGATTGTTCGTTTGGTAAACTTGCACAAAGCATTTTGCAATGTTTCCACTGCGATTGTTGTTATTTAATTCAGTCATGTCAATTCTAATTGGAATGAGGACAGTATACGTGTCTCAGTTCCTATCAGTTAAAAAAATCAGTAATACAGTACTTTACCGAAGAATATACGCACACCGGACAAAAAATTAGTCACCCCTAAGAGAAATGACAGTTGGAAGTTACCGGTTGCACAGAGGGCGCCGTGATATCATTGTTGGGAGATAAATATCAGTGACGTGGTCTACAGGATCATTTTTCGAGATGGTGACATTGATTGCCGCTCCGGCATTTGGATTTGGTTTCGGGGAGTTTCAGTCATTCCCGCGACCGTCGGCGGCAGGGTGGTCTTGTAGTTCTCTGTGATGTTGTGCGGTGCTTGCACCCCCCCCCCCACCCCTAGAATGGTGTCACAGTTCAAAGTTTGAAAGACATGTCACTTTCTCATTTTACTAATTTTTTTGTTTATCTTTCATATTGAGTTCACTTACTCATATCTGCTAGCTTCCTGTTCCTAAGGGTAGCTTTAGAAGGGGGTCAAACACTCCCTTCCTAAAACTTCTTGAAATAGCGTACAGGATCATTTTTTGTCTCGTGCAGTGGTGAAGAGTAACGTGTGTGCTGAATTTAGTCTGCAATATGGGTCGTAACACAGAGATGACTAAGTGCCAAAAAGGAGCCATCGTGTTTGGCAGTGCCCACGAACACAAAGTGAATGAAGTCGCCCAATTTGTTGGTGTGTCTAAGCGCACTGTCCCGCGTATCTACAAACAGCGGCGTAGTTTGCAGTCAACTGAAAATCGGTGGCGTAACTGTTATCGGAAGACGCTTCTCACCAACTAGGATCGCAGCCATGTTTCACGCCTAGTAACTGCAAATCTGTTTCAAACTAGGCAACACGTGCTACAAACCGTCAATGAAAGCCCACTCAAACCAATTTCCGAAAGGTCATTGCGACGAGAGCTGCATGCCATATTCATCTGGAGCACAGTACCAAGGAAGAGGCCTATTTTAACAGCAAATCACAAAGTCGCATGTTATCAATGTGCTCAGAGGCACCGAAACATTAATTTGGTCTGACGAGTCTCATTTTTTTTGTACTCCAATGATGGGAGGCGACTAGTGCATCGCAGGCCAAATGAAGCCTTTAATCCTGATTGTGTGAAAAGTGTTGTTCAAGCTGAAGGGGGTTCTTTGATGCTTTGGGGATGTTTATCGTACCACAAAATAGGCTCTCCCGTTGCAGTGACGATGAGTTTGAACAAGCATGTGTACCTGCGCATTTTGAAAGCTCTTTGCCCTACATTTGCAGGAGCAGTATCATTTTGCCACTCCTATCTTGCAAGACGACAATTGCCATGTGCACAGAGCTAAAACTGTGTCTCAGGGCACGGTGAACAATCAGAAACACTGTCTCACCTCGACTGGCTTGTCAACTACCCAGATTTAAATCCAATTGAAAATCTGTGGAATCATTTGGAACAGATGGTGTAACGCCGGACTCTGTCATGTACTCTGTCGGAACGTCGTAACCAATCGACGTACGAGTGGCTGCAAATCTATGTTCAATACATCCGCAACCTCGTGGAGTCTCTACCACACCGGATGCATGCAGTTATCAAGGCAAGGGGCACTATCACTCGTTATTAGGTAAGTTCTGCCAGGGGTAAATAATGTTTTGTCCGGTATGCAATGTGCGTAATTTACTTTTTCTTCAACATGTCTTTTGATAACACTGCGAACTGGAAGTTTTCACTATATCGTTCCGGCCGAATGTATACACGAAATATTCACGTCTGTCAGTCTGATTTTAAAGAAATATTCTTGCATTTGGAATCCTAATCCGTGTACTCCACAAACTTAGTAATTTTGAAAAAAATTGTACATATACAGTCGGCATTTCGACGGAGCAGGCGAAGTCATGAGAATGTTGCGGCAACACTCTGGATTTGTGTCGCAATCTGATTTTCCCTCCAAGTTTGAATGGTCCAGGTACACCATTGAAAGGGTTGACCGTGAAAATCCAAATTTTGGGGTAAGAAAAACTTAGTGTCTTTCGTTTTAAGCTCTTCTCAGTATAGAAATGGAGCTTACGGGTACAGTTCAGAAATGACGCCGAGTTCAATTTTCTTAACGCTGTAATATAAAATGTTTAGGCCCTAATGAGACGTCTAGATTGCATGTTTAAGTTAACTGAATGCAATTATGTAATTAGTTGTTTTATATGATATGATGTACGAGTACATTGTTTAAAATGCTCCTAAATCTGCAATACAAATTTTATTAGTGTGGTAAAACGAATTTTTTAATGTATGTTTGTATCTGTAATCCTCCGATTTACGTCTAAGTATAGATTACCCGGGATGTAAGGTCCGGTGATGCGTAACATCACAGCCTCTCCTTGACAAATGTCAACCCCGCCTTTTCTTGGTGCATCCTGTTCTCACTAAAGGGGCTCCGACGACCGCCAATAGTGGTATAACTATACCATTGGGATTAGAGGAAATGCTATCCCGCACTCACCAACCCGCTTGGCCAGCGTGGTGAGTTATGGCCAAACCTTTCCAAAATCACTCCACAACTTAAATCTTGGCCCTCAGTCTCCGGCAGCTGGAATGTACCTGGCCAAGGCAGCGGCCAGTGCGACATGAAGGCAGAGGGTGCTAAGAATCCCCGGAGGACCGGACTAGGCTGCCATCTAATGCTGACCTTGGCTACGTATAATGGACGCTCCTTTTCTTCTGATTCAAGGCTTCTTGAATTGGAAGAGGAACTACAAAGGATCAAGTGGGACACCGTCGGGCTAAGTGAGGTAAGGAGAAAAGGGGAAGATCTCATTGAACTGAAAAGTGGACATCCCTTCTACTATCGTGGGACAGATACTGGCAGAACTAGTGGTGTTGGATTTATAATAAACAAGAAACTGAAGGATAAAGTTGTAGAAGCTGAAAGTTCCTCTGACAGAGGTGCACGACTCGTTATTCAACTCTCGAGAAGATACCAGACTCAGATTATTCAAACTTATGCACCCACCACAACTCATCCTGAAGAAGAAATTGAAGAATTTTATGAGGAAATTCGTCATCTAAATAACAAAGGTAAGCAGCACTTGAAAATAATTATGGGAGATTTCAATGCAAAAATAGGGCAACGGCAACAGAATGAAACTTCAGTAGGTAAATTCGGTGTCGGCAACAGAAACCATCGTGGAAATACTCTGGTTGAATTTGCAGAGGCAGAAGGGTTTTCATCTTGAACTCCGTTTTCAAGAAAAAGCCACGCAGGAAATGGACGTGGAAACATCCAAATGTGACGACAAGTGAAATTGATTTTATTATGTGTAACAAAAAATTCGTCATAGAAGAATGCAGTGTGCTAAACAAGTTAAACACAGGTAGTGACCATAGATTAGTAAGATGCACCTCAACACTAAACTCGAACGTGGCAAGCTCATAAGACAAACAAAATGTATTGACATAACCAACCTTAAAAAACACCATAATACCTTCAAATTGGAACTGAGAAACAGATTCTCTGCTTTAGAAAGGCCTAACATCGGAAGAAGTGGATATTTCTGAAGTTAACAGAAAATAACCAAAGTTCTTATGGAAACAGCAACAAAATTAGCTGTGTCTCAGAACAAGTTCCATGTGAACAAACTATCAGGGAAATCCAAAATGTTGATGCAAAAAAGAAGAGAGATGAGGACAACTAAAGAAGATGTGACTTCCAAAGTGGAATACATAGAGGTATGCAAGACAGTACGAAAGAGTATCACTGAAGACTTAAGGAAATTCAACTGTGAACTAGTAAAGGTAAGCGTTTGAAAACAGCCAAAGCCTAAAGACAGCAAAGGGACATCTCAGTAAGGGAAGAAAACAGATTATGGCACTGAGGAAAGAAGATGGTTCTCTAACAAGAAATACAGGCGAAATTTTGACAAGAGTGAAAGATTTCTACTCCAAATTATATGAAAGGGATGCTGAATGTACTCCAGACATCATGGAAGGTTCCATTACCAGAGTTCTTCCAGTCCTCCCAGCAAACGTTGTACATGCAATCAAGAACATGAAGCGGGGAAAAGCTCCAGGAGAAGATGGAATTACTGTAGACATCATACAAGAAGCAAATGGAGAATTCGAAACAGTACTCGCCCAAATTTTCACTCGATGCCTTAATGAAGAGAAGATTTCTGAGAATTGGAACAACGCTACAATGATCCTGCTACATAAAAATAGTGACATTGAGGATCTCAGGAACTACAGACGTATCAGCCTCCTATCAGGGGTTTATAAAGTCTTCGCTAAAGTTCTTTCACTCCGTTTGAAGGTAACACTGGACATGGCTCAACCGAGAGAACAAGTTGGATACAGGAGTGGCTACAGCACAATAGATCACATCCACGTAGTGAAGAGAACTAATTGAAAGATCGAGGGAATAGGAACTTCCATTGTGCATGGCTTTTATCGATTATGAAAAAGCCTTTGATTCGGTGAAACCATCAGCAGTTAAAATGGCTCTGAAATCCTGCGGTATTGAAGATACATACATGAATATTATTAATAACATCTATGAAAATGCAAGTGAAAAGATTCAGCTGTTTGAAAATACAACAGTCATAAAAATTGGAAAGGGAGTGAGACAAGGTGACACTATATCTCCGAAGCTGTTTAACGCCACATTGGAAAATGTCTTTCAATCACTGAACTGGGAAAACAAAGGGATAAAGATTAATGGAGATAATCTAACCTACCTTCGGTTTGCTGATGACATATTTTTCAACTCCCTCATCAGAGCTGCAGAGTATGATCCAGGAACTTGCTGACAAGAGTAAAGAAGTGGGATTAAAAATGAACTTTCAGAAGACAAAAGTGATGTACAATGCTTTTACAGGAAATGAAGATTTATCGATTGATGGAGAAAAGCTGGAGATAACAGACACGTACGTTTATCTTGGACAGCAGATATCAAGTGAGGGTCACATTGATGAAGAAATTAATCGGCGTACAAAACTTGCCTGGAGAGCTTTTGGAGGAAACAGCATAATTTTCAAGAGCAATATGCCATTATGTCTTAAAAGAAAAGTGTTTGATCAATGCATCCTTCCAGTGCTTACGTATGGTGCAGAGACGTGGACCTTAACTAAAAGAGACATACAAAGCCTGCAGACAACTCAAAGCAGCATGGAGAGGTGCATGCTTGGTGTAACCAGGAGAGATAAGAAGAGGAACACGTGGATCCGAAAAATGACAAGAGTGGAAGACATCATGATCAGAGTTAAATCCCTGAAATGGCAATGGGCTGGACATACTGCCAGAAGAACAGACCATCGATGGACAGCCGAAATTTTAGATTGGATTCCAAGGGACAGGAAAAGACCCAGAAGAAGACCACATGGGAGATGGGTGGATGAAATTCGAAAGTATGCGGGAGTGACATGGAGGAGACTGGCACAAGACAGACCGTTGTGGAGGAAACTTGGGGAGACCTTCGTCCAGCAGTGGATTGATAATGGTTGACAATGATGATGATGATGACAAGCAGTTTATTGCATTTACTTACAACACACGCTAAAAGCAATTAATTGCACTTACCTTAAAAAGCAGTTATTTTAGATTTTCTTCTGTACTTTGATTGTACTACATCCCTTTTTATAGTCCAACAGTAATCAGCTAGCATTTTATGGGTCCATTTTTCTTTATAGCGCTTTTCTACGGTGCACATGCCCTGATGAAAATTCTCCTTGCTTATCGTTTAAACCTACTAAGTTCCGTGGGAAAAAGTCCACATGCCAGTGAACGAAATGAATTTTAAGGAACATATTGCATCCCATGGCCTTATGGCTTTCTAGAAGCTCAGTAACAACTGCTTTATAATTTACTGCTTTCCGGTACCTAAAAAGTTCAGTACTACATCTTTAAAGGACTTCCATGCAGCAGCTTCAGTCACATTCAAAGTGCCTTCAAATGCAAGTTCATGCATAAGTTCCCTTATTTGTGGACCAATAAAATGCCTTGTTTAATTTTGGCTTCAGATATTTTGAGAGACTTCTCCTTTAGAAAACGAAAGGCTTCTCCATCTTTATTCTATGCCTTGACAATTTATTTTTAAACCCAGCTTGCTGTGAAGCTGTGGTAAGTACACGTTCTGAGGATTTACTAAAGGCTCAGCTACAACATTTTTATTACTTGGAATTAATAACTCTCTTTTAAGCCAGGTCTTTTTAATGTAATGATAATTTCTTTCCCTACTGTTCCATTCACAGAGGAAGCAGCAGTATTTTGTGTATCCAAGTTGTAGACCAAGGAGTAAAGCTATCACTTTAAGACCGCCGCAAATATTCTATCAGGGTTTTTGGTATACTATACTTTGAAGCAACAGTTTGGTATTTGCATACGTTTCTTTCATTTATGCAGCATATGCGACAGGTACCGACGGCTACATGTTTCCGTTATTAAGGACATTTTTTTAGCTTATTATTGAGGAATTTATAAGAAGTCTCCATTTTTCTGGTTTGTATTGCTGTCTTAAGACTTCAAACAATGTCTATATTATTGCAGTACGCAAAATCCCCAGTCTTCGAAAATAAGTGTTTAAACACTTCCTGTCGTCCACTAAAACTAAATAGTTTTCTACTTGGTTGTAAAAGATTCCATACTTTCAATCTTGAAGACAATATTTCGGCCTGACTTTTGCTAAATGAAGGTACGATTTCCTAATCATTCCTCCTGGCTTATAAGTTGAGACACAGAATCTTCCGAGAAATCAGGGTCTTGTTGTACTTCAATATCTTCTTCGCTGTGAGGATTTACCTATCTTATCATTTAATTCTTCCTGGCTTATAAGTTGAGGCACAGAATCTTCCGAGAAGTCAGGGTATTGTACTTCTTCTTGGCTTATAAGTTGAGGCACAGAATCTTCCGAGAAATCAGGGTCTTGCTGTACTTCAATATCTTCTTCGCTGTGAGGATTTACCTATTTCATCATTTAATTCTTCCTAGCTTATAAGTTGAGACACAAAACCTTCCAAGAAATCAGGGTTTTTGTACTTCAATATCTTCTTCGCTGTGAGGATTTACCTATTTCATCAGTATCACTATCAACTAAACTCCATGACTGTGGAGGTACAGGAACAGGAAGATCTGGACCATGAAGAACAAGTCTTATGGCCGAATGAATACTGGGATACTGAATCGTGTCTTTCGTGTTAGTTGTAATTCCAGATATCTTAGTGGTGTAGAAGTAACAGTCTGTTGAGTGGTCTCTTGGTTCTCTCCAAACCATTTGTACTGCAAATGGCATTTCACATGATCCCTTCAACCAGCCAGTCAACAAAGTTACACATAAATTACAACAAATGTGAGGCGCCCAATTTGCAGAAGAAATAAAGTTCATATGATTTTCTAATCAAAGGTGTGAAATGTCGCCTTTGAGACTTTAAAGCAAATTGTCCACAAATGTAGCAGGATCTGTTTAGATGGTTCACGCAAGTACGCGGCATTATTTAACGTACACTTCGCACAATCCACACTACGTTTTAAAACCACAAGGAAATGCACGTCCTTCAATACGGATTAAATGCATTCGAATGACGAAACGTTTGCCTTGTTCCTCCTTCCCAGAAGGGATTACACAACAAGAAATAATGTCGCCAGTATGTCTACTCTCAGAGACACAGGTATCCTGACTGCAGACAGATGTCCCCATTAGGAAACATAGAGAAATTCCTTTAAATAACACAACATTCACCCTAAGGATAGTTCCATTACAAGAAATTGGAGCCCAGTGAAGCAATTGTGACTTCATATTTGGTTTCAGCACTCATAAATACATATAAAACCGTTTACGCTTTCTTTGTAACAAAACCGTTGTTGTTCAGTTTTCTTTCCGTATCTATTCAGAACCGATTTGGCTGTCCATATTTGTAGACGTTCAGTGTAAAAAGATCTGAATAAACATATTAGAAGTTTCCATCCCCAGTGGTTCTATTGCCCATTTACGTATTGTAATTCATGGACATGTACACTGTGAAAGAAATGTGGAATGAAAAAAGTTCTATTGAGAAAAATTGTAAACACTCGTCCCGATAAAATTGCTTCTGTTTGAAAAAAAAATGTCCCTGTTTCCGTAAAAGAAGTAGATAGTTCGAGAGATATACTAATATATTTTAATAGTGCTACTGATAAACGAGATGTTTCTTCATTGACAGTGTCTTCGGAAAGCGTTTTTGGACCTCCTGTTATGAGCACTGTCCCAACTAGTGGCGTGCAGTGAACTTTTTAGGCAGGCATGAAGAAAAGAAAAAAAAGACCCACCTCATTTATAGCGAAATTCCATCCTGCAATTCTTTTTTATGAGTTCTTCCATTATTTCTTCATAAAACGTAGGCTTTGACATCAAAGTCTTCAGGAGAACCTTTTCAGTTGTCATTAAAACAGTCCAGTTAATCTGTCTTGTCCCTGTGTACTGCGGGAATTTGTTTTTATTCTTTTAGCAGTGGAAAACGATCTCTGCGGAAGCCGTGGAATAAGCGATTGTCACAATTAAATGGCACAACTTAATTAGTTCCGTCAAGCATTTATCCAAACCAAGCTCGTACAAAGATTTGAACAAGTTGCAGACCGTTTTTCTGCTTAATGCTGGGGAAGAGTAAAGAACACCTCATTCACTTTTTAACCTTGTGAAATCAAAGCGTGTGGGATACGTTTCTTTGAGTGAATTCAAGCTCTTTTCGGGAAACGTAAGCTGGAAGATCTTAGACTTTTCTGGATTAATGAGCTTCACGAACTTTATTTTATCGAATGATGAAAATCTGCTTTTCATCTGTTCGATAATAATGTCAATTATTTCTGCGAGTAAACGTTTCCAGGGATCCGCAGAGGTCTTTTTGAAAGAAGTAAATCTAATATTTTTCAACGGAGGATGAGAGAAAGTGGGGCACAGGGATTCACATTCTTCTAGATATTCTTTATAGGAAGCCCGCTTTTTTGAGATATATTCCACTGTGCTCTTCATATGCTGCACACAGAATCCAATATCAAGATTTCTTGACTGCAATATTTCAAACAAAATTTCCGTTAAGCTGAAAATATCATGAAATACACAAAGGATGATGATGAACTCTGGATCTTTTAGCTTGTGCAAGTACCCTTCAGCAGATAAATACGTTTTCCCATCAAATTTTTCAGGGCTTTCAAGAATTGTTTCAAAATATTTCACGAGATAATGATATTGCTGCCTTACTATGAACACGATTCTTGACTTGAAGTTCCACCTTACTGTAGATCCTGTGGGTAA
Organism: Macrothele yani; assembly: GCA_039090855.1. Taxonomy (NCBI): domain Eukaryota; kingdom Metazoa; phylum Arthropoda; class Arachnida; order Araneae; family Macrothelidae; genus Macrothele; species Macrothele yani. The sequence goes on along the minus strand of JAYWMT010000096.1, from coordinate 317,926 downwards.
TCTGCGATTAACAATATTTCGCAAAAGTTCGCTTCGAGATGAAGATCTGGAAAAAAAGGATGATAGACCATCAAGTGTCAGGAAGAAAATGCGACATTATTTTATATTTTGAGCGGAGAACGATAACATGAGGTTCCTATTATGCGCACAGCAGTGAACGAACATTGCATCTGGAAACAGCTGCCGTTCTCTGGTTTGCAATCCTGCTCATTCCCCTGCCATAACAGCTGCCCTGTCGTAAGTTTGAGCTATTAATTTAGCACCACATTTGTGAGTCTCGACAAAGGATTTCACGTGAAAGAAGATTTCTTCTGCAATTTTTCCACTGCTTACATCGGAAAAGCCGAGAAATCGTTCGACCACTTCGGTTGTATATCTCAATACTGTAGATAACTGAGATTTCTTTAAAATGTCAAAAGTTTCATCCGTCATGATAGCTGTAAAGTAAGAATTATCAATTTCTTTGTAGATGTGGGTTAGCATTCTTTGCTGAACAGCACCGATTAAGTCGTTTTGAATTCTGTGGGATTGGCCTGAAAATACCGTAGAGGAATCCAGGTGCTGCTTCAGTAAGGGACAAATTCACTAATCAGATTCAAAGTTTCTACATAATTGCCTCGATTTAAATATTGTTTCCGATTCGTCATGTCCACGAAAAGCCAGTTCTTGAATAGCTAAATGACACACGACACGAATAAGCCTTTGCAAAACATTGCGATTTTGTTGCACCTTTTCATTATGTTTTGGGACAGACATATTCTTCTGTTGATCCAATAAGCAATCTATTCTCACGGAGCCAAATGTCTTCAGTTTTATGCAAGCCCGTAAGTGCTGCTCAGAACCTTCGTGGCGTTTCATGGCATTCTGCAAATTATTTAAGTCGGCATAACCAATTTTGTTCCAAACGATTTTCTCGTGGCAAAATAACAAACAAGGCCAATAGTACAGCTTTTGGTGTTTTGAACTACCACAAATCCATTCTGTTTCGCAAATGGAAGTGTTGAAATGTCGTTCGTATGTTTTATCTCCTTTCTTAAACGACGATGTTAAGCGACTCAATTTTGGTGTTCGCCTTCCGTTGCTAACACACTCCGCTTTTCCTTCAAAACTTAGGGAATCGAAAGACTTATTCATTATTTTGCAACATTATCCTCCACTTCACTTGCCATTGCTTTCCTTTTGTTCACTTAAACCAACGAATATGGAAAAAACAGCCTGAGAATGTTACAAACGTTACTACACGAAACACCTCTCGAAGCGATACACACAGTGAACAGCGAGTTACAGGCAAAAGAAATAATGCTTCTCATTGGTGGATGCAACAGCGGCATTTGCATTTTGACCAGTCGTATGACCGGTTTCTTTTTTTCTTTTTTTTTTTTTTTTGATTGGAGGTTTAACGACCACCGTGAGCAACTCAATGGGCTATAAGCAGTCGCTCGTCCCTAATTTAGGGTCACTGGTTCCAGAGAAGGGAGAGAGCCAGTGCCGTAAGACAAACACAACATCCATGCCTGACCGGGATTCGAACCCGGACCCCTTACGGACGAATGATCAGAGGCCAGCGCCTTAGACCACTGCACCACCGGGGCGGCGACCGGTTTCCCACTGCGGTTGACATTACGCCGAAGCCTCTACTGAAATGGGAATTTGCAAGGTGAACAACGCGAAACCACATTGAAAGCCGGTTTCCTTAACGAAAGAGCTGGCTGTTATTCGCGGTGTGAAGTCACAGGCAGATGCAACTCCGATGTTGCTTTTGACGGTACTGTTCGAACTTCCGAATGAAAGAAAAAATGTACATTTTGTTTTTGAATTAAACTCTTTCAAAACCATTGGCATATAGTTTACATTTTCGCACACAATTTTATTTTTCGTATAATTATTAGGTCATTCAACGCATGCGTTGCATACGACAGATAGTGTCCGCCAAATGAATCAGGTAGTTCCAGTGATAGCCAATAGATGGCATCACAACATGGATGACTTGAAAATTGTAGACAGTAGGCCAGTGTTGGAACTATTACCACCGTTGCAGTCACTTCTGGTGGTATTATAAGGAAATAAATGATTCAAACTTTTTCAAATACCAAGTATGTATATCCACACCACTATGTGTTCACATCGATTTTGGGTATTTATAAAACTAATTTTTTTCATAAATAGCTTTGGAAATAGTTTAGGATTATTATTTTGCAAATTTTTATTTATCATGACCTGGTGATATTGGCTAGTCATGAGTTCTGACTATGATTTCGTCTTAGAAAGATTAAAAGTTATTGCACCATATGTAAGTTCACATGATCTGATCACATTGGCCAGCAGTGAGGGTTGAATATGATACGGTTTTACTTCTATTGAATGGGAATTTTCGTTCAAGCTTTGGAAATCTCAACTTCAAGAAGTACTGTTCCCGTTTTTTTATTTTGTCAGAGGTAAATGTGGTATAAACTCCAAGATCCATTGAATTCTATCACTACAAATTAAGTCACATCTTGTTTACGCACTTTGCCAATTCCAGGTATTAAAATTCTTGAAGAAATTTTACTTGCATTATTGTTTCAAAATAATATTCTAAATCAAATTTTTGACCTGTAAATACTTTTACTATGTGCGAAACAAATACATTTTGCAAGGATGTCCTATAAAAGGTGCCACGTAAGCGTGTCACGAGAATGACAACTTAAAGCAAATTGTCCACAAATGTATTCAGAAACTCTTTGGATGGTTCACACAAGTACGCGGCCACGACAAATGCCATTGACTGTACTAATGTGAGGCTGGGATATTGAATATTTAGCTCCTACTACAACTCGCGTACGCCATTGGTTCACGAAATTCCCTGAGATGTCAACAACCAATTATCACCGAAGTTGTTCTCTCCTACATATCACACATAGCTGGAATTCCTATTCTGAAAAGAATTTCACATTGCATAGTCGGATCATATAACTCATTTTAACTATTTATTAATTACAACTGTCGTCTCCCATCTAAGGGACCAACACATTTGGAAATATAACTGACCGAAGGTAAAACAAATAGTGCGAGACACGGATATCGAAGGAGAATTATCGTGTTCACTCGTGACATAACTCATACCACTAAGTCAAAGTAAAACAAATATTGCGAGACACGGATATCGAAGAAGTCACGGAATCACTCGTGACATAACTCATACCACTTAGTCAAAGTAAAACAAACATTGTGAGGCCCGGATATTGAAAGAGAAGTCTTGGGAACACTTTTGACACAGCTCATACCACTAAGTGAAAATAAAACCAACATTGCGAGACACGGACATTGAAAGAGAAGTCTGGGAATCACTCGTGACATAACTCATGCCACTAAGTCAAAGAAAAACCAACATTGCGAGACACGGACATTGAAAGAGAAGTCTGGGAATCACTCGTGACATAACTCATACCACTAAGTGAAAATAAAACCAACATTGCGATACGCGGACATTGAAAGAGAAGTCTGGGAATCACTCGTGACATAACTCATGCCACTAAGTCAAAGTAAAACCAACATTGCGAGACACGGACATTGCAAGAGAAGTCTGGGAATCACTCGTGACATAACTCATACCACTAAGTGAAAATAAAACCAACTTTGCGATACACGGACATTGAAAGAGAAGTCTGGGAATCACTCGTGAAATAACTCATGCCACTAAGTCAAAGTAAAACCAACATTGCGAGACACGGACATTGAAAGAGAAGTCTGGGAATTACTCGTGACATAGCTCATGCCCTTAAGTCAAAGTAAAACACACATTGTGCGACACGGATATTAAAACCGAAGTCTCACTCATGACATAACTCATACCATTATGTAACACGAAAAAAGGTTCGTTGGATAAAATCTAATAAGTAGACGACTTCAAGTAACTGCAACTGAAATTAGAATCTCCTAAAAAAGAAAGTTATATCAGAACATCTTACTTATCTCCTAAAAAATTATTTTTTTACTCTAACGTAATCAATACAACAATTATCAATTTAACAAATGCGTGTAAATTTATGATTTTTCTTTATTTCTTCCTCTTCATTTAAATAAAAAGGTAAATAATGAAACTCATATTGCGTATCGCTGTAAATGAAGGAGTTTGATACGGCAAAGGTAAGTAAATAATCAGCTAAAAATTATGTGGTAGTTTATTTTTTCTTTGTGGAGCTAACCTGTGAATTCCAGAGAACAGCTTAGTGATATACATGTATTTATGTATATATGTATGTATATAGCGTATTAAATCCGTTTATTATTGTGATGTAGTCAGCACAAAGATTCGCCAAGCTTTCACATTCAACTGATAGGCTTTTTTAAGGCAATTTTTATGTCTCCGATTGCCTTGAAAAAGCCTCTCAGTTGAGTGCGAAAGCTTGGCGAATCTTTGTTCTGACTACACCACAATAATAAACGGATTTAAAACGCTATATGCGTTCCATTATTATTCATGTCTGGTGTATTTAAAATGAAGTGAAAAAGGTAAAATTAACGGACATATGATTAAGCAATGTCTAGTAATTAACCAGCTACGTATTTGGAAATTACAAACAGTATATTTTTGTAAACTTAAAGTACATATATATGAATGTTTTCCTTTTAACTCTTTTGACGTTATTAACATTTAGGAAGTTTTAGGGTACCACAATATGTGGTGTGCGGCAAGTTTCAAGACAACATAATTCGGTTTTGAACTTGGTCTGTTTTTGATCATATGTAGAGAATCTTAGGAAGGGAGTGTCTGACCCTATGTCTTAAACAACCCTTAGAAATAGGAAGCTAGAATGCACGATAGGATAGTAACACGGAAGCGAGGTAGAAGCCTTATTTATTACCGGGGCACATGTGGCTGAACATGCCCATCCAGGGCAGCCAACAATCCACTTTTTATATCTCCAGAAAATCGCCAGATTTAAGGACGAAATCAACAGTGCCGTATTGCAGAAGTTTGAAACAAAAAATAAGTTATATTAATATATATATATATATATATATAAATAATTTATATATACTCTATAGATAGATGAAAACAAATGTAAGCGCTTATGTTGCGAACATTTAAAAAACTTAATGAATGTTAAGCCCAAGGATTTAGAGTAAAATAATATGCACATGCAATAAAACTCTGAGAATAAAATCATGAAAAAGTTAAAAAAACAAACAACGTGCAGACTTTTAACACTTTAATGAACGTTGAAAACAAAGACGTAGAGTTAAATTATGTGTAAATGCAATAACATTCACAGAATAGGACAATGACGTAGTTAGAAGAACGAATACATACATATATATATATATAAATATGTATGTATATATATATATTTTATATGTTGTTAATATTGTGAACTCTACTGGATTTTTTGATATACGAAACATTTGCCACATAATATGAGTTCTCAACAGCAGGAGAGTTAATTGGAGGACACATGAAAACTGAAAATGTGATATAAGATGGAATATATCCTCATCACTTGAAAAATTTGTATTAATACTTGAAACAATTTCTTAGTGTATTACTTACAGAGCTGAAGCCTTAAATATACTTCCTGTCATCCATGTATAATTTACAAGTTTGGACATAAAATTATCTTCAGGTTAGCTTTGTAAGAAAACTGAACAATTTTACAGTATATAAATAAAGACAATGTTTTATCAGTCAGCTCAAAAATTTTTAAATTCGTCATCTGAATATGGCATCTGAGAAGATGACGATTGACCCTCGGTAAATCTGTCTTAACTTGCCATTGTGGCAATTTTTTCAACGACTTCTTTTGGAAGCTCATATTCATGACACTACTTGCCCTTACGTTTCAAACCAAACTCTATGTTCAGCATGCTGACTAAATTGTCGGTTTTCATTGTATATCTGGATTTGCTTTTTACATGATTTGCAGAACTGAAAACTCGTTCAACATCTGCATTCGAATGTGACAGTGTTAAAACATGTAACGCAAAATCAGAAAGTTCCTTTAAAAGATTTTCTCCTGTTGTCCTTGTTTGATGCTATTTCACACCACAGCTTTACAGTGTCGTGAACGTGTTTAGTCTATTTGACATAATGCAAATTCCGCCACTGCCTTTCAATCTGTGTTAATATAAATGCATCGGAATAAAAAAGTGCTGCTAAATTTACAACGGAAGCCTGCAGTGGTGTTAAACATTCTGATGCAGATTACAAAGACATATGCTGCAAAATCTCAATGTTCCATGGTAATCGTTTCCTCAGCTGGGCTACAAGTTCCTTCAAGAACAGAATACATTTTTTTCGCATATCCTTTTCAATATTTTCTGGAAGTGTGCTGTTGCGCATTTCAAGTTCAAATTGGTATCCTAAGTATGAGAAAGGATCCAAATGGTCTTCAATTACTACTGAGAAATCATCAAATTTCATTCAAGGCATTAAAAGTTTTCCACACAAAGACTTCAATAAGAAAATCACATCATTAAGCAACTTAGTTGGGTCTTGCTTTTCAGACTGAAATTTTAAGTTAACCATATTTACTTCATGTAAAATGGGTTGAAGGAAAAGAAGAAATACATAGTTTTATTTGTCAGCATACATCATGTGCAAATGATCTGCTGTATAGCACCTCTCCGTAGAGTGAGCAATATTGAAATATGTTTTAAATTCTTCCCATTGCTGCATTATTCGTGATACTGCTGCTTCTATAGACAACCATCGTGTCTGACTTACCTGTGGAATCTTTAACGGGGATTTATTATCATTGATTAAGCAATATATTTGTTTGTATACAGACTGGCGAAGTGCCGAGTGTGAAAACCAGATATAGTCTCCTTGATGAGAAATTCTAAATGTCTTGGAAGAAATTCAGATTCTGGTGCAGCATGGGAAATACCCAGTTGTAAACAATGACAAACACACCTTACCAGTTGCAGATTAGGGACTGCTTCCTTCAGTTTGCTATACACACCATCATTGACACCAACCATTACTGATGCATTGTCAGTTCCAATGGCTACAAGCTTTTTTATATCCAGTTCCTTTTGGTTAAGCATTTCTTTGACAGCATTGCAGATGCTATCAGCTGTGCCAGCAAATAATTCAGCCAAATCAAGAAAAGTAACTACAATGTCATTTTTCAGCACTGAATAGTAACGAATTATAGCAGCTAATAACTTGTTGACAAAGATGTCATTACTCTCATCTATTAATATGCTGTATGGCTGTTCTCCAATATCTTTTCTCAAATTAGTTTCAAAATGTGCTGCAAGTACATTTCGAATGACTTGTCCACACTTGGTTCTGTGCAATTTCAAAGATTGTGTGCATTTGGTATCCTTAAAACTTTCCTTGCACATTTCACTTAGGTGATCTACAATTCTAAAGGTCCTGTGCTGAGCAATATACAGGAACATCCTTCCCTCAGCTACTTTGGCCTCATTATGTAGTGGAGTGAAACTACATGTTATTGTCTTCTGCTGCAATTTTCCACTCAGCCCTTCTGCTGTTTTCTTATGAAAGCAGTACCCATATGATTTTCTAAATCCGAGTATTTTTGGAGATAAATGACAGTTACAAAATTTGAAGAAAAACATAGCACTATCCCCTTGAATTTCCATCAAACATGTTCTAAATTTATCGTCTTTTTAACCATTCCTTCCTAAATTTTTTGGGTATGCTGTTCTTTATCCATGGTTCAAGAATTTATGAAACACAAAAAAAAAAACAAAAAAACTTTTGATTACACTTAGTATCAAATGAACATTGATGTCTGAGAAGAGAAAAATAGCTTTCTTTTCCAACTGCTGCAGAAACAGAAATAAGACCTGACAAAGTCCAAAACCAACCCAAACCATATACATGGAAAGAAACAAAAAGACAATAAAATGTAAAAGTAACAAACTTACCTGCTTAGAGTTTATGACTCAGCCATGTGTTTGTTAGGATCTTCCCACTTCCGTTGATTGGTTGGTTGGTTAGTGGATTTTAGTGGCGCAAGGGCCGGTTTGGCCAAAGAGCGCCAGACAAAGAACTATCAGCCACAGAATTTTAAAAGCGTGGAAAAGGAGTAAAAGCAGACAGGCTTGGTAAGAGTTGAAAAAGAGTATGAAGAAAGCAATGAAGAAAAGGTAGTTAATGAAGTTTATTAAAATTCATAAATTTACTAATGGAAAAGGACGAACCGTCACTCTCCTGCCCCCCCCCCCTCCTCTGCAATGCTGGCAGAGGTTGGTTGGTTGGTTAGTGGATTTTAGTGGCGCAAGGGCCAGGTTTGGCCAAAGAGCGCCAGACAAAGAACTATCAGATACAGAAATGGAAAAGCGCGGAAAAGGAGTAAGAGCAGACAGGCTTGTTAAAAGTTGAAAAAGAGAATGATGAAAGCTGGGAAGACAAGGTAGTTAATCAGATTTATAAAAAAATTCACCTAATTGAGGGACACGAAATGTCACTCTCCTCCCCCCACACTCCTCTGCAACGCTGGCAGAAGGCGGGGACGAACTGTCACTCTCCTCCCCCCCCCCCATGTTCCTCTGCAATGCTGGTTGAGGCTGGGGACGAACTGTCACTCTCCACACCCCCATGTTCCTCTATAATGTTGGGTGAGGGTGGGGACCTCGCTGAGGCCGAGACAGTTTCAATGTTGGTCACGCGGACCGCGACAGTTGGATGGACACTGCACACCTTGGCGGATTGAGGGCCGGGTCTGTCGCACGTGCAGGCTGTCTGCTGGGAACCGGAAGAGGCGGGCGTCTTCAAAAGAGAAGGCGCAGACTCAGCTGGTCGAATAAGCTGGAGCTCGGTGAAATCCACCTGTGTCGCCTGTTCAACTGTAGATCGCTTGGCAAATGCGGCGAGAGCTACAGGGCGCGGAACAAAGGGCTGCACGGGTTGTGGCAGAGACTGAACTACTGCGGCAAAAGTACGCTGTCGGGTGGTGGGTATACCCAACTTATCCTTGGCAGCAGGGTACGAGAGGCCTTCCAGGGTCTTGAGGCGCTGGATCGCCATCTCGTCCTTCCATTTCATACAGTTGCGGGAGTAATCTGCATGGGCCTCACCACAGTTAACACAGCAGGCCGCAGAAGTGCAACCTTCCCCGTCATGTTCACTGGAGCAACAATTTGCGCAACGAGCGGAACTCTTACAGAAACGTTGTGAATGCCCGTACCTCTGGCACCTGAAACAGCGCAGAGGACTGGGAATGTACGGGCGAAGTCCACAGACCAAGTAGCCAGCCTTGATTTCGGTCGGAACTTTCGGGGAGTTAAAAGTCAAGATCACATTTTTAGACTTAATTAAAGAACCATCACGCCGGAACATCATACGACGTGCAGCAATAACACCTTGGTCTGCAAGTTCAGTCACCAATTCTTCTTCACTGCATGGCAAGAGATCAAACTCCGAAATAACACCCCGAGAGGTGTTAAGAAACGGGTGAGGTGTCACTTTGACAGGAACGCCTTGAAGACTAGAGAGGCGCAGAAAAGCGTTACTCTGAGAAACACTGCAAGTTTGGACAAGCAGGTCCCCAGAGCGAAGCTTCCTCACAGACTTCAAGGGGCCAACCGCAGCGTCCAAAGCTTTAGAAATGAAAAAGGGAGATCTGGTGAACAGTCTCTCATTCGGATCGATGGATTCTACAAGTAAGTGTGTAGCATGTGTAGTCACAGCAATCGAGGGGAGACGACGCTTCGGAGCGACTGGTACAGCAGCCGAAGAAGAGGTTCCACATTCTTGGTCAAGGTCTAAAGACCGTTTAAGGGTATGAGACTTGGTAGGTTAAGAAGACGAAGGAGAGTCGGTGTCAACGATCAGTTTCTCAGATGACCTAAATTTGGAGTTTTTGGGCTTGTGTTTACCCATGGAAAAAAGGTGGAAGATTCGTCTGCAGACTACTCCACCCACCACCGAGCCCTACAAGGGAGAACTGGAGGTCCGCAAGCCAAGAAAATGACGCTAGACACAGTTCTGGAGCTTATACGTTGCAGATATAGTCCGTTGGCTGTGATCACACGCACTCGGCGGACACTTCGGCCTCCTGGTACCGTCATGCCAACGCCTTTGGCATGATCCCACAGCCCCCGGGCTCACCCTGCCGTGCTATACGACAAAAAAGCCGCTAAAGCCCTGTACACGACTTGGTACACGACTTCTGACTAGAGGTGGGTTAGTCTCTAGCCTCCCGTTTGCAGCGAAGCCGGGGTCGAAGAGGAGTGTCGGTACACAGGAGGCACTTAACCGGTCTCCTGCGACCTCAGCCGCCAGACATCCCATTTCCGCCTCACGGGTCTCCGCACGCGGCAAACATGCAGGTAGGTCTAGCACCCAAACCAGCTAAAAGGAAAAAAAAAAAAAGAAATCCAAAGAAGACAAATCCTGGCAGGGAACCTAAACGGAATCTCAGCAACCTACGAACTGAGCGGTTAATATAAAACAGTTAGTGGTGGAGGGTAACAAAACCACAAGACCGGGGTGTTAGTACATAACGTGGTAGCGATTAGGTAGAGAATACAACACGGGCAACTAGCCAGTGGAGAAAATAAATAAAAACGAAAAAGCGAGACACAAGACCAGCTAGGGATCGTGGGGCCGCAACTCCCCAACAGCTGGATGAACAGCCTTCCCTGCAAATACCAAAACAAAAAACAAGCGGTGGCATGACATCAGATGTTGACCAGTCACAAGGTCAGCTCGGGCCGTGGGGGCGCCGCTCCCCAAATAACTGGAAAACCAGTTATCCCCGTGCGGGAGCCACTTCCGTTGATCCTTGGTTTCAATATTCCATTATCCAGATTTGGCTGCTGAGAGAAATCTCACTTGAAAGGTAGGTATTCGCCGGAAACACATACTCAATAACAACAACGCACACCCAAATTGACCCAATGTTCCAAGAGGGGAGTGTGAATGCTGTGGATGGGGATCGCTGTCACCCCACCATAATGTAAGGAAGTTTGTTTCTTTAATTTATACCTCATGTCCGACACTTACAAAAGTCCGGCTCATGAGGACCTGTTAAAGAACTGTTTGAAGAAACTATTAATCTTTCACCCTTTTTTTTTCTTAACATTTATTCGCACATTCATGCATACTTTTAGTAAAAAATAAGATTTTTTTTTTAATTATTTCTAAAATTTTGAAATATAAGATAATTATAAGAGAGGGTTCTCTAATGACAAACATTTTCTCAATTTCCACTCAGAGCAGACATCCAACTGAGTAGGTGGAAACCTGCGCAAGAGAGGATTCTCTAGGGGATTTCTAAATAATTGTATACTTCCTGTCGCTTGCAACAGGAAGTATACAATTTATTTAGAAATTCCCTTTTAGAATACTCTACATATTCGTATGAGGTTCGAGTCAAAGTTATTTCAGGGGGAAAAACGGGCAAAAAGTAGAGAAAAGAAAATAATTGTTTAAAATACGAAAAGGATAGAAAAGGGGTGAAATACAATAGAACAGGAAATACGAAAGACAAGATTGAAAAACATAAATGGATGCATTTGTTTATCAGTTTTGTTGTTAACAATTACTTTTATTATTTGTCGGTGATATTCCCATATTTAAAATAAATAACTATATATATATTACGTTATCTTTCAGTAAATTCCGGAAATATGAATGATATAGTCAAAATTGAATTAAATTTTACGTTTTAAACAGCCGCAGATGGCTTAGTGGAGAGTAGTGATGGGCGATATATTGAATCTAAAATATCGGGTCGATTTTTCGATGCGACTGATATTCTGGTTTGTTCTGCCTATGGGTTATCACTGAATCCGATCCGATCTGATGTGCTAAGTATTAGCTGTTGGCTTGTTCGCACGTATCTCAGCCAGCACTAATTAAATAAAGCTTCTGCGCGGCGCCATTTGCAAATCTGTATGGCTTTATTGAATGCAGTGTCAAAGTGTGTATAAATAAATACACACAAACAATTCCTTACAGAGTTATCCGAAAATGATAGAATTGTATAACTTTATGTCACAAGAAATTTTCATAGCAATTTTTTCTTTCTAAAACACGAAATTTATACTCCAGTTCCAGGGTTCTTAAAACGAGAGCTGCTTCCTCCTGCTAAAAGAGGGCAATTTTATTTGTCATTTGTTATAACATTTTATAGCTTAAAACTATCTTTATGCAAGATTGCAGCTCTCAAGCTGTATTTTTAGTGGTATGAAAAACACGTAAAATATTGTTTTCCAGATCCTAAAATAAAATATATATATACCAGACAGTTTTGATGCAAAAATAAATAAATAAATCATGCAACAGAAGTGTGCTTGTAATCTGTAGAAATGCTGAATATACTTTCCAAAACCCAAAAGTGATTTTCTTGTTTCATGTGTGGGCATTGCTCGACTAGCATGGGTATGGTTTCTGCCAAGAAATTTCCAAAAATCCCAGTTGCAAAGGAATGTTTTCATGAGTTTTTCATAAATCTGAGATTATGCGAAATATGTATTTCCAACATTTCGAGGAAAGGTAAGTTGAAGCTTCAGTATGGCATAAATGACAAAACAAACGTACTTATTGATCCCAGCAGACTGGAATCTTAACCATCAATTAACATGGGAATAACTGAATTATAGAAAGAATAACTTTTTTATTGGCATGCAAATGTCAAAGTTAACATTATATCAGCTTGCAAGGAAATGTTATGGAAAAAATCTTTAAAAAACTTTATTGTAATTTTTAGAGTATTTTGTATACATTTATATTTTTCAGGTGTGAACAACAATGGTTTGCTATTTTTTTATCGTTTAAGACAGAACACAATGTTAATGGAGTATACAGATATAATTACTTCCATGGTGTAAGCTAAAATAGTTCCCATGGCATATGCAAAAACATTTAATGTGCTTATAATATGTTCACAAGTGACATTTTTATTAGAAACAGTAATTAGAGTACGAATAATTTGTGATGGCCTTTTCATAGAAAGAAATTATTTTTCCAGAAAGATATTTAAAAAAATGCTAACAATTATTAGTCCTCTATTAAAAATCGATTATAAAATAAAAATCATAAAAATATTATAATCCAAATTAATTAAGTATATATATTTACTAATTAATGAAAGCCATACTAATTAATGTATGAAAAACATAAAAAATATCATAATCCAAATTGATCTAGTATATATTTACTAATTAATGAAAGCCTGTTTCTCCTAGATAACATAAAAACGAATGGACAGTCAGAGGAAATAACATATTGTAAGTGTGGGAAAATCAGCAGATCAAGACGAAAGTTAATTATGCTCATATTTTTACCAGATTATTTAATTACTTCAGGAAGTTTCACTGTGTATTAACAAGATATTTATCAAACGATGATAAAAAAAATTACGTCTGATATATACATCGCCTGAATTACAACAAACTTTATACTACATAACTTGCAAGACATCAAGAAAACTCTCGAAAAGCTGTTTTGCATTTCCTTAGCCAGATGTTAAGATCTACGTACTTTATCACTAATAAAAAAAAGAAATGCTTATCTTCAACTTAAAATTGTGTGTCATTGGTATGTATTTAATTTTGGTCAAAGTGCCAGTTTACTTCAAACATAATACTCATAGGCAAAAGAACAATCTGCTATCGATCGTCCTTTAAATTTCTTTTTTGGGTGCCTACCGTCAATTAATAGTTAATATTTTCAATCATCAAGGTTTTCAACACAGCAGACATTTTTTCTTGTAGAGTTCTAGAAATCGGAAGGTGACATAATATCATGTGAATCTCGATAATGAGATCGCAGTTTGATAGTCCTCAAGCAACAAAATGTTCGTAACATGTCAGAGAAAAGAACACAGATTTCATTCCACAAGTGAAATCACATCGGCCATACGCTGATATATTGAATATCAAACACCAATACCAATATATTCAATATCGCACCGATATATCAAAAACCGATATATTGATTTTCTGATATATCGAAACATCGATATCAATATGAAATATCGAACGAAAAGATCGATATTTCGATATATTGATAAATATCGCTAACCCTTAGTGGTGAGCAGTTCAGACTATAGATGCAAGGTCCCCAGGTTCGAACCTGGGCTGATCTTTCAGAAATAGTGTGATATACTAACAATCGCTGAATATCCGTTGTGAATCGGACGAGCACGTTAAGTGAGGGCCCCCCAGGCTGGATCCACTGTTTAAATGGGTATCCTTTCCTATGCCTCCCCCCTGAAATTCTGTCACCCTTCTATGTGCAATATTGTACTTGTACGGTGGCGCCATCTACTGTACTCTAATCTCACTTCAAACTATTCTATCAAAGTCGCCAGACTTGCTCTCATTCCTTCCGTTTTTGTGTCCTGCCCGAAAGGCGAACTCGCTTTTTTTATTCAGAGCAGTGTAATGGTGTATGGTACAAGATTTGGTTGGTAGTAAATTTATCTTTATAATTTAAATATTTTTGTAACCAATCCCAGATGTGTTTTGAAAAGTTACAACCAACGAATAAATGTTCTAGAGTTTCCCCTGAACCACAGTAGGTGCAGGTTTGATTAGGTAATAATTTAGTTTTAAACAGCCATTTTCTTATAGGAACAATATTATGCGAAATTTTGAAGAGTAAGTCTCTAATATGAGTACTTAATATTATTTTGTATTGCTGTATCCGAATATTATTTACTGTATTAGATAGTAGTAAATTTTCTAATTTTGTTGGATGGTTTTCGTTTAACGCTAGGTATATTTTACATAATTTATCATTATGGGTGATATTTTTCAAATGGATTTACCCGTTATTCCCTTCCAAATAGTTCTCATTTTTGCATATTGATTTCCTGGGAAATAAGCAAATGGTTTTTGAGGTGTGGATGAGCTAAAGCACTGTGTTTCTCTACCGACCTGAATTTTAATAGTTTAAATGCTGGGTGCTTTTCATTTTGAAAAAGAATTATAAGTGTAAGGAAATGGAGTAAATCACTTTTCAAAGATAGTCTCACAATACCGAATCCCCCACATTCAAAATTGTTATACATTACGTTTCTTTTTAATTTATCCCCATTTCTTTCCCAAATGAAACGGAAAGGAAGTTGCTCTGCCTTTTTTATGACATTTTTAGGAATTTCAAAGTTTCTGGCAAAGTAATAAAACTTTGAGAAATGTAAAGTGCTTATAATTTTGGCCTTTGAAAAGAAGGAATAACTTTTTGTTTCCAATTTTGTGTTATA
Organism: Macrothele yani; assembly: GCA_039090855.1. NCBI lineage: Eukaryota > Metazoa > Arthropoda > Arachnida > Araneae > Macrothelidae > Macrothele > Macrothele yani. The sequence goes on along the minus strand of JAYWMT010000096.1, from coordinate 302,759 downwards.
TCTTCCCATACTTTCGATACATTCCTTCCATTTTGTAGTTAAATTTGGTTCCTCATAAACCAGATGATCTGCCCTGCAGATGCTACATGGAAACCACCCGGTCATGGTCTTGTAGTTGGAACTTGGAACCATCGAAATGGACGTTCAGGTTTAGGTTTGCAATTTGACAAAAACAGAGAGTAAGTCTAAATATCACCAGATTTCTCGCAGATGAGAAACGATAATATCTGTAGTATTGAGACATGTCACCGGAATGATAATTTTTTCACCAGATGCGACAAAATCGCTAAGTTGGTCACCCTGTGTAGCACGAGTTATACGTATTTAAGTTGTGCCAAACCATCCGACGGATTGTTTTGGCGTTACAAATGAAAAAAAGAGTTTGATGTAATGCGAGCAACCTACTGAAATAAAACAATTTATACAAAAAATTTGCAATATTATACTCGAAACTCTGGAAAATACATAATATCTACTCCAGTGCATTTGTCGACATGTTCCACTAACGCAGGCCGCTGTTAGAATCCACTTTTCACGCTTTAGTCCCCTTATTAATTATACAAGTAAACAGGTAATCAATTTGTAATGTTCTCCCTCAATAGATTACTATTCATTCACCCATTGTATTACTAATATGACAAAATTCTAAGAATAAGGAATGGTGGAAAATAAATAGAATTTGAAAAATAAATAATCTCTATTCCAATGCAATTGTCGACATGTCGCATTCTCCCACTAACACAAGCCGCTGTTAGAATCCACGTTCGTCCTGTAGTCCCCTTATTACCTACACAAGTAAACAGGTAATCAATTAGTAATGCCCTCCCTCAATAGATTACTATTCATTCGCCCATGGTATTACTAATATGAAAAAAGGCTAAGAGTAGAGAATAGTGGAAAATAAATAGAACTTTCATGGTCCTACGGATGCTATTTCAATAACCTTTCTACTGGGAGGTAAGCAAGAAAACTAACATATCCAATTTGCGAAGTGATTATGCTACCGAGAAGGTTACAATCACTGCGGTCAGTCTGAGTAGCTCGGCTGACTTTTTTAGCCAAAGAATTGAAGTCAACAGAAATGCGCATGCGCAGTCTGCTCTGGCATCAGCCGTTCACCCTGTATGTTGGCTTCCGTGAACTGAATGTTATCCCTGAAAACATGGTGGCGCTAGTTACGTCTCGCTGAGCGGTAACTTCTTCTCGTTAGATATTCTTCGCATGAAATCATTTCCCAGCTAGAGCAAAACTTTGGAATTCCTCTATTTACAGATATTAATTGCTGGTAACTGAGAGAAAAAATGAAAGCTAATGATTATATCTAAGGATAGAAAAAAACATGGTCGGTTCATTGCTGTGTGCGCAAATTGTCTGGTATCGCACTCGAGAAAGATCATACACTGCCGGACAATTGCTAAGGACGGATGAAAATAGCAACGATATCAACCATAAAATGGAAGGCAGGAAAATGTGGAAATTAGCATAAGTGCGGGATACAGTAAGACGTGTTGTGCGTATGCAAATTTTGGATTGCCGAACTTGTTCGTGACGTCATAGCGCTGATAAGAGATCTAAAGGATTTGACGAGTATTGACCGTTGTTGTTCAAACGCAAAGTTGAAAGGGAAAGAATCAATTGAAGAACTTACAATTTTCAGTATGTCTTCCCGACATCACCTAGATGATTTTACGCGTGGCCGTATTATTGGCAAGATTGAAGAAGGGCGAAAAATAGCAGATGTTGCCAGGGAGTTCGACGTCAGCCATAGTGTTGTTTCAAGGCTTTGGAAATCATTTCAAAGAAATGGAGAGTGTAGCAAACGTCACGGGGGAGGTCGTGTTCGCAGTACGACACCAGCAGAAGATTGGTACATAGTGCTATCAACAAAAAGACACCGGCGCGGCACAGCTAGCGAGGTAGCAAATCAGTTTATGGCTGCTACTGGCAAGCGGATCTCCCGAAAAACTGTCCCCAGACGTTTGCATGAAGGAGGACTATACGCCCGCCGTCCTGTTGTGTGCATCCCATTGTCCAGACGCCACCGTACCGCCCGTTTGCAATGGTGCCATCAACATCGCAAATGGACTGATAACGACTGGTCTGCTGTCCTCTTCTCAGATGAGAGTAGATACAGTCTATCGTCTGATTGTCGACGACAACTGATCTCGCGTGATAGTGGTACTGCATATTGTCCAGCAAACATACAGGAAAGGGACCGATATCCGACATGTAGTGGCATAGTATGGGCTGGCATCATGATCAATGGCCGTACGTCCCTCTATGTGCTTCCAAATGGCACTATGACTGGCCAACAATACATTAATGATGTTCTGCTACCTCATGTTCGCATGTTCCGTGGTGCTTTCGGTGATAGATTCATTTTCATGGACGACAACGCAACATGTCATCGAACAGTCGCTGTCCAGGAGTGTCTTGAGAGCGAGGATATTCAACGCCTCGTATGGCCAGCACGTTCTCCAGATCTGAATCCCATTGAAAATGTGTGGGATGCTTTGGGGAGAAGTCTTGCTGGTCGCCAATGCCCTCCAATAAACAAGGACACCCTCATCCGTGCACTGACAGAGGAATGGGATAAATTACCCCAACAGCTGCTTGATAATGTTGTGCAAAGCATGGCACGACGTGTGGAATCTTGCATCGCCCTCCATGGTGGCCATATCCCGTATTGACATCTTACGCCGGAACGCCTGCGGACGGTAATTGCATTTTTTTTCACGTTTACGTATTCTGCACAAATGGCCTGTTTGTCCCTTGAACACGTTCCAAAGCCTTCTGGATTTCAGAGCACAATAAATTGTCTTTCTTGTTATGTCCTGGCATTCTGACTTTTATTTTATTCACTTGGCATCCAACCACACTTACTTTTTTATGCGCTATATAGCCGTTTATGATCCGTCCTTAGCAATTGTCCACCAGTTCCGCCAAAGAGCCCGAACAGACTCGAAAGCATAGGTACAAAACGGCCAACACAAGAACTTAAGAATTTTCCAAGAAACACTTTACTAAATATTAATTCTTAAATTTAATTTTTTCAGAAAAACTACTGCGTGTATAACCGAATGAGCTTACATTGTTTTCGGGCCCAACAACATAAATTCCTAGGTTACTACCTTATTCGGTGTCCCAAGTCTTTTAAACACTGTAGAAGTGCGACATGTAACAGACCGCGGCGCTTTGCAACACGTTTGTTTCGGTTTTAAATCGTGATTTTTACTATTTAAACATCGGAACGTTAATTTTGAGATCAGTAAAATCATGAGCTTTGTCAACCATTCCCATCTGACGGCAGACGGGTGAATACCCGTGGAATAAGAAAGTGAAAGGAAAATGTATATTTTATAAGTTGAACTATTAATAAAGATGCTTATGTTTAACTTTCTTTCAGACACCGATGACGTAAAAACCTTTTGTTCAAAATTTCTTGTGCTTCACGAAGTCCATTACAAACATTGAGGTAATGAACTATTCCGAAAGAAATTACGCAGCAAAAATGCTCGATAATACTGAATAAATTCTGAAGCTAATTAATAAGTAGGAATTGAGAATATTGTGCAACGTTTAGTTTGGATCTGCTTTAATACCCCCCCCATCCCCGGGTTCAGCTTAATGAAAAAAAAAATACGGAGTAATGAAAAAAAAAAATACGCGTATGATCCAATCAGAGTAATGAAAAAAAAAAAATACGCGTATGATCCAAATATTGTGAATTAAACGAATTTTTAATGTATGAAAATGTTGCCCAATTGTAGATGTGTACAAAAGAAACATCTGTAGTGCTTTCCAAAAATTTTAGGATACACAAAGCAGAGTCTTATTGTTTTCGCTGGGAAAAAAAAGATAAATTGTAGAACTCTGTCAATTCTTGAGGCATCCTGCATAATTCCGGGAGCCCTTGAGATTACGGGGCATGGGCTGCAGCCCCCTCAACAACTCCTTTCAAAGGCTTCTTCCGATTTCGGGTCGTTCCCTCCCGCGAATGTGGCTCATCTAATGTGTGAATAAACATTTGTTGTTCGTGTGGTGGGATGACTGTGGGGGTGTAGAACAAAGATTTATTTATGTGCGCCAAGAAAAGGACATGCTCTAAGTATGCCTTTAAGTAATTGGCGCTGCTAGGACAAATGGCGTGTGTTGAAGTTGTCGAAAAAAAGATTTCTCTCTGTGTCAAAGAAAAGCAAGTTTCTCTGCGATTTTTCTAGGGCTATTTTTCGTGTTTAACGCTAATGTTAAGTATTCTGATAGTTAAGAATGTCTAAAGTTTCTATGATTTTTGACCAAAATTTTATTATTGAACATACTGAATAAATTCGGGCCACAAAAATTTCACTTTCTTGACCACTTCACCCACATAACAAAAATATACGTATTTGTGTTTAAATCTGACATGCGCAACTAACATCTTTCTCACTTATAAATAATAAATGCAACATCATTATCTTGCAATGTATGTACAACCGGCCTTCTTTCTGAATGTGAGTAACTAACATCCCCTGAAAATTTTGTGGAAGAAATACGAATTTTATGGTGATCGGTAAAAACGTCCGAGAAAAAAAGTCCAGGGGAAAAAAAATCCGAGATGGGCGTTTTGAATGTCATCCTGGCCATTCTAAACCGCCACACAGGAAAACTTCCACATGTTTTTCCTTAAGGGGAAGCATTAGTTCTGTTTAGGAAACAACATTTTCTATAGATGGCACTGCAAATCACTGGGTTGCTCATAACGTAGTTGATGAAAAAATCTTCTTACTTTACGCAGAATGTATCTCATAGATGGCGCTGCCTATCACTGTGTGACGTCATTGTGGCTTCCTCGTCAGCCCTCGAGTTTCCCTGTGCGTTGGTGACGGAAAAGCTTCCCCCATGAAATAAATAACCTGTTGGCACCATTTGCTTGACACATTCAAAATGCGGTCTTTGACGGTAACTTCGGAATTCTTTCCCCAGGCGATGCGGAGGGATGTTCCGAATCTGAGTGCGTGAGTGTGATCACTGAAAGACTTCTGTTGAATATATATGTTTTTCGGTTAGTAATTAAAAGAAGAAATGGCGGGAGTTTTTAATGTATTTACTACCAATAATAATTCAATATTTCGACTAACGTAAAAATCATGGTACGCAACAATTCTTTCAAATAACGTCGTCTATTCCCGAAGGACACTAACACATAGGTGATTTACTATATACATCATACGTTTACAGATCTATTCGGTTCAATTTGACTCAAAACCAAAACGCCTCAGATCACATTGTTTCTGTCATCGCCCGGTCTGACGGCACAGTAATTCTATAAATGTGAAATTTATTTGTCACTTTACAATTTGAAATTAAATTGTCACTTTATAGGATTATTTTGAAAAAGGAAGTACGCCCCAGTTGTTGTTTTTTCATTTTTATTTATTTATTTTATTGATTTATGCTGTTACAGTTTTTAGTAATTTACATAGAGTTCCTCACAGTAAGAGAATGCCAGGGAAAAGGCCTCATTAGAGTCCTGATAAAAGCCCTCGGCATTCCCTATTGTGCAAAAAGGTCTTCAACCCTTTTTGCACAATAACATACGCACCTAAAAATAGTTCGATTGGGACGAAATTTTAGCACGTTGTCAGCATACAAATTCGCCTCTTCACGGCATTTTCGATAAATCCTTTCCCCCTCCCTCCCCTCACGGCATTTTCAATAAAAAAAGTTGAGGTCGTTTAACCGTCATTAGATCTGTTATGATCACATAGATATTTCGTTAGATCTCGCTTTGGATCTATCATGCAAGTCGTGCTTGGGGCGGCAGCCCCTTCCGAAATTAAGAAAAACAGTTCTGCCTGTCTTCATTAGAACGGATGCAGTGACGATTCGTCTGTTGCGAAGCCCCATACGCAGCAGGGTTTGCTGAATTTTTCACTTTTCAAAACATACTTTATTTAGAATCTAATAGGTTACGTAGTTGTTTAGGTTGCATGGCTGCTGTGTTGCTCCGGTGCTCAAGCCGGGCTTTGGTACCCAAGTATGGATGAGGATGAGATGAACAATAGTTTATTTACAATAAGTCGGTAATGTTATTTACAATGAGCGGTTGAAATGTTTACAATGAGCAAGAGGAATTATTTACAAATATAGAAGATGATGAGCAGAAGAATTGTTTACAGTACGCATAAATGACATGTTGGTGTGATTGAGAGTCCAAGTGTTCTCGGAGTAGAGAGTCTTTATTATTTTTTTTTGTGGGTGTGTGTTTTTATCGGCACCATGTTGTGCAGTATTTACAGTGTGCCGAAAAAAAAAACTATTTACAACGGGGAAGAAGATAATGATCGGTAGAGTTATTTACAATAAGCACATGAGTTCATGGTGTGAAAAGGAGTCTGTATTTGCAGATGTCCTATGAGCATATATTTTTTTAGTGCGGTGTTTCTATGGTTTGTTACTTTCTTGAGTGCAAGTCCGTTGCTCGTTGAAACACAGAAAGTCACAGTCGCGCACTGTTTTTATGATTTGTCAGATTCCTGGGTACAGGTTTGTTGCTCGTGGAAGACACAGAAGGTCACTCTTGAGGAAGAGGATGCACTTGAAGACGAGTGGGAAGCACAGTGGGTGTTTGACAGTTCCTCGTGGTGGCGGAGGTCTTGGTTTGCTTCCTAGGGCGGGGTGGAAGAAACAAGCGTTATCCGGTTATCGGTGATGCAGAACCACTGTTGGAAGGGGTCCCAGTGCTTGAAAAACGCTTGAGTGTTCGTTGTTCTTAGGGCTTCGGTGTAGTCCGCTTGGAGGCGTGCTGTGATCCTGTTGTTGAAATGGTGGATGAGAGCCTCCGAAGCCGGTGGGTTGGTTAGGGGTTTGTGTTTGTGTTCCCGGTGTGCATTTGTTATATAATGTACTTGTCTAGCACTAGGAATTACATGCATCTATTTGGTGTTTGGGGGGTCTGATCCGGCGGGTGGAGAAACATGTAGTGGTCAATGGAGTGGGTAGCAGAGCAGACCTTCGCCGCGTAGGTGAAAGTCAGGTGCAGGAGAGGGAGACGTACAGGACAGTGGAGATAGGAGTGAAGAACAGAGCCGGGTTCGGAGCAGAAGGGACAGAGTGGGGAAGACATAACGGACATTTGGTGAAGGGTGGCGGGGAGAGGGCGCCGAGAGTGAAGGAAGAGCCATTGGACGTTAATTTCGTCGGGGTGTTTGGTGAGAAAGCGGATAGTGGACCAGGCGGGGATTTCTAGAGCGGGGGAGAGCGAGAGGGCTGGACTAGAGGAGAGAGTGGAGCGGCGGAGAAAGTGGTAGAGAGTTTTGATGGTTAGAGAATGAACAGGGGTGTTAGAGGAGGGGGCGTTGAGAGTGAAGAGAAGAGGGCAGATAGTACAGAGCAAAGTCTCGACGGGGAGACAAGAGAAAGGAAGAGGCGGCTGAGCGCGTCCTTTACGGCGGAGAATTTCTTGTTATTCGAGTTGGAGCCAGGAAGCGAGGGAAAGAGTTCCGAGACATGTTCCAGGCGAGGTTGTCGTTTACGAGTTGTCGCACTTTGACCATATCGGCCCGAAGCCATGTCAGAAAGTGGAAATAAGGAAATTGAGGTGGGTGAAGAAGAGAGAAGAAGAGTGGCTCAGCAAGCTGGTCAAGAGTCGTGGAGGGTGGAGGCAAGTGGTTGGAAGGGATGGTTGGTTGGTTGTTGGATTTTATTGGCGCAAGGGCCAGGTTTGGCCAAAGAGCGCCAGACAAAGAACTATCAGCCACAGATTTTTAAAAACGTGGAAAATGATTAAGAGCAGACAGGCTTGGTAAAAGTTGAAAAAGAGTATGATGAAAGCTGTGAAGACAAGGTAGTTAATTAGGTTTATATAAAAATTTATTAATTTACTATTATAATTATATTTTTTTTAAACACAACTACACAAAGGATGAGTCACTCTCCTCCCCCCACACTCCTCTGCAATGCTGGCAGAGGGCGGGGACGAACTGTCACTCTCTTCCCCCCATGTTCCTCTGCAATGTTGTTTGAGGCTGGGGACGAACTGTCACTCTCCTCCCCTATGTTCCTCTATAATGTTGGTTGAGGGTGGGGACCTCGCTGAGGCCGAGACAGTTGGATGGACACTGCACACCTTTGCGGATTGAGGGCCGGGTCGTCCGCACGTGCAGGCTTTCTGCTTTAAACTGGAAGAGAGGGTCGGCTGCAAAAGAGAAGGCCCAGAATCAGGTAGTCGAAAAATCGCGAGCTCGGGGAAAAACACCTGTGTCGCTTGGTCAGCTGTAGATCGCTTGGCAAGCGCTGCGAGAGCTACAGGGCGCGGAACAAAGGGCTGCACGGGTGGTGGCTGAGACTGAACAACTGCGGCAAAACTACGCTGTCGGGTGTTGGGAATACCCAACTTGGCTTTGGCAGCAGGGTACGAGAGGCCTTCCAGGGTCTTGAGGCGCTGGATCGCCATCTCGTCCTTCCATTTCATACAGTTGCGGGAGTAAGCTGCATGGGCCTCACCGCAGTTAACACAGCAGGCCGCAGAAGTGCAACCTTCCCCGTCATGTTCACCGGAGCCACAATTAGCGCAACGAGCGGAACTCTTACAGAATCGTTGTGAATGCCCGTACCTCTGGCACCTGAAACAGCGCAGAGGACTGGGAATGTACGGGCGAACTGCACAGACCAAGTAGCCTGCTTTGATTTCTGTCGGAACTTTCGGGGAGTCAAAAGTCAAGATGACATTTTTTGACTTAATCATGGAACCATCACGCCGGAACATCATACGACGTGCAGCAAGAACACCCTGATCCGCAAGTTCAGTCACCAATGCATCCTCACTGCATGGCAAGAGATCAAACTCCGAAATAACACCGCGAGAGGTGTTAAGAAACGGGTGAGGTGTCACTCTGACAGGAATGCCTTGAAGACTAGAAAGGCGCAGAAAAGTGTTACTCTGAGAAACACTGCAAGTTTGAACAAGCAGGTCCCCAGAGCGAAGCTTCCTCACAGACTTCAAGGGGCCAACCGCAGCGTCCAAAGCTTTAGAAATGAAAAATGGAGATCTGGTGGACAGTCTCTCATTCGGATCGATGGATTCTACAAGTAAGTGTGTAGCATGCGTAGTCACAGCAATCGATGGGAGACGACGCTTCGGAGCGACTGGTACAGCTGCCGAAGAAGAAGTTCCACATTCTGGGTCCAGGTCATGGTCTAAAGACCGTTTAAGGTTATGAGACTTGGTAAGGTGAGAAGACGAAGGAGAGTCGTTTGCAACTAACATTGTCTCAGGCGACTTAAATTTGGAGCGTTTGTTTTTAGGTTTACCCATGGAACAAAGAAAGAAGATTCGTCTGCAGACTACTCCACCCACCACCGAGCCCTACAAGGGAGAACTGGAGGTCCGCAAGCCAAGAAAATGACGCTAGACACAGTTCTGGAGCTTATACGTTGCAGATATAGTCCGTTGGCTGTGATCACACGCACTCGGCGGACACTTCGGCCTCCTGGTACCGTCATGCCAACGCCTTTGGCATGATCCCACAGCCCCCGGGCTCACCCTGCCGTGCCATACGACAAAAAAGCCGCTAAAGCCCTGTACACAACTTGGTACATGACTTCTGACTAGAGGTGGGTTAGTCTCTAGCCTCCCGTTTACAGCGAAGCCGGGGTCGAAGAGGAGTGTTGGTACACAGGAGGCACTTATCCGGTCTCCTGCGACCTCAGCCGCCAGACATCCCATTTCCGCCTCACGGGTCTCCGCACGCGGCAAACATGCAGGTAGGTCTAGCACCCAAACCAGCTAAAAGGAAAAAAAGAAATCCAAAGAAGACAAATCCTGGCAGGGAACCTAAACGGAATCTCAGCAACCTACGAACGGAGCGGTTAATATAAATCAGTTAGTGGTGGAGGGTAACAAAACCACAAGACCGGGGTGTTAGTACATAACGTGGTAGAGATTAGGTAGAGAACACAACACGGGCAACTAGCCAGTGGAGAAAATAAAGGAAAACGAAAAAGCGAGACACAAGACCAGCTAGGGATCGTGGGGCCGCAACTCCCCAACAGCTGGATGAACAGCCGTCCCTGCAAACACCAAAACAAAAAACAAGCGGTGGCATGACATCAGATGTTGACCAGTCACAAGGTCAGCTCGGGCCGTGGGGGCGCCGCTCCCCAAATAACTGGAAAACCAGTTATCCCCGTGCGGGGTGGTTGGAAGGGAACGAAAGAACGAGAAGGCTTCACAGTAAGTTGGATAGAGTCGAGAGGAGGTGCGGGATACTGGTACATTAGGAGGAAAGTGAGAAGCGTGAGCGAGGGGTTGCGGGGGAAGGGATAACGTTAAGGAGAGTGGTAATAGTGGGGTTGGAAGAGGGGAGAGCAGAGAGGAAAGAGATGATACGAAAAGCTCTGTACCTGAAGGGATAGAGCGATCCCTCCATGGGTGGTGGGTTTTGTCAGTATGTAGGAGGGAACAGGGCGGTTAGTCCAAGTGTAGTAAAGTTTGGCCATGAAGAGGTTGTTTACGATGCTAGCTCTGCTGAAGACAGGGGTGCTGAGTTGAGGACCATTGAGCTGCATAAGGAGTCTCATCTCTCGAGGCCTACGAGCCGCACCACAGACAGGTGCTCTTTGTGATATTGAGTAAGGCACCGGAGAGATTTGCGTATTCTTCATGGAGGGAGAGGAGAAGAGGGAAGTGACGGTCTTGCCGGATGAAAAAGGTAATATCTTCCGCGTAAGCAGAGCCATGGATAGCCAAACGGCGTTGACTGGCGGTTTCTACCGTCTGAGTTCGGGTGAAGGCTGAGCGTGATGCCCTGACGAAGGGCTAAAAACAGAGAGCAAAGAGCTGTCCAGAGAGGGAGCAACCCTGCCGGATCCCTTTCTGGAATGGGATGAGTGCAGTGAAAAACTTCAAGTTCTGACTTGAACAACTGCGCCATTGTAAAAAGAAAGAAGAGTGGAGCGGAAGGTGAGGGGGAATCCGAAAGCCTGGAGGACGTCAGATAGGTACCGGGGACGTCAGATAGGTATTGTCAAATGCTTTCTTTTGGTCCAGGTTGAGGAAGGTGAGGGGTTCTTTGTTAACATCAACAAGGTGGGTAATATCACGAAGAATGTGGATATTCTCGTGAATGGAACGGGAGGGGATGGTGCAGGATTGGTCTGAGTTTATGAGGAACGGGAGGATGGAGTTGAGGCGGGAGAACATAATTTTTGCAAACATTTTGGCTGAACATAATATGGGCTGAACCCAATCGATAACTAAAGTAGGGAGGCATTATATCTTCGTAAAGTACTGATCACATCGCTGTGGTGGTTTTCCAACGGTTTATTTTTCTTACGAAGAAAAATTTGGAGTATGAGCAGAGTTAAATAAATATTCGAAATAACTGATAAAATAGTACTTAACTGACTGGGCAAAAGAAACGCTCAAGAAAAACCAAGGCGTAATACAATAAAAGAGAGTGAGGCCAGTGTTTATCCAGTCAAAGGTAAATAACTAAACAACAGATTTAAGACCATCCTGGAGGGATACATTTAGCAATAAAGGCATAATCAGTTACACTGCTCATGCTTTCTGCTCGTTCTATCTTGTTGCTCTCGGAGGAATAACTAAAACAAAGAACAATAAATATTTTCATGATGTCCCCTCAACACTTCAAAAGGACAGGTATCAATTACGTTATTAGAAGGGTTCCTAGGAGACGAAGCATAGCCCAAGAAAATTAAAAATTCATTAAAAAGAGCTAACTGTGATATCATCATCATCATCATTGTCAACCATTATCAATCCACTGCTGGACGAAGGTCTCCCCAAGTTTCCTCCACAACGGTCTGTCTTGTGCCAGTCTCCTCCATGTCACTCCCGCATATTTACGAATTTCATCCACCCATCTCCCATGTGGTCTTTTTCTGGGTCTTTTCCTGTCCCTTGGAATCCAATCTAAAATTTCGGCTGTCCATCTATGGTCTGTCCTTCTGGCAGTATGTCCAGCCCATTGCCATTTCAGGGATTTAACTCTGATCATGATGTCTTCCACTCTCGTCATTTTTCGGATCCACGAGTTCCTCTTCTTATCTCTCCTGGTTATACCAAGCATGCACCTCTCCATGCTTCTTTGAGTTGTCTGCAGTCTTTGTATGTCTCTTTTAGTTAAGGTCCACGTCTCTGCACCATACGTAAGCACTGGAAGGATGCATTGATCAAACACTTTTCTTTTAAGACATAACGGCATATTGCTCTTGAAAATTATGCTGTTTCTTCCAAAAGCTCTCCAGGCAAGTTTTGTACGCCGATTAATTTCTTCATCAAATGTGACCCTCACTTGATATCTGCTGTCCAAGATAAACATACGTATCTGTTATCTCCAGTTTTTCTCCATCAATCGATAAATCTTCATTTCTTGTAAAAGCATTGAACATCACTTTTGTCTTCTGAAAGTTCATTTTTTAATCCCACTTCTTTACTCTTGTCAGCAAGTTCCTGGATCATACTCTGCAGCTCTGATGGGGTAGTTGCAAAAATGACTACGTCATCAGCAAAACGAAGGTGGGTTAGATAATCTCCATTAATCTTTATCCCTTTGTTTTCCCAGTTCAGTGATTGAAAGACATTTTCCAATGTGGCATTAAAGAGCTTCGGAGATATGGTGTCACCTTGTCTCACTCCCTTTCCAATTTTTATGTGTGTTGTATTTTCAAACAGCCGAATCTTTGCACTTGCATTTTCATAGATGTTATTAATAATATTAATGTATGCATCTTCAATACCGCAGGATTTCAGAGCCATGGTAACTGCTGATGGTTTCACCGAATCAAAGGCTTTTTCATAATCGATAAAAGCCATGCACAATGGAAGTTCATATTCCCTCGCTCTTTCAATTAGTTCTCTCAGTACGTGGATATGATCTATTGTGCTGTAGCCACTCCTGAATCCAGCTTGTTCTCTCGGTTGAGCCATGTCCAGTGTTACCTTCAAGCGGTGTGAAAGAACTTTAGTGAAGATTTTATAAACCACTGATAGGAGGCTGATAGGTCTGTAGTTCCTGAGATCCTCAATGTCACCTTTTTTATGTAGCAGGATCATTGTAGCATTGTTCCAATCCTCAGGAATCTTCCCTTCATTAAGGCATCGAGTGAAAATTTGGGCGAGTACTGTTTCAATTTCTCCACTTGCTTCTTGTATGATGTCTATAGTAATTCCATCTTCTCCTGGAGCTTTCCCCCGCTTCATGTTCTTGATTGCATGAGCAACTTCTGCTGGGAGGACTGGAAGAACTCCGGTACCTTTCATGATGTCTGGAGTACATGTATCATCCCTTTCATATAGTTTGGAGTAGAAATCTTTCACTTTTGTCAAAATTTCGCCTCTATTTCTTGTTATAGAACCATCTTCTTTTCTCAGAGCCATAATCTGTTTTCTTCCCTTACTGAGATGTCCCTTTGCTATCTTTAGGCTTTGGTTGTTTTCAATTGCTTTCCTTACTAGTTCACAGTTGAATTTTCTTACGTCTTCAGTGATACTTTTTTCTTACTGTCTTGCATAGCTCTATATATTCCACTTTGGAAGTCACATCTTCTTTAGTTGTCCTCATCTCTCTTCTTTTTTGCATCAACATTTTGGTTTTTCCTGATAATTTGTTTACATGCAACTTGTTCTTAGACCCAGCTAATTTTGTTGCTGTTTCCATAAGAGCTTTGGTTACTTTTCTGTTAACTTCAGAAATATCCACTTCTTCCGATGTTAGGCCTTCTAAAGCAGAGAATCTGTTCTTCAGTTCCAACTTGAAAGTATTATGGTGTTTTTTAAGGTTGGTTATGTCAATACATTTTGTTTGTCTTATGAGCTTGCCACGTTCCAGTTTAGTGTTGAGGTGCATCTTACATCTCACCAATCTATGGTCACTACCTGTGTTGAACTTGTTTAGCACACTGCAGTCTTCGATGACGAATTTTTTGTTACACATAATAAAATCAATTTCACTTGTCGTCCCAATTGGATGTCTCCATGTCCATGTCCTGTGTGGCTTTTTCTTGAAAAAGGAATTCAAGATGAAAAATCCTTCTGCCTCTGCAAACTCAACGAGAGTATTTCCACGCTGGTTTCTGTTGCCGTGACCGAATTTACCTACTGAAGTTTCATTCTGTTGCCGGTGCCATATATATATCTTGTCTCCGTATGATTAATAAAGTCTAGCTGTCAGTGTGATTGGGCAGAAATTTAGTTAACTTATCATCAGTAAAACGAAAATTCTCGATAACTAGCTGAGTACATAACTTTCTTCAAAACTAGAAAATATGTAACTTAGATTGACTTCATGACAAGAAGAATGAAGTATTTTCATATATTTTACACTTTCTATTACTGATGAAATAAACTTTTAAATGTAGTGTGCGTTTCTTCTCTCACAAAATAAATATTAATACAAAATCTTCGAAGTGCTGCAGAAAAAGTTTTGTTTCTGTTTGTTGATCTAGTAGCCCATGGACCTCATGTTCTTAGGGGCTATGTATCAATTATGTGAAGGAAACACCACATCTTGTATCGCGAAATTATTTCGTCTGAAGTTAGATTGGTTAGCAAAATAATATTGAGAGTTAGTAAAACAGCGTTTCCTCATCATATTATTTTGACCGTTGTGTTAAAAGCAGTAAGGATTTTTACTGTTGTGATAATTACTTTTTCCAGACAACGCTAAGTAAATTCACTTTCAGTGCTTCAAACTTTGTGTGGTTTATGTCTTTAATTTTAATATTTATTTATTCTAAAGTGTCTACGTGTGATCTCAAGAGAGGGACTTTTTCCAATGTCTGGGGAATGGAAATATTCCTACTTCATGGCTTTTCCTTACAAGACTCCACAATTATGCACCTTCCAGTGCTTCTCCGTAATGATGAAGCCTGGTAAGTGGGATAAACTGTTGGAGTTATGCTCAACGCGCCGTCAATCCTGATCCGTCAACGTACAGACCAGTGCCTAATATTTCTGCCACCGTGGCGCCGAACGCCAACACCCTAACGATTCTTATCGTCCATAACTTGTACATACATACAATTCAAATATTAAACTCTCATTAAAAGTGTTAATAAAAACCTTGGAATAACTTATTAGAATCACTCAGAAACTTTTGGGGTAAATAGTACACTTCGAACAAGAACGCATTATGCAAAACATCTGTGCATAATATTTATATATAATTCAAATTCCGACTTTGGAATTATACAGAATTCCAATTCTGACATTGAAATTTACTGGAACCACTTACACAGAATTTTGAACCGAATTTTTGGGACCAACAGTGTGTATCAATTTCAAACAGAGAACTACTTGTCAAAATCTAACATATGGACATGATTTGGGAGAACTGTTACAGTGGACACCCCCCCCCATCCTAAAACCTGAAGAAAACTCTAAAATTTGTCCGCCATGTCGCGTATGGTATGAGGCAGCTAGGAATCACAGTTCGGCAGGCTCACATGTTCTTTTACAGTTCAGTTTTTTTTATTTATTTCTCATTTACGTTGTTTTTTCTTTCGGCTGTTCTCTAAATTAATTAACTAAATTGCGGGATAATTAGGAAGTCGCTCCAATGCTCTTGAAGGCAAGAAACGCAATATTTTGCCATCTACTATAGCAGCAGCGGAAGTGAGGGGGTTCCACTCTCCAAGCAGTTGATGGTCAGAATTATTTCTTCACGACAACAGAAATCATTTCCCAGGAACACAGAAAATCAGTCTCGGAAACTGCAACAGCAGATGTGAGAGGGGCTATTTCGTTTAACGGCCACCTTTAAATCTTCACAAGAGTGGATTCGTGTATACTCGCATCAGCGCAACAAAATGCGGCATGATATCACCATTTTAATTGTGTGCTTCATTTACATCAAGCGTCAAAGTGAAGTGTTGAATCATCGGTGCTGCCACATGGTGCAAGTGTCTGTGTGTGTGTGTGCGTGTTTTTTTTTTTGTCGTGTGACATTATGTGATGCACAACGGATTTGCACAGCAAAGTCACGAAACTGTAAGTAGATGAATATTTCCTTTTTCTTTCTTCGCACATCTGCGAACTTGTGCCATCCCGACACCCAAAGCTGCATGGACATAGATGCAGTAATGCTAAGTGACTGAACCTCAGAGGAAATACCTGCACATACAGATTTCAATTTCTTACAGGGCCCATTTCCTGATTATTTTTTACATGAATAAAGGAGAGGGTGTGGCCACAAATTCCGCTGGGAGGGACAGTTTCTTTGAACTTTGGTTCAGGGCCAATGCAAGCAGGGAACGGATCTGCTGTGCATGCTTATTAGATTTAGTTAATTAACTTTGGCAGTATTTCGCACCTATAATCGTATACCGCAAATTAACGTGCTTGTGTATTTTGTGTCGCCAGTATTTTTAATGTGATCGTTTGCATATAATTTTTTTTCATTCTCTAAGCAATTGTATATGAATATCACCTGCAGCTCTATTTAGTGTGTTAACGAGTAGTATCTCTTGTTCAGATAGTCCGGTGGAGACTCAGTCGGCTTGCGTCTTCCGACAGTAAAGTGTGACACCGTATGCTGCCCACATAAGAGGGGCAATTGTCTATGCGCCTAGAGAGCGCCGTATCAGTTTAAATCTCGCAGAACGTAATTAAATGTTGTGTTGTGTATTTGTGAATCATGTGTTATTTGCGAAAGTGAGTGTTGTACTGGCTGGTTGGGGATTGAATGTACCGGAGTAAGATCCGGACCACTACACTCAGTCACGAATTGGTGATTGCGGGTGAACCTCATCACAACTCTCTGATCCCAAAGTATCGTTTTTTGAGTTTATTGTATTTTTTATTGTTGTTATTTTTGTTCACACGGTGGATTCACCCAAGCCTCATGCTTCGGGTCATTCTTCCAAGTTTCATTTTTTTATGTTCTGGTGTGAATCATTGAGTGCAGCGGTGCACCTGAGATTCACACCTGGTGCCGCGGCCAACTACATTGTACGACAGGTTCCAAGCACCGTTACCGGCCGACTCGGCAGGAACACTGCTAGTGCCGTGTAACAGAACAGAAAGCCGTCAACAGCCTTCCTTTAACGGCAATAAATATGTAACCGTTCGAAATTATTAGCTATCTTTCAGCTATACCTCTGAGAAACATGAGGAGAAACTCAGACGATCAGCCAAAAAAAAAAAAATCACCGACTGGGTTTGGCTTCTACACCCTCCAGCGATGAAATGTGGCATTGTTCTTGTACGCGAAAATCCGTAGAGAAAGCCGAAGTGACACAGCCTTGAGCAGTTAAAAGTTACAGTTGATGAACCCAAATAGCAGTGCATCAAAAATACTTAAACAAGCTGTTCTGGATACCTCTCACATTAAGCATGCACTTTGGGTGACAGCGTTTGATGTGAGAGATCACCAGACTCCAGATACAGTTCCACGTCTTGAAGTATTTTTTCGGTACCGTTTAAATTAATTTCCAAAACCTACGTAAAACACATTTTGTAATAACACCAGGTCAGTAGTGAACTTGTACACACTGTTCCGCTGAATCCCATAATATGGGTCAGCCAATAAACTATCATACCCTCCGCGACCCACGTCCACAATCGACAAGTGTCTCGGGTTCCTCTATTCTTAATCTCATTGGGCCACGCTGAAGTGGCATAGGCCAAGTAGGTGACAGATAAAAATAAGCAAACTGGCGTGTTTCTTATGTTTCGAAAGTATGACGAAATGAAGCAGTTGTAACTTTGATGTTAGGAGGTATTAGTGTGTGAGGATGTCGCGAGAACATGGTTATGAAAGCGTCCTCCTTTGCAGCTGTTTAACGTATTTGCCTGGAACTTTTGTGGATTTTTGGGGCGCTTTATCAATTGGTTTGCATGGCTACCCCAATAGAAGGAGTCATCATACAATTCTTCTCTGCTACGTAATCAGTTGATCTTATAATCACGTAATGCCCTGATTTTCTTTGCCAGTCAGACATCTTCCTATTCAAGAAGAAGCAATACTTTTCTGTCATACTAAAGGTCCTTTTAATTTTCCAGACAAAATAGCAACGAACAGACCCCGTTTTAGAACTGGGCAAGCTGGGCAAATGCCCAGGGCGCCAACTTTTAGGGGCGCAAGAGGAAGATATATACATATATATATATACATATATATATATATATATATATTTTTAAGGCAGGATTTTAGAAAAATTGGTTTATAATATTTTTCCTATTTCAAGGATTCCTCGAGTGAGGAAGCAACTCTATATATGGGTAGTTTTAACTTTATAAGAACAGGAAAAACAGAATCATAAAAACAAGTTAGTCGCAAAAATAAATCCAAAAACGGTACATAAGAAGGAAGCAAAGGAGAGAAAGTTACTCGAAAAAGTAAACATTAAGTGACGTATTTAAATTGACCACACACACGCCCAATGCTACACCTCCCTCGACGAGTGCGCATGCAGCATATTCCACTCTTGTAATTGTGTTTTTTTTTTTCAGTTCAGTTAGGCTTACGCATTTAAAAGGGCAACACCTTTTAACGATGCCAAACGCACTCTGCCTGCAAAGACGTTAACAGGTGCACTCCTAATGGAGAAAATTTTATAAGAGACTGACTGCCCTTCTCTCAGTCAACTGGAAATGTTTTGTGTTCCATGTTGCCTGTTCCAACCAATGAACAAGAAAACACATTTTGCAACAGGAGTCAATGATTGGAAGCATGGTAATGAATTAATTAAACAACATGAGCAGTCAGCTGATTACAGAAGTATCATGCTAACGTTTATAACTAGGTAAAAAAGACCATGAAAGTTGATAAATGCTAAAGTTTATAACTAGGAAAAAAGGCTATGAAAGTTGATACCATGCTAACGACATAGTATGAAGAAGAGGCTAAGTACTGGCGAGATGTCCAATTAAGAATCGTGTCTGTCGTCGGATTTCTTTCAATTCGGGGTTTACCTTTACAAGGGGATGATGAACAGATAGGTCTGTATGGTCTGTATCTTAGATGCCTGGAGTTGATAAGTGAATATGACCACTTCCGTGCACAACATATTACAAAATATAGAAACAAAAGCAAAGGACATGTCTCGTACTTATCTGTTCAAACGTGTAATGAGTTTATTCATATTATGGGTAATTGTGTACTACAAAAAATGTTCGAAAAAGTCAAACATGCTCGGTACTACTCCCTCATTGTTGACTCGACTCCTGACTGTTATCACATCGATCAGTTGGCTTTAGTCTTGCGCTATGTATCCCTGGTTGAGGCAGTTCCAAAGTACGTCTATTAAATCTTCTCCCCGGAAATTCAAAGTCATCCATCTAATTAGAAGAGGCCGTGATGAATTGTCTTTCAGAAATGGACTTTGACATTAAGTTTTGTCCGGGACAAAGCTATGACATTGCGTCTAACATGTCTGGTACCTACTTAAGACTCCAAATTAGAATTGAAAACCACAATTCGCTTGCTGAATATGTTCCCTGTGCTGCCCACTCACTGAATCTTGTGGGGTCTACTGCTTCTGAATGATGTACTTAGACTGTAGTGTTTTTCACATTTGTTCCGGAGCTCTATAATTTTTTCTCAGCATCAACCCACAGGTGGAATGTTTTAAAACGGTATCTTGCAAAAAACTGTTTTTAAAATGTTATCTGAAACTCGTTGGACTGCCAGAAAAGATGGCACAAGAGCTTTACTACGAGGCTTTAAGGATATTCAAAATACTTTACAGGACTTGTCTGTGATTCTTCCGTGAAACCAGCCACTCATTTGGAAGCTCAAGGTCTTGAGCTCAAGTTTCATAATTTTGAAACTGCTTTCCTTTTTGTCTTCTGAAATGATATTTTAGAGAAGTCAGTAAGTGTAGCAACAATTTACAAAAACAAACTCTCAATCTTATAGCAGCTACAAAGCAACTTGAAACATTGGCGGCCGCCCCGGTTGCGCAGTGGTCTACGGGATGGCCCCTGATCATTCGTCCGAAAGGGGTCTGGGTTCAAATCCCGTGAGGCATGGATGTTGTGTTTGTCTTACAGCACTGGCTTTCTCCCTTACCTGGAACCAGTAACCCAAATTTAGAGACGGGCGACTGCTTATAGCCCATTGAGTGGCTCACGGTGTTCGTTAAACCTCCAATCATAAAAAAACATTAGAATGTTTTTGAATGAAAATAGGAATGAATTCGAATGCTTTGAAAAATCTGCTTTGATTACTTGTGGATGTGAAACACCAAAGTACAAAGAGAGTAGGAACCGTAAAGGTTTTGCGGATGAAGAGCGAGGAACTGAAGACACTGTAGATGCAAGAACAAAATTCAGAACTGGTGTATTTATCAAAATCATTGATTCATTGATAGGTAACTTGGCAAGAAGGAGGAAAGCCTATGAGGTACTGACACATCGCTTTGAGGTGTTTTCTCTTCTAGTATCACCTACGGCGGCAAACCTAGATATTATAGAAGCCGCACTGAAATTAGCACAGTGCTATACAGAAGATATTAATAGTCATTTTGGGAACAAGTGCTCTCATTTCAAGATATACGTTAAGCTTGAAACATTGAGAAAGATACCATAACTGTACTGTTACGTAAGACATAACAACGTCCAAAATACTTTTTTTTTTTTTTTTGATTGGAGGTTTAACGACCACCGTGAGCAACTCAATGGGCTATAAGCAGTCGCCCGTCCCTAATGTAGTGTCACTGGTTCCAGGGAAGGGAGAGAGCCAGTGCCGTAAGACAAACACAACATCCATGCCTCACCGGGATTCGAACCCGGACCCCTTACGGACGAATGATCAGAGGCCAACGCCTTAGACCACTGCGCCACCCCAAAATACTTTCCCTAACCCTAACCTGTAAATTGTGTTAAGTGCTTTCCTTACTTTACCAGTCACTAACTGTACAGGGGAAAGAGGGTTTTCTGTCCTAAACAGGGTGAAGAATGGTAAAATATCAGTTCCTGTGGACAGTAAACTGAATGCATTAGTGTTAATGTGTTCTGAGAAGGATGTAACGCTACGAAAAAACTTTTCTGATATCATCGACAGATTTACTCAGGCAAAAGCAAGAAAGTTTTGTTTAACTTAAATTGTTCTATGAGTAGTTACTTGTGTAAGTTTTACTCTTGCTTTGTAAATAAAAAATTTTCTTTACATACTTACAAGGCATTTTCTTTTAAATTGTAGTAAGCCTAACTAAAATTTTGATCATGTCTATCAATAATAATAACAAAAAAAGCCGATGGGTGCTAGATATTACCAAGGGGACAAGTTAATTGAAAGGGAAAGAGGAGGGGAAGGAGCGCCTGAATTTACTTTGCCCAGGTTACCAATCATCTAAGCCCGGGTCCTGGCAACGAAGCGACATTCTTACACGCGTCCTCTTTCACAGTGTTCAGTAGATTGCAGCACTTCAGCACTGACCTGTAAATAGAGAACAGCGGGTTCTCATATAGAAGTATAACTACAGTTTCAGTTACTTCTTGTCGTGTCATATGGAAACAAGCAAAAGCTGCATATTTTCATCACTTGTGGAAAAAGTATAGTGCAAAGATTGGTAATATAGTCGACTTCTTAAAAATAAGAATATACAAATGTAACATTCGAATTAAAAATTTATATCTGCATAGTATCCCAGGTATTTGCTTAACCTGATGTAGTGGTGGAGCTAACCACACAGCAGTATGATTTATTACTTAAAGTATTACCGTTGGAATGAATTTATATAACATTTTCTGTCACACTGAATTTTTGTCGCAAAGGGCTATATCAAACATGACTGAACAACGTACATGTGATTACACTATCACTCCATATACAAGCAAATGTGCATTAGGGGCATTAGTCATATAAAGCAATCTGAAGAATAATGAAAATTCTTGGGTTACCACCAGTAGTGACTGTTTGTGAGGTGCACCTTTTCCGTTTAGTGGGTGATAAAATTCTAGAATGTAGCCACCATTCATGGATACACAAGTTTGCTAGTTCTACGATAACCCCCGTCATAAATTGTAGCTTAGCAGCCAGCAATGTTTTCTATGCAGTTGTTCAGGGATTTGAGAACTTTTCAAAAATGCTTTTGATGTGTACTGCATCGAGACTTAAATATATAGTTATTTTCTCATCGCAAAAAAAATCAGAAGAATCAAGACAGTTGCATAACTTTTAAAAATTTTCTGTGCTATTTTACTGCAAAAGGTTTTTTCAGATGATATCACGCGGCTTTGAGAAAAGAGAAATAGTCCATATTTTATTTCATGCCAATAAAGTGTATCACATCGTAGGCTTTGGAATTTCCTATGACTAGAAGCATATGAAAGAACATGTATCGAACTTTGTTCTTTCTGAAATACAAATACTTCCCGCTATACATAAAGTATGGTACGGAATTTATGGGAATTATGCAGAAAAGTAACGAGTTATGAAGAAAGAGTAATTGCGAAGTAAATATTTGTACAGGCCTATTCACCGGAACGAAATGTGGTAAATATGTTGATTAGCGTCCTAAATTATTTCGTCGCAAAAATATTATTAACTAGGAAAAGTGTGACGTACATATTTTAGTGTATGGAAATTAATCACAAATGGTGCAGAAATTTCATATTTTAAATAAATTTTAAAATATTTTTTCGTAATATTTACCTGTAAGTGCTGTGCTGTGAAAAGACGCTGCGGTAGGCTTAAGGCATCGTTACCGCGACGCGACGCCAAGCTTTGCTCCGTTGAAAGCAAGTTTCGCTGCGCCGTGTAATTCACGCGTGGATGACTGCAAGTGCAGCCGCATACTTTTTGCCAGGGAGCAAAGCATCATATGCTCATTCGCTACAGAATATAGTTCGTCAATGTTTCGTCATTTTTTTTAAAGCAGATGTTGAAATCTTTTTCCTTCTTTCACATATGATTCCCTGATTCAAAATAGAAAGTTCTAATACGCTTTTCATATTGTAAAGGAAAATGGGGTACAATAACTTTCAGGTGTGGTTTGAAGAGCTTCAATTCGTAGATGATTTGCTGTGTCACTGGACTTTTGTTTCTCCTGTTATTAGCTTGTTAGGAGGTCAGTTTCTATGTGGCGAATACGTATCTTTTGTAAATCTGAGTGGTTTTATCCGTTTTTTTCTGCCAAAAACTTGCAGGATACAATAAAATAAAGAGTGGATGATGTGGACCTATTTTCTGTAGCGTATCACTACAACATGTATCGCTCTCCTGCCAACAACGTTACTTCTTTCTCTTGTACTTTTCCGCCCGTCATTTCGGCACAGCAACGAACCTTCCTTTTAACGGACCAAAGCTTCACATCTTTATCGGGGCGATGTGTTAGGCCTACCGTAGCTTCTCTTTACAGCGTCGAACTCACAGTTCAATATTACGATACAAATCTCAAAAACACATTTAGCATATGACATTTTTGCACCATTTACCATTAATTTCCATACTCTAAAATCTGTACGTCGCCCTTCTTCCAGGTGCTAACATTTTTCCGACGAAATAATTTAGGACACTAATATACACATTTACCCGAAATGCATTTCAAAGCTACCGAACAAGCTTGCAGCTTTGTTGTGCCCACCATGATTCTGTATCAGCGTCGTGCATCTTCTGCGAAGTTAGGCACTAACTCGAGAAAACGGAGATAGCAACTGCGCATTGAAATGGCGCCGGTCTGGTTACCATCAGCAGCAGTTTTTGGTTCTAATTAGACAGAATCCAATTCAGAGGAAAATGTGTAAATGAAAAATTTACTTTAAAAACAAAATTATTAAAATGTGTAAGAATACACACAAAATAACAACCCGCTCTCATAAAATAATAAAATGTATGGTAGCGGGTCAAGGAAGGAGTAGCAGCGTAAATAAAACTCTCTGCAAGGGAAATATAAAATTAGGGGTGAGACGAGAATGCCTTAAATAAATGAAGTGGGAAACCTAAGAAATGCAAAAATGTCCGCCTAATACATTTTGACTAAAAAACAGCAATAAAAAACAATACAAGTGTTCTTGAAAACACTAAAGCAGACCCTATCCCAAAAGAGCAGAACATGCAGGAAGAGAAAATAAGACGAGACACTAGTGCTTCTTTGAGCTTCGAACGCTTTTGAGATTCTGGATCGAATTTCCCTGAACAACAATGATTTTGTTACAAAAAAACTTCCTTATGTATTTACGGGTGCTGAAACCAAATATGAAGTCACAATTACTCCACTGGTCTCCAATTTCTTCTAATGGAACTCTGTTTTTGGGTGAAAGTTGTGTTACTTAAAGGAATTTCCTTATGTTTCCCAACCTAGACATATCTCTGCAGTTGTGCAATTCCTTCTAGGAATGGGGAACAAAGCAGAATTTTTGTGATTCGAATGCCTTCAATCTGTATTGAAAGACGTGCTTTTTCTCGTGGTTTTAAAAAGTAATGTGGATTGTGCAAAGTGTACGTTAAATAATGCCGAGTATTTATGTGAACAATCCAAACAGTTTTTGCAACGTTTGTGGATAATTTACTATAAATTCTCAAAAGCGGCATTTCACACAGTTGATTAAAAAATCGTATGAACTTCATTTCCAGTGCAAAATGGGTGATGAAGATAAATCTTGGGCGCCTCACATTTGTTGTAAATCATGTGTAACTGTGTTTGTTGACTGGCTGGTTGAACGGATCACGTCAAATGTCATTTGCGTTACCAATGGTTTGGAGAGAACTGAAAGACCACTCAACAGACTGTTACTCTGCAACATTAAGATATTTAGAATTACAGCTAAGACCAAAGACACGATTCAGCATCATAGTATTCCATCGGCCATAAGACCTGTTCCTCATGGTCCAGATATTCCTGTTCCTATACCTCGATAGCCATGGAGTTTAGATCATAGCGATTCTGATGAAATACATCCTCACAGCGAAAAAGATATTGAAGTACAGCAAGACCCTGATTTCTCGGAAGATTCTGTGCTACTCCTAATAAATCAGGAAGATTTTAATGATCTGGTTCGTGATCTTCATTTTGCAAAAAATAAAACCGAAATATTGGCTTCAAGATTAAAGGGATGGAATATTTTACCACCAAGTGCAAAAGTATGTAGTTTTTCGTCGACGACAGCAAGTGTTCGAACACTTATTTTTTCAAGAGTGGTGATCTTGTGTACTGCAATGATATAGACTTATTGCTTGAAGTCTTAGGGGCAGCAGAACAAACCTGAAGAATGGAGACTTTTTAGTGATTCCTCAAAGATAAGCTTAAAGGCTGTCCATCTTCATAACAGAAACATTTGTCCGGCAGGGCCTGATCCATATGCTACATACATGAAATAAATATATGCAAATATGAAACTATTGCATCAAAATATAGTATACAAAACACATATGGAATATTTCTGGCGATCTTAAATTGATAGCTTTACTCCTTAGGCTTCAACTTGGATACACAAGTTACTGTTGCTTCCTCTGTGAATGGAACATTAGGGACAAACATTTCTCATTACATTTAAAACAACTGGCCTAAAAGAGAGTCCTTAATTCCAGGAAATAAAAATGTTGTTGCTGATCAATTACTGATCCTTTCGTAAGTCCTCAGAACATGTATTTACCACTGCTTCACATCAAACTGTGTTTGATAAAAAAAATATTGTAAAGGAATTGAAAAAAAAAATGGAAGAGCCTTTCATTTTTCTAAAGAGCAAGTTCCCCAAAATATCTTAAGTCAAAATTAAATAAGGCATTTTTATTTGTCCACAAATAAGGGAACTTATGCCTGCTCCTACATTTGAAGGCACTTTGAATGAGATTGAAGCTGCTGCATGGAAGTCCTTTAAAGATATGTAATTGAACTTTTTAGGTAACAGGAACGCAGAAAATTGCAAAGAACTTGTTACTGAGCTTCTAGAAAACTATAAGGACATGGGATGCAATATGTCTCTTAAAATACATTTCCTTCACTCGCATCTGCACTTCTTTCCACAGAACGTAGGAGGCTGTAAGCAATGAGAACGGAGAACGTTTCTTTCAGGACACATGTATCATACAAAACCGCTATAAAGAAAAATGGAGCCCTAAAATGCTAGCTGATTATTGTTGCACTCTAACAAGGGATGTAGTACAACGAAAGTATAGAAGAAAATCTAAAATAACTACTTTTTAAGGCAACTGTAATCAATTGCTTGGAGCGAAATATACATGCCAAAATGAAGACTTATTGTACGCTGAAACAACAGGTTACTCAAGAACTATGCCCGATAGCACACATTAGTAAGCAGATTTGTAATCAGCGTAACAAATACTGTGTGATTCGGCATTTGCACTTTTTGTAACAAACATAAGGTTGATTTTTGTTGTTCAGTGATTTTTCATCTGAAAAATTAATTTAACACTTGCGCGGCCTCCTTTGACGGGGACTGAACGACGACTCACATTTGATCCTACCGAAAATAATCCCTCGAACTTTCGAGTTGTCGTGACGAACTCCCAGTGGCTAATCTTCAAAAATGTATACTTATCGTTACTAAATTACGAGCACAAAGTAATACTTTCTTAACTTGATAATTACGTTTTTTGAAAAAAAAAGGCTTTAGATATTTTGAACAACTTATGTTTTTTCCTCTAATTTATTGTAATTTAAAATGAAAAATAATCGTGGAATATTAAAACCTTTCACATTTACCGATATTTCCTTTTTTTTCAAATATTTTCTTTACAAAATCAGCCGAATATTCAATAAATTTTACATCACCATTGAAGAGAACGCCTTTTCATTCAGTACAGCTAGTAATGGATGCATGTTTTCTTAATCATTGTTTTTGAACATTTCATACAACGTAACTTTTTGAATGAAAGTTATTGTCGTAAACTGAAAGGAAGAAGATCTGAGCCACTAAAGTAAATATATGTTACTAAACTATACCATCTTTACGAAGTACGCTAATGCAAAATGGAGTCAATTGAAAAACTTCATATATGAAACAGCTGTATTAAGAGGTATGCTTCGTGGAAGAGAAATTAATTAAGAAGCCATTGATTACAAATGAGATGATAAGAAAAATGGATGAAAGAAGATGGAAAAACGTAAACACTGAAGAGGGAAGAAGGAAATACAAAACATTAAACAATGAACTGAGAAGTGAAACTGATAAAGCAAGAGAGGAATGGCTAAAAGAAGAATGCAAAGAAATTGAAGAAAGTGGATAAAACAGGGCGATACGATAAAATATTTGAAAAACAAAAGGACTTACAAATATCAAAAAGAAAAGCATAAGAAATCTGCCCATAGAAAACAAGCAAGGAAAATTAATTTATGATATTGAAATGCAAGATGAAAGATGGAAGGAATGCATCGAAGATCTCTATGCAAAAAATGTAAGGCCAGAGAAAATTGAATAGAAGAGCAAAGCGAAATATCAATAGATGATAGAGGTCCTGAAATACTAAAGAGTGAAGCTGAAATAGCAATTAAGGAATTAAAAAGTGGAAAGATGGTAGTAGTGGATGGAATACCTAGTGAAATATTAAAACAGCTAGATGATAAAGGTGTAAAAGAAATATGGAATTTCTGCAACCATATTTATAAAACAGGAGAATGGCCTAAAGATTTCACAGAGAGTATTCTTATACCAATTGAAAAGAAAAGTAATCCTACTAAGTGCAGTGACTATAGGTCTGTAAGCAAGCTCTCGCATGCTTTTTAACGTACTGCTTAGAATATTGAATCGAAGTCTGTATAGCAGATCAGAGTATTTTTTGTGGATGATCAGTATGGATTCAGGAAAGATAGAGGAATTAGGTATGCAATCGGAGTGATGAGGAATATAGCAGTAAAAAAGAAGTTTACGTATGTTTCATCGACCTAGAAAAAGCGTTTGACATGGTGAATTGGGAAAAGCTGATAAAAGTGCTAAGTAAAATAGAATTAGACTGGAAAGACCTGAGGCTAATAGCTGAATTATACGTACATAAACTAGACCGCCATAATAAAGCTAAAAGTAGGAAAAACTAAAAAAATGTGGGATTGGTAGGGGTGTAAAAAAGGACGCTTTCCAACATACCGGAAATCATTATTCAAATTATTACTCCAGTTATGAGGATAATGGCTGTAGAATAAATCTCGCTCCTGTGCCCTGACCTTTGACTTAAACAACGGCTAGAGGTCAGGGAGGCCGAAAACGACAACGGATGAGCGAAGTGTGAAACTTGGCGCGGACTGTGTCGAACAAGTCCGTCGAGTAGGATACGAGGAAATTGCAGAAGCTACAAAAATTTCAGCAACATCACTATTCCGTATTTTGAAGACCGATTTGCAGAAAAGAAAACTTTCGGCCAGATGGGTCCCTCATGACTTGACTGACGCACAGAACAGACTCGTGTGGACCATACAACACTGCTGAATCGAAGATTTGTCGCCGAAGGAGAAGCATTCTTGTTACGAATTGCTATTATTGATGAAAAGTGGATTAGGAAATTCGAACCTGATTTGAAATCGCAGTTGAATGAGTTCACACTCCCCACGACCCTCACAATTTCGACGATAATAATCGAAGGTCAAGAAAATGTGATGTTGGCGTATGATCGCATTGGCGTGATCATGACAGATAGAGTACCATGTGGAACAAGTGTCACAGCAGCTATTACCATGACTGCCGGCAAAACTTGCGCGGAAAGATACACGGCAGCGGACCTGACTTTCTCAGAAATGGTCCTCTCTTTGAGTGAGGCGTGCATTTTAAACAGTGGACCGAATTGGCGAGGGCTACAAATGGTCCTTACGGACGCCAGTGGTACTGTAACGTGTGAAGATCGAAGTTTGCACGACAATGCAGGACCACACATGGGGAAGGTTACGTTAGTTAGTTAGTTAATTGATTTTAGTGGCGCAAGGGCCAGGTTTGGCCAAAGAGCGCCAGACACAGAACAATCAGTTAAAGATATTTAAAAGCGGGGTGAAATGATTAAGATCAGACAGGCTTGGCAAAAGTTAGAATAGAGAATGATAAAAGCTGTGAAGACTAGTTAGTCAATTAGGTTTATAAATAAATAAATAAATTCACCAATTCACTGTTATAATCATTATAAATTATTATTATTATTATTATTATATATATATATTTTTTTTTTTATATATAAGTTTTAAAAAGTCTATCTGCTTTAAGAACGAAAACACTGCGAAAGTGTCGCAGTGGTCGCCCAAAAGCTTCTGCAGTGTAGCTGCGCCGTCATCCAGTAGATGAGACTGAAAATAGTGAAACCGATGATTACAAAAACGAACACAACTACATAAAACATGAGAGATGGTGAGTAAACAGTCGCACGCCTCACACATTGGGGCAGCGTCGCCACACAGCAAATAGCTATGCGTGAAGCGACAATGCCCAATGCGGAGACGCGCAAGAACAACTTCCTCCCCACGGTTCCGGCGACACGATGATTTCCAGATTCCAAGGTTAGGTTTTATACGGTGCAGTTTATTCTCCACCTGTTGGTCCCGCAGACTTCGCCACGTTCGTCTGATATGATCGTGAACAAGAAAGCGAAAATCGCGGTGAAACAGTGGCAAGGGTGTGACGACCAAAGAAGAGGCAGATCTAGCAGCAGCATCGGCAGACTCGTTCCCTGGGATCCCAACATGCCCAGGAATCCAGCAGAACCGAATCTGGACATCAGCCTCGAGCAAAGAACGAAGAAGTCTCCGAACGGCAAAAAGAAGTGGGTGGCCAGTGAAATCCAAAGATGACAATGATTGCACAACACTCAACGAATCAGTGTACACAATAGCACGCTGATGAGAGCTCGACTGCACGTGAACAAGTGCAAGATACACAGCATGCATCTCCGCCGAAAAAACCGTGGCCTCAGGAGGAATGCGGGCAACAGAAACTTCGTCACCGCAGACGGCGGCGGATCCAACAACACCAGCCGCCTTAGATCCATCGGTGAAAACAGGAATAAAGTCTGCATTGACGTAACGGTGTTCAGCGAAGAGCTGCTGGTACACTGACGCAGGGGTTGAGGACTTGTCAAAAGATGTAAAGCTGGTATCGACCATGACACCAAGAGGATGCCATGGAGAATCCTCAAAGCCCCTGGTCTCTCCAACGAGTGACAAGTCGAGCCCTGCATCACGAGCTACGGCCGCCATACGAAGACCGAAGGTTCGAATGCACGAGGGACGGATCTCGAACAAACGAGCATGCTGGGGATGAAAACTGCATCGTATAAAGGATGGTCTGTAAGTGATTTAAGTTTCAGGTAAAATTGAAGAGACAGCTGCAGACGGCGTAAATGAAGCGACGGTTCGTTCGCGTCGGCATAAAGGCTGGGAATGGGTGACGTACGAAAGGCTCCCGTACAAAGACGCAGCGCTTGATGGTGGATAGTATCCAACGGCCGGAGAACGGTAGGACGCGCAGAGCCATACACCATACAGCCATAATCCAGCTTAGACCGAATGAGAGAATGGTAAATACGGAACAAAGAAGTCCTGTCTGCACCCCAGGAGACTGAGGCAAGGATCTTAAGGATTGACAAGGCTCTCAGACAGGAAGTCCTAAGCCGTCGAACGTGCGAGCAAAAGGTGAGAGCACGGTCAACGGTCAAACCAAGGAACTTGGTTTCCGGCAAAACTGGAATGGCTGCACGGTCCAAATAGAGCTCTGGATCAGGATGGAGGCCACGCCTCCGGCAGAAATGGACACAGGCTGTCTTGTCGGGAGAAAGAACAAACCCGTTATTGTTAGCGGCTTTAACAATCTGGGTAATTGCAGACTGCAGCTGCCTTTCAACGAAATGCATGCTGGATGACGAACAGAAGATGTGAAGGTCGTCAACATAAATGGTAGCCGAAACCGTAGGAGGAAGATTTTTGAGTAAACAATTAATGCGGAGGATGAACAGAGTCACCGAAAGAATGCTGCCTTGAGGAACGCCTTGTTCTTGATGGAAAAAGGCGGACAGCTTTGTACCCAGGCGCACCTGGAACACACGGTTACGAAGAAAGTTGGCAATGAAGGTTGGCAGGTTTCCCCGCAACCCACTCTCGTGGAGGTCACGGAGGATACCGTGACGCCACGCTCTATCGTAAGCTTTTTCGATGTCAAAAAATACAGACACCAGGTGCTGCCTACGTACGAACGCCTCACGAACAGACGTCTCAAGGAGCAGGAGATGGTCAGGAGCTGAACGATGACGACGGAAGCCGCTTTGTGATGGAGAGAGTATTCGATGTTCTTCAAGAAAATAAATTAGCCGGGAATTAACCATTCGTTCAAGGATTTTGCACAGACAGCTAGTGAGGGCAATTGGCCGATAACTAGAGGGAGACTTGGGGTCTTTGCCAGGCTTGGGAAAAGGTAAAACAAAAGCTCTTCGCCAAGAGTCCGGGAAACTGTGCTCCAACCAAATACGGTTGAAAAGCACTAACAGATTCTCGAGAGACGACTGCGAGAGATGACGAATCATGTCATAGTGGATGCCGTCGGGACCGACACATGTTGCGCCGGACCGATGCAGAGCCACCCGTAGTTCAACCATGCTGAAGGGGGAGTTATACTCAGTGTTATAAAAAGGAGCAAAGGAGATTTTCTGGCGTTCCGCGGTTGTTTTAATCCTCTGAAAGGACGGGAGATACGCCTGAGAACTAGAAACTGAGGCAAACGCTTCGCCCAAGCAATCCACAATCTCCCCAACTTCAGCATACGTGCAGCCGTTATTCTCAAGAATTGAAATTTGGCGGGAACTATAGTTTCCCCGGATCTTACGAATTTTTCCCAAACAGTTTTTGAACTGGCACGTGAATTGATAGATGAAACGTACTTCATCCAAGACTCCCTCTTGCTTCGTCGACGCACCAACCGAGCGTAAGATTTTGCTCTTTTAAATTTAACAAGATTAGCATCGGTCGGATAACGCCGAAAAGTACACCAGGCCTTATGTTGAACTCTCCTAGCCGCTGTGCAATCAGGGTTCCACCAAGCCTTCGGACGTCTTGGGAGCGTCGTTGATGTTTTTGGGATAGAGAGATCTGCTGCCTGAATGATACACGTTGTGACATCAGTAACAGCTGCGTCAATTGATCCACGGGTCACCATGGCAAAAGATATTACTGCGGACGGTGTGAAGACCTCCCATTTGGCACGATCCATCCTCCAACGAGGAGGGCGGGAGGCAGAAGATGGTACGCTCACATTATACCTAAGTACAATTGGGAAGTGGTCGCTTCCATGGAGGTCGTCACACACCGTCCACGACCAGTCGGCCATAACCGATGGTTGACCCAAAGATAAATCGATTGCACTGAAACTTCGTGTAGGCTCGTGGAAGTAAGTGTCAGCACCGGTGTTAAACAGGCACAAAGAGGTCGAGGAAAGAAGAGATTCGATCCTACGGCCTCGTGAGTCTGTTCTGACACTACCCCACAATGGATTATGAGCATTGAAGTCACCCAGAAGAAGAGCAGGTGACGGCAGCTGCGCAACTAAGCTCTCAAGAACGGACACGCTCACGTCCTCATCCGGCGGCAGATAGACGCTGCAAACAGTTAGAGGCACAGGCATGGAGATACGCACCGCAACGGCTTGTAAAGATGTTGAGACCGCAACAGAAGAAACTGGAACACTGTGGGGGACAAGGATGGCAACTCCCCCGCAAGCTATATCTCCTGAAACATTATCTTTCCGAAATGCACTGTAGCCTCGAACTGAAAGGAGGTCTGATGGTTTAAGTTTTGTCTCCTGGAGGCAAAGGCACACCGGAGAGTATGACGAAAGCAGATGTTTCACGTCGTCATGTCTTGTCCGAAAGCCTCGACAGTTCCACTGAACGATTTGATCCATGGTTTGAATTGTGGTGAATGAGAAGAAGAAAAAACGAAAAACAAAACCCGAGAAAAACTGGGACAACTAAAAGTTGTCCGATTCCATCATTTCGTCTGCAATGTCCATTTGCGCTTGGGACTGTTTTGTCCGACGCCCTGTAGTCTCTGGTGGAAAAATGGGGCGGTATTTTGGTTCCTGTGTCGCAGATGATCTGGCCCGATCCTGGTTCTTATGATGGGAGTTTGGAGATTTCTTCTCCTTTTCTTTTTCCTTTCTCTTTCCTCCCGGGGTTGTTGAAGTCCCGGTGGTGCTGGTGTTAGTTGCAGCAGGTTTAGGCGCGGTGGTTGCTGGAGTTTTCGCGTCCCGAGCTCGGGATTGCAGTGCTGCCAGACCAGCAGCTATGATGTCGTCTAGCTTGTAAGGACAATTCACTGGGATTTGGCTATCAGTCTGGGTACCGACTGTAGTCCTTGCAATAACCGCTGATGAATAAGATCGCCGATTTGATTGATTTGGAGCGACCTTTCTTCTGGCCTCTGGGTAGGAGATTCCCTCAACGGTCTTAATGCGTTGGATCTCTTTTCCTCCTTCCACTTTGGGCAGTCTCTCGACGATGCTGCATGAGATCCCTTGCAGTTGAAGCACAGCTCGGCTTCGGCATGGCAATCTTGCAAAGTATGGTCTGTTGCTGTACAACGCCCACACCGAGCAGTGCTCCTGCAAGACTGCTGGGAGTGACCATATGCTTGGCATTTGAAGCATCGTAGAGGACTTGGAATGAAGGGGCGCACTTCAAGGTGTAGATACCCTGCCTTGATTGATGTTGGCAGGGATGGGGTGTTAAAGGTCAGTATTATGTTTCGAGATGGGACAGATTGGCCATTTCGCCGAAATAGGATGCGCCGGACTCCACTCACTTGTTGGTCTCTCAGTTCCTCCAGAAGTTCTTGGTCACTGCACTCCAGAAGGTCTTGAGAAGAGAAAACACCTCGTGAGGAATTGAGGTAGCCGTGAGGAGTAACTTTCACTGGACAATCTAAAAGAGGTGGTGTTTAAAAGCACTGTAGCATATCTGGGACTCGACATCTCGACAAGAAGATCTCCAAATTGGAGCTTCTTAACGCTCTTAGGAGTGCTGGCAATTGATTGCAATGCTTTATTTATCCAGAAGGGGCTTCTGGTGTTTAATGGGTTTGAAGCGTCCAAGGAGTGGATGCAAAAGAACCGAACATTGGCAGAATCAGGTGTAGGTTTCTTGTTGGGAGGGGTGACCCTTCCTCAATGGGCCGCTTTGTTTGAAGTTCTTGGGAAATTTTTTGTTATCCATGAATAGAAGTAAAAAGTTCGTCCGCCGATTTCCCCGCCCACAACCGAGCCCAACAGGGGAGAGCCGGAGGTCCGCAAGCCCAATTGGACGCAGGACACGACTCTAGGGTTAAGCAACGGATATAGCATGTTGACAGTGCAGACAAGCGCTCAGCGAGTACCGAGACTTTCCCAGGTCTCGGTAACACCCTTTGGCATGCCCGCACTATCCCCAAACTCACCCAATTGTACGAAACAACAAGCCGATTGACTAGGAGTGGGTTAGTTCCTAGCCGCCCGTTTAGGGTGAAGCAGGGGGCAAAGAGGAGTGTTGGCGACTGGCGACAACAACAACCTGGCCACCAGAAACCTCAGCCTCCAGCATCCCCTTTTCCACCTTACGGGTCACCGCACACGGCAAACGTGCAGGTAGGTCTAGCAAACCAGCCCGGAAAAACAAGAGAGGAACAGAAAATGGAGAAGCAAGTCGAGTAGAAAATGGAGTAGAAAAGAAGAACAGGTAGTGGAGAAGAAAGTAAAAACAGGAAAGGGAGAGGAAAGCCAGAGGAAAGGAAAGGGCTGGCGCATAATCACAACCTCAGCAACCAACAACTGAGGCGGGTGCTGTCAAGGTGGTGGCAACACAAAATTGTAATGGGAAGAATCAAACATAACATGTCGGCTGGGGCGGTGGCGTCGCTACTCCCCATCAGCTGGATGAACAGCTGTCCCTGCGGTAACGTGAAAGCACAAAAACAAGAAAGCAAAAAACCGTCACAAGGTCAGCTCGGGCCGTGGGGGCGCCGCTCCCCAAATAACTGGAAAACCAGTTATCCCCGTGCGGGGGAAGGTTACGTTAGTTGCTTTGTAGAAGTACAGATGAGAAGTGTTATCACACACGTCGTATAGTCCATAAGACGTTGATTTATTCCCCCAAGCTCATAACCAATGAAAGATCGTTAGATGAAACTCGAAATCACGTCGGAGTCACATAGAAGAAAATGACTTAACGCAAAAAATTGCGAAAGAGACTTTCGGATGTTACACCTACCTATCTATCAATAATATCTATTCTACATTTGTCTGGCCATCTCTAAATCTTTGTCGAGTCTAGTCTATCTGGCATAGTCCGGTCTATAAATCGTAGTCTTGCCTAAAATATCTAATCTAGTTCAGTCTATATGTCTTTTTCTAATCTACTTTAGTTTAGTTTACATCCCAATCTAGTGTGTCTATCTAGCCTAGACTATTCTTTCTATTTAACTTGGACTAGTCTACCTATTTATCTATCTATCTATCTATCTATCTATCTATCTATCTATCTTAATCTAGTCTATATATCTTACTCTAATCTAGGTTAGTGTAGAATATCACCTGTGTATCCCATCCCAATCTACTGTGTCTATCTAGATTAGACTATTCTTTCTATTTAACTTGGACTAGTCTATCATGGGATGCAAGGTCAGGTGATGCGTAACATCACAGCCTCTCCTTGACAAAGGTGAACCCCGCCTTCTCGTGGTGCATCCTGTTCCCACTAAAGGGACTCTGACGACCGCCAATAGCGGTATAACTATTCCATCTGGATTAGAGGAAATGCTATCTCACACTCACCAACCCGCTTGGCCAGCGTGGTGAGTTATAGTCAAACCCCTCCAAACTGACTCCACAACTTAAATCTTGGCCCTCAGTCTCCGGCAGCTGGAATGTACCTGGCCAAGACAACGGCCAGTGCGACATGACGGAAGAGGGTGCTAAGAATCCCGGGAGGACCGGACTATGCTGCCATCTGATGCTGACCTTGGCTACGTATAATGGACGCTCCCTATCTTCTGATTCAAGGCTTCTTGATTTGAAAGAGGAACTACAAATAATCAAGTGGGACATCGTCGGGCTAAGTGAGGTAAGGAGAAAAGAAGAAGATCTCATTGAATTAAAAATGGACATCTCTTCTACTATCGTGGAACAGATACTGGCAGAACTAGTGGTGTTGGATTTATAATAAGCAAGAAACTGATGGATAAAGTTATAGAAGTTGAAAGTTCCTCTGACAGAGCTGCACGACTCGTTATCCAACTATCGAGAAGATACCAGGCTCGGATTGTTCAAACTTATGCAACCACCACAAGTCATTCTGAAGAAGAAATTGAAGAATTTTATGAGGAAATTCGTCATCTAAATAATAACGGTAAACAGCACTTGAAGATAATTATGGGAGATTTCAATGCAAAAATAGGGCAACGGCAACAGAATGAAACGTCAGTAAGTAAATTCGGTCACGGCAACAGAAACCAGCGTGGAAATACTCTCGTTGAGTTTGCAGAGGCTGAAGGGTTTTTCATCTTGAACTCCTTTTTCAAGAAAAAGCCACACAGGAAATGGACTTGGAGGCATCCAAATGGGACGACAAGTGAAATCAATTTTATTATGTGTAAGAAAAACTTCGTCATAGAAGACTGCAGTGTGCTAAACAAGCTCAACACAGGTAGTGACCATAGATTGGTGAGATGTAAGATGCACCCCAACACTGAACTCAAACGTGTCAAGCTGATAAGACAAACAAGATGTATTGACATAATCAACCTTAAAAAACACCATAATACCTTCAAGTTGGAACTAAAGAACAGATTCTCTGCTTTAGAAGGCCTAACATCGGATGAAGTGAATATTTCTGAAGTTAACAGAAAAGTAACCAAAGCTCTTATGGAAATAGCAACAAAATTAGCTGGGTCAAAGAACAAGTTGCATTTGAACAAATTATCAGGAAAAACCAAAATGTGGATGCAAAAAAGAAGAGAGATGAGGACAACTAAAGAAGATGTGACTTCCAAAGTGGAGTATATATAGCTATGCAAGACAGTACGAAAAAGTATCACTGAAGACGTAAGGAAATTCAACTATGAACTAGTCAGGAAAGCAATTGAAAACAACCAAAGCCTAAAGATAGCAAATGGTCATCTCAGTAAGGGAAGAAAACAAATTATGGCACTGAGAAAAGAAGATGGTTCTGTAACAAGAAATAGAGGCGAAATTTTGACAAGAGTGAAAGATTTCTTTCTCATATTATATGAAAGGGATGATACATGCACTCCAGACATCATGAAAGGTACCAGTACCAGAGTTCTTCCAGTCCTCCCAGCAGACGTTGCACATGCAATCAAGAACATGAAACGGGGAAAAGCTCCAGGAGAAGATGGAATTACTGTAGACATCATACAAGAAGCAAGTGGAGAAATCCAAACAGTACTCGCCCGAATTTTCACTCGATGCCTTAATGAAGGGAAGATTCCAGAGGATTGGGACAACGCTACAATGATCCTGTTACATAAAAAGGTGACATTGAGGATCTCAGGAAATACAGACCTATATCAGCTTCCTATCAGTGGTTCATAAAATCTTCACTAAAGTTCTTTCACACCGCTTGAAGGTAACACTGGACATGGCTCAATCGAGAATACAAACCGTATTCAGGAGTGGTTGGTTGGTTGGTTGTTGGATTTTATTGGCGCAAGGGCCAGGTTTGGCCAAAGAGCGCCAGACAAAGAACGATCAGCCACAGATTTTTAAAAACGTGGAAAATGATTAAGATCAGACAGGCTTGGTAAAAGTTGAAAAAGAGTATGAAGAAAGCAGTGAAGAAAAGGTTGTTAATGAAGTTTATTAAAAGTAACATATTTACTAATGGAAAAGGACGAACCTCACTCTCCTCCCCCACACTCCTCTGCAATGCTGGCAGAGGGCGGGGACGAACTGTCACTCTCCTCCCCCCCATGTTCCTCTGCAATGCTGGTAGAGGCTGGGGACGAACTGTCACTCTCCTCCCCCCGTGTTCTTCTATAATGTTGGGTGAGGGTGGGGACCTCGCTGAGGCCGAGACAGTTTGATGGACACCGCACACCTTTGCGGATTGAGGGCCGGGTCTTCCGCACGTGCAGGCTGCCTGCTGGGAACCGGAAGAGGCGGGCGTCTTCAAAAGAGAAGGCGAAGACGCAGCTGGTCGAATAAGCTGGAGCTCGGTGAAATCCACCTGTGTCGCTTGTTCAGCTGTAGATCGCTTGGCAAGTGCGGCGAGAGCTACAGGGCGCGGAACAAAAGGCTGCACGGGTTGTGGCTGAGACTGAACAACTGCGGCAAAAGTACGCTGTCGGTTGTTGGGAATACCCAACTTGGCCTTGGCAGCAGGGTACGAGAGGCCCTCCAGCGTCTTGAGGCGCTGGATCGCCTTCTCGTCGTTCCACTTCGAACAGGACCTGGCATAAGCAGCGTGGGAGTCACCACAGTTTACACAGCAGGGCTCTGAAGTGCATCCAGTCCCTTCGTGGTCGCGGGAACCACAATTGGCGCACCTCGCAACACTGTTACAGGACCGCTGGGAATGTCCATACCTCTGGCACTTAAAACAGCGTAGAGGATTTGGTATATAAGGACGAACTGCACATAACAAGTAACCAGCCTTTATTTCAGTAGGTACCTTCGGGCTGTTAAAAGTCAAAATAACATTTCGTGATTTGATCAGCGCGCCATCGCGCCTGAAAGTCATGCGTCGGGCAGCTATGACACCCTGATCAGCAAGTTCACACACAAGTTCATCTTCATCGCAGACCAACAAGTCGGGCTCAGAAATGACTCCCTTGGAGGTGTTGAGATACGGATGTGCCGTCACTTGAACTGGAATATCCTGAAGTCTGGTCAACTGCAGAAGAGATTTGCTCTGAGAGAGAGTGCAAGTTTCCACAAGCAGGTCACCAGAGCGTAGCTTCTTCACTGACTTCAAAGAGCCAGCAACACCCGCAAGTGCCTTCGAGATGAAAAAAGGAGACTTTGAGGAAAGTTTCAACATCTGGTCAGTAGAAGAAATGACGAGAAAAGTAGCTTGAGGTATCGAATCTGCAAGTGTAATGCGACGTTTCTGAGCTGACGGCTCAACACCTGGATCTAAAGATACGTCGCGGTGATGTCGTTTTTCAACGAAAGTTCTCTTCAGTGTGTTATGTGTGGGAGGTGGTTGAGGCAAATTTGGCCCCTGATCAATCACCATATCCTGTTGTTTTTTAAATTTTGAGGAGGGTTTATGTTTCCCCATGGGAGTAAGAAAAAATTCATCAGCAACGTACTCCGCCCACAATCGAGCCCAACAGGGGAGAACTGGAGGTCCGCAAGCCAAACACATGACGCAAGACACAGTTCTAGAGCTTAGTTGCAAATATAGTCCGTTGGCTGTGATCACACGCACACGGCGGACACTTCGGCCTCCGGGTACCGTCATGCCAACGCCTTTGGCATGATCCCACAGCCCCCGGGCTCACCCTGCCGTGCAATACGACAAAAAGCCGCTAAAGCCCTGCACACAACTTGGTACAAGACTTCTGACCAGAGGTGGGTTAGGCTCTAGCCTCCCGTTTACAGCGAAGCCGGGGTCGAAGAGGAGTGTTGGTACACAGGAGGCACTTAACCGGTCTCCTGCGACCTCAGCCGCCAGACATCCCATTTCCGCCTCACGGGTCTCCGCACGCGGCAAACATGCAGGTAGGTCTAGCACCCAATCCAGCTAAAAAAAAAAAAAAAAAAAAAAAAAATCCAAAGAAGACAAATCCTGGCAGGGAACCTAAACGGAATCTCAGCAACCTACGAACTGAGCGGTTAATATAAATCAGTTAGTGGTGGAGGGTAACAAAACCACAAGACCGGGGTGTTAGTACATAACGTGGTAGCGATTAGGTAGAGAATACAACACGGGCAACTAGCCAGTGGAGAAAATAAATAAAAACGAAAAAGCGAGACACAAGACCAGCTCGGGAACGTGGGGCCGCGACTCCCCAACAGCTGGATGAACAGCCGTCCCTGCAAACACCAACAGCAAAGCGGTGGCATGACATCGGATGTTGACCAGTCACAAGGTCAGCTCGGGCCGTGGGGGCGCCGCTCCCCAAATAACTGGAAAACCAGTTATCCCCGTGCGGGGATTCAGGAGTGGCTACAGCACAATAGATCATATCCACGTAATGCGAGAACTATGAAAAAGCCTTTGATTCGGTGAAATCATCAGCAGTTACAATGGCTCTGAAATCCTGCGGTATTGAAGATGCATACATTAATATTATTATTAACATCTATGAAAATGCAAGTGCAAAGATTCGGCTGTTTGAAAAGACAACACACATAAAAATTGGAAAGGGAGTGAGACAAGGTGACACCATATCTCCGAAACTCTTTAATTCCATATTGGAAAATGTCTTTCAATCACTGAACTGGGAAAACAAAGGGATAAAAATTAATGGAGATTATCTAACCCGCCTTCATTTTGCTGATGACATAGTCATTTTTGCAACTACCCTATCAGAGCTGCAGATTATGATCCAGGAACTAGCTGACAAGAGTATAGAAGTGGGATTAAAAATGAACTTTCAGAAGACAAAAGTGATGTTCAAGGCTTTTACAAGATATGAAGCTTTATCGGTTGATGGAGAAAAGCTGGAGATAACCGACCCGTACGTTTATCTTGGACAGCAGATATCAAGTGAGGGTCACATTGATGAAGAAATTAATCGGCGTACAAAACTTGCCTGGAGAACTTTTGGAAGAAACAGCAAAATTTTCAAGATCATTATGCCATTATGCCTTAAAAGAAAAGCGTTTGATCAATGCATCCTTCCAGTGCTTACGTATGGTGCAGAGATGTGGACCTTAACTAAAAGAGACATACAAAGGCTGCAGACAACTCAAAGTACCATGGAGAGGTGCATGCTTGGTGTAACCAGGAGAGATAAAAAGAGGAACTCGTGGATCAGAAAAATGACAAGAGTGGAAGACATCATGGTCAGAGTTAAATCCCTGAAATGGCAATGGGCTGGACATACTGCCAGAAGGACAGACCATTGATGGACAGCCGAAATTTTAGATTGGATTCCAAGGGACAGGAAAAGACCCAGAAGAAGACCACATGGGCGATGGGTGGATGAAATTCGAAAGTATGCGGGAGTGACATGGAGGAGACTGGCACAAGGCAGACTGTTGTGGAGGAAACTTGGGGAGACCTTCGTCCAGCAGTGGATCGACAATGGTTGACAATGATGATTATTATGAGTCTCTATTTATCTATCTATCTGTCTTATTCTACTCTATTAGTCTTACTATAATCTAGTTTAGTTTAGAATACCATCTGTCTATCCCAGATAAGTCTAGTCTTTCTATCTAAGCTAGATTAATCAGTCTATGTATCTTAATCTAGTATATTTATTCTAGTTTAATACAACTCTCCTAGTATAGTATATCTATACAAGAAGAGATGGATTGAAATATATAACCGAGTCTGTTCATCTGTCTCAGTGTAGTAAAATGTATCTGTCCTAGCCAATTTTATCTTTCTATCCTAGTACATACATTAAAAACAGCCTTTTCTATCTATACATCCTAGACTAGTTTACCTATTTATCCTAGTTTAGGTAAGTTTATCAAGTCCAGTTTAGTCCATTTAAATATCTTAGCCTAGTTTTTCTCCCTATGCTAGTCAAGTCTAACCACTTACCGTAGTCTACACTAGTCTATCTATCCATATTTCCATCCGTGTCTTGTCTAGTCTATGTTTATATCCTACCCTAGGCAATATAAAAATATATCGATCTCTTAGGCACAATATCCCAGTCTAACCAAATCTATCTGTCTATCCTTTTGTAGTCTAGTTTATGCATCCTAGTCTTTTCTAATATATCTAACCAACCCTGTGAAATCTGTCTATTTGGTCTAGTCTACCAATTTTTGCTAAATCTATCCCTGTTACTGTGATCTAGTCTGGCAGATTTGATCTAACAAATCTAGCCTGGTTTCTTTGTATTCCAGTATAGTGAATAAATCCTGGCCTACCCTAGGCTATCTATCCTACTATAGTTGCATCTATTTACTCGTATTTATTATAGTCCAGTTTTGCCTACGCATCTATCCTAGTGCAACCTATCTAACCTAATCGAGTCCAATCCATGCATCTTTTCCAATCTATCAATCTATTTCTAATTCATCTATCTATCTATCTACTGTATACTATTCCAGTCTATATTAATCTAAGACAGTTTATCTATCCTTCTCTAGTCTATGTTGTTTAGTCTCCTGTGATAACATGGTCTAGTATATCATCTATCTGTCTTAGCCGATCCCAGCTTAAGAATCTATCTCAGTCTAGCGCGTTCTATATCTGGTCACCCTCTATTGTACTCTGATCTATATCATCATCATCATCATTGTCAACCATTATCAATCCACTGCTGGACGAAGGTCTCCCCAAGTTTCCTCCACAACGGTCTGTCTTGTGCGAGTCTCCTCCATGTCACCCCTGCATACTTTCGAATTTCATCCACCCATCTCCCATGTGGTCTTCTTCTGGGTCTTTTCCTGTCCCTTGGAATCCAATCTAAAA
Source organism: Macrothele yani (assembly GCA_039090855.1). Lineage (NCBI taxonomy): Eukaryota > Metazoa > Arthropoda > Arachnida > Araneae > Macrothelidae > Macrothele > Macrothele yani. The sequence continues at coordinate 260,292 of JAYWMT010000096.1, read as the reverse complement.
TTTCGGCTGTCCATCGATGATCTGTCCTTCTGGCAGTATGTCCAGCCCATTGCCATTTCAGGGATTTAACTCTGATCATGATGTCTTCCACTCTTGTCATTTTTCGGATCCACGAGTTCCTCTTCTTATCTCTCCTGGTTACACCAAGCATGCACCTCTCCATGCTTCTTTGAGTTGTCTGCAGCCTTTGTATGTCTCTTTTAGTTAAGGTCCACGTCTCTGCACCATACGTAAGCACTGGAAGGATGCATTGATCAAACACTTTTCTTTTAAGACATAATGGCATATTGCTCTTGAAAATTATGCTGTTTTTTCCAAAAAGCTCTCCAGGCAAGTTTTGTACGCCGATTAATTTCTTCATCAATGTGACCCTCACTTGATATCTGCTGTCCAAGATAAACGTACGTGTCTGTTATCTCCAGCTTTTCTCCATCAATCGACAAATCTTCATTTCTTGTAAAAGCATTGAACATCACTTTTGCCTTCTGAAAGTTCATTTTTAATCCCACTTCTTTACTCTTGTCAGCAAGTTCCTGGATCATACACTGCAGCTCTGATGGGGTAGTTGCAAAAATGACTACGTCATCAGCAAAACGAAGGTGGGTTAGATAATCTCCATTAATCTTTATCCCCTTGTTTTCCCAGCTCAGTGACTGAAAAACACCCTCCAATGTGGCATTAAAGAGCTTCGGAGATATGGTGTCACCTTGTCTCACTCCCTTTCCAATTTTTACGTGTGTTGTATTTTCAAACAGCCTAATCTTTGCACTTGCATTTTCATAGATGTTATTAATAATATTAACGTATGCATCTTCAATACCGCAGGTTTTCAGAGCCATTGTAACTGCTGATGGTTTCACCGAATCAAAGGCTTTTTCATAATCGATAAAAGCCATGCACAATGGAAGTTCATATTCCCTCGCTCTTTCAATTAGTTCTCTCAGTACGTGGATATGATCTATTGTGCTGTAGCTACTCCTGAATCCAGCTTGTTCTCTCGGTTGAGCCATGTCCAGTGTTACCTTCAAGCGGTGTGAAAGAACTTTAGTGAAGATTTTATAAACTACTGATAGGAGGCTGATAGGTCTGTAGTTTCCGAGATCCTCAATGTCACCTTTCTTATGTAGCAGGATCATTGTAGCGGTGTTCCAATCCTCAGGAATCTTTCCTTCATTAAGGCATCGAGTGAAAATTTGGGCGAGTGCTGTTTCGATTTCTCCACTTGCTTCTTGTATGATGTCTACAGTAATTCCATCTTCTCCTGGAGCTTTTCCTCGCTTCATGTTCTTGATTGCATGTGCAACTTCTGCTGGAAGGACTGGAGGAACTCTGGTACTGGTATCTTTCATGATGTCTGGAGTGCATATATCATCCCTTTCATATAATTTGGAGTAGAAATCTTTCACTCTTGTCAAAATTTCGCCTCTATTTCTTGTTACAGAACCATCTTCTTTTCTCAGTGCCATAATCTGTTTTCTTCCCTTACTGAGATGTCCCTTTGCTATCTTTAGGCTTTGGTTGTTTTCAATTACTTTCCTCACTAGTTCACAGTTGAATTTCCTTACGTCTTCAGTGATACTTTTTCTTACTGTCTTGCATAGCTCTATATATTTCACTTTGGAAGTCACATCTTCTTTAGTTGTCCTCATCTCTCTTCTTTTTTGCATCAACATTTTGGTTTTTCCTGATAATTTGTTCACATGCAACTTGTTCTTAGACCCAGCTAATTTTGTTGCTGTTTCCATAAGAGCTTTGATTACTTTTCTGTTAACTTCAGAGATGTCCACTTCTTCCGATGTTAGGCCTTCTAAAGCAGAGAACCTGTTCTTCAGTTCTAACTTGAAGGTATTATGGTGTTTTTAAGGTTGGTTATGTCAATAGATTTTGTTTGTCCTATGAGCTTGCCACGTTCAAGTTTAGTGTTGAGGTGCATCTTACATCTCACCAATCTATGGTCACTACCTGTGTTGAACTTGTTCAGCACATTGCAGTCTTCTATGACGAATTTTTTGTTACACATAATAAAATCAATTTCACTTGTCGTCCCATTTGGATGTATCCATGTCCATTTCCTGTGTGGCTTTTTTCTTGAAGAAGGAGTTCAAGATGAAAAACCCTTCTGCCTCCGCAAACTCAACGAGAGTATTTCCACGCTGGTTTCTGTTGCCATGACCGAATTTACCTACTGAAGTTTCATTCTGTTGCCGCTGCCCTATTTTTGCATTGAAATCTCCCATAATTATTTTCAAGTGCTGCTTACCTTTATTATTTAGATGACAAATTTCCTCATAAAATTCTTCAATTTCTTCTTCAGGATGACTTGTGGTGGGTGCATAAGTTTGAATAATCTGAGCCTGGTATCTTTTCGAGAGTTGGATAACAAGTCGTGCAGCTCTGTCAGAGGAACTTTCAACTTCTACAACTTTATCCTTCAGTTTCTTGTTTATTATAAATCCAACACCACTAGTTCTGCCAGTATCTGTCCCACGATAGTAGAAGAGATGTCCACTTTTCAGTTCGATGAGATCTTCTCCTTTTCTCCTTACCTCACTTAGCCCGACGATGTCCCACTTGATCCTTTGTAGTTCCTCTTCCAATTCAAGAAGCCTTGAATCAGAAGATAGGGAGCGTCCATTGTAAGTAGCCAAGGTCAGCATCAGATGGCAGCCTAGTCCGGTCCTCCGGGGATTCTTAGCACCCTCTGCCTTCATGTCGCACTGGCCGCTGCCTTGGCCAGGTACATTCCAGCTGCCGGAGACTGAGGGCCAAGATTTAAGTTGTGGAATCATTTTGGAGGGGTTTGGCCATAACTCACCACGCTGGCCAAGCGGGTTGGTGAGTGTGGGATAGCATTTCCTCTGATCCCGATGGTATAGTTATACCGCTATGGGCGGTCGTCAGAGCCCCTTTAGTGGGAACAGGATGCACCACGAGAAGGCGGGGTTGACATTTGTCAAGGAGAGGCTGTGATGTTACGCATCACCTGACCTTACATCTGATCTATATATCATAGCCTATATATGTAACCTAGTCGATCTTAGTCTAGTGCGTTCTATATCTGGTCAACCATTATTGTACTCTAATCTATTTGTCATAGCCTATCTATTTAGCATAGTCTATCTTAGTCTAGTGCGTTCTATAACTGGTCTACCTCCATTGTACTCTAATCTATCTATCATAGCCTAGTCTGTCCACCTTAATCTAATGTTGTCTGCCTATCCTTGTTTACTCTATTCTATCTATCTATCCTGGTCTCGTGTATAGATCTATCCCAGTTTTATATATTATTCTATCTCAGTTTAGTATACCTATCCTTGTTTAGTGTAGTACAGTATATCAGTGTAAACTTGTCTATTCTAGTATATCTACCTTCCTAGCCTATTGTAGTCTATCCCTGTGGAGTTTCTATGCATCTATCTATTTTTGTCTAGTTTATATATCTATCTGCAGTTGTCTAGTCGATCTATCCTAATCTAGGCTAGTTTGCCTATCTATGTATGAATTTATTTATCCGAGATTAGTCAAGCCGCGTATCTCTTGTTGTCTTGTCTACTCTATTTATTATTTTTTTATTGGAGGTTTAACGACCACCGTGAGCAACTCAATGAGCTATAAGCAGTCGCCAGTCCCTAATTTAGGGTCACTGGTTCCAAGGAAGGGAAAGAGCCAGTGCTGTAAGACAAACACAACATCCACGCCTCAACGGGATTTGAACCCGGACCCTTTTCGGACGAATGATCAGAGGCCATCATTTAGACCACTGCGCTACCTGAGCGGATCTATTTATCATAGTCTAGTGTAGTCTAGTCCATCTATCTAGCCTAGTCTATTTACCCTGATCTAGTCTATCTAATATAATATTGTCTGTTTAGCTTTATTGGTTTAATCTATTTATCTATCATGGTCGATTTATTAATCTATCCTAGTCTAGTCGAATCTATTTACCATAACCTAGTCAATGTAATAGTTGGCTGGAATAGTGTATCTATCATAGTTTAATATAGAATACAGGCTAGGGTTTCTATAACATAACCTACATCGAATATAAAATTGGGTTCCTTTAACATCGTCAATGTTAAAGAAGCCCAACTGTGGGTGTCCAGAGATGTCATGTAAACAGTGCGGCGCGACCTAAAACGTTCCTTGAAAAGCTAATAATCGGAAGGCAATTTAAGTAAAATGGCTTAAACCGTTTTCTATAAACAAAACAACAGTTTTATTCAATCCACCAGAAACAGCCGAGCTCGAAATGAGGTCCAATCCTGCAACTATATTAGACCAAAACCCGTTCCCACGCTTCCTAAAACTTCTGACACCGTGTCCATGCCGATCGCATCTTTCATTAGGCGTAGCACATGATCTTCCTTATGACGTAGAGCTGGAAGTACTAGAGTAGCCCAATCGAGCGACTTTACGGTAATCACAAGCACGTATCAGGTCAGTGCACTTTATTCATGTGACATCATAGCCAGCTACTGCGAACCCTCATGGAATGATTCAATGACTTTTAAAGATTATCCCTAACGATTAATTAGTTTAGAGTACCTTATAATTTTGTAGCATGCCCACAGATTAGAAGAACAAAACGGAAAATGGTAATTTCTTTCTTGAAATATCAGATCAAATGTGCGCAAATATATTAAAGCATCTTGGTATCCCATATTTGTTATTCTCATGGGAACCACATTCTTTTAAACAGATACGAAAAACAAAATGTCTACAGAACACGCCTTTTTTAAATAGAATATGTGGCGTTCATGCATACTTTCCATTCACGTAGCGTCATACAGTTAGGAATTCGCTTAGAATCAGTAGGATGTTCATCATGTACTGAATGCGGTCATACACTGGGAATCAAAATTAATGGATAATCTGAAGAAATGTATATGTATATACAGATACACTGATGTGCCCAAAAAACTGGCAAGGGCGCTATTATTTCCATTACATGCCACCACACCCAGGTTGTAAATGATATCGTCCGCAAATGATTTATGCCGTCCCGATGACGTAGTGATCTAAGCGATGGCTTCTGACCATTCGTCCGTGATGGGCACGGATTTAAATCCCGGTGAGGCATGGGTATCGTGCTGGTCTTACCGCACTGGCTCTCTCCCTTCCCTGGAACCAGTGACCCTAAATTAAGAACGGGCGACTGCTTATAGCCCATTGAGTTGCTCACGGCGGTCATTAAACCTCCAATAGAAGAAAATAAAGAAAAATAAAACGACTTATCTATAGAGGCAGATATCTCTGCAGGCTCAAGTAGTAGTGCTCGCAGTTAAGATGGAAGCTTAACAGGATTTAAGCGATTTTGAACGTGGTATGACAGTCGGCTGCCGGGAGATGGGTCACTCCATCTCGGAAATTACCACGAAATTTGTATTTACACGGTCAACAATTTCAACGGTGTAACTGGGCTACACAAACTAAGGGGAAAGGTCCCGATTGCAAGACCGATGTGGCCGTGGGGAAGCTCTGGCCGATCGTGGACAACGGTGTTTAGGACGCAAGTTAACATACGCCAGGCGTGCAACATTCACGTAAATCACAGTGCAGTTCAATGCTTGGGTCAGTAGTAACATGAGCCTTCGGAAAGTGCCATGTTCCCTGTGATTTGTGGGATTCCAGAACCGACCGTCCACCTGGATACCATTATTGACCCGACAACGAAAGGTTGTGCGTCTCTCCTGGAGTTCAGAACACCGCCATTGGACGGGAGATGACTGGGAACGTGATGCCAGGTCCGATGAATCGCGTGACCAAGTGTTTCCGGCAGATGGCTGACTCCGGTAATGGCGAAATCCCGCGAGGCAATGGATCTGGCATTCTTTCAGAGACACTGCAGGGTCGCGGCTCGTCTGTTATGGTGTGGAGTGTTTTTAGCTGGCACGCATTAGGACCCCTCATACATCAGTAGACCGCTGTGACCGGTGGAGGCTACCTAACCGTCCTTGGGGGTCTTTTGCACCACTTTGTCCATGCAACCACTCCGATGGATGCAACCTCTTTCAACACGACAGTACGCCACTGCACACATGCACAGTCGCTTCATTATGGATGGAAGAACATTCGACGGAGCTTGGCATCCTGACATGTCGCCCATGTTCGCCGGATTTAAACACCATCGAACACATTTGGGATGCTGTTCAAAGTGCCGTCATTTCCAGGAATTCTTCACCTGCAATACTGTGGCACACTGTTCTGGAAACATGTTGGTTACCGTTTACTCAGTACTATAGAGAGCTCCTGGTGTACATGCCCTGTCACTTGGCTCTGGTTATCCGATTGCGAGAAAGGCAAACGCGGTGTTAAAGAGGTATCTCAGGTGTGTTTTTTTTTTTTTTTGGGGGGGGGGGGTTAGCACTTTAGTGTAAAGCTGCAACTGTGGCCAGATATAATCACGGTGTTTGGCATTCTAATCTCAAACGACAAGAGTGGAATGGACTCCCGAAAAGGTATGCCAAGATCGCTATCAGAAGGTGCCTTTCCCGGATTGTTATGAGACTAAACTGATTTAGTCAACCCACAGTTTGTATCAGAGTCGCCTAAATGAAACTGAGGCTGCCGGTTTTTTGCCGTAAGTGCTGTATGTTGGAATATGTCAACATACGGAAAGTAAGAGTGATACATGTGCTACATACCCGTTACGAATTGTCGGTTAAAGCAATTGTGCCAGCACGGAACAAGATTCTAGATACCGTGAGCAAAGAAAGTCCGTGGTTGGCTGCGGAACCTTTCATCAATGGCTTCCCGGAATTCAGCATTGTTAGGAAACCCGAGGCCCTTAAGGGCTTTTTTCAGTGGCCCGAACGTGTGGTAATGGCAGCGCAACAGATCTGGGCTACAGTGGGGATCGTCGAGGACCTATTAGCGGACGTTTCACAGCAAACAGTGTAACACTGTCTCCACATGCGGACGGGCATTGTCGTGCACCAGAATAACGCCATTTGAAAACATACCAGGTGCCTTACTGCTTACGCCTGATTGACGTTTTGAGGTTACGTAACGTATGGCAGTATGTGGTTGCTTTGACCGTACTGCCTGCGTTCAGCCAATCCAACAGCAATGGGTCATTCTCATCGAAGGAAACCGTAAGCATCACTTTTCCAGCTCTTAGGGAGGACTGGGCTTTTTGGGGCGTGTAGAGTTGGGATGTCGTCATTCCATATTAATCCGTTTTGTGTCAGGATCAAAGTGGTGGCACCAAGTTTCATCTGCGGCCACAATCTTGGAAATAAACTGTCCACCTCTTCGTGGTAACGATGCAGATGCTTAAGGCAAGCACCCATTCACCGAGTCTTCTTCTCCTCCTGGAGATGATTGGGGACCCATTGTTCGTAAACCTTGCTGTATCCCAATCGGCGAAGGCAAATGATGTTAACAGTTCCCTTACTCGTGGACAATGTTGCCGCAAGCTTGCGAGTGGTGATTAAACGATTCTCTTTCACAAGGTTTTCTACGTCAACAATCGATTCCATGCCCATGGCCACGTGCACTTTGCCCAAATCTCGGGATGTCCTCCGTACTCACACGTCATTTACGAAATTCACTACACCAGGGGAACACTGTACGTCGTGACTGACACTCATTCCCATACACATCCTTCATACGACGATAAATTTCGGCTACACTAAAACCTTCAGCCGTCAAAAACAGAAATCGATAACTTCCCGCTGGGCCTGTTTGGAAGAAACCATTTCGCTACTCTACTTAGTCAACTTGCATGTCAGTGTACGTGCAAACAGCACACTGACACGTGTCACCTCTAACAGCATGCTTCCTGACATGACACATCATCTACCTGCCGAAATATACGACTCTGTGTAATTATACAACGACGCAATTTCACGAACCTCACATTCATTTGGGCGACCCTTATATTTAGCTTAATAGCAAATAATTCGACTTTGTCGAGTACTTCGAACAGCTCAGTCTTAGCATTCACTTATTTTGTGACATGAATGTCATTACCTGCTGCTGCATATCTGCGAAAGTTAAGATTTCCGCCCTGCCGAAAGACTTGATTTTCGCAATATTGACACTATTGATATTAAGCGTGAACTTGGACTAGAAGATGAGAGCAAAATTAATGCCGTGATCCGTGTGGAACCCTGCAAGCTCGGCAACAAGGATATTCCTAAGATGCCGTTCGGATTCTGATACATGTTTAACCCGTCCGTAACACGCTACTAATTAACTATATGCGCACAATGTTCTACTTGCAGCAATCGTTTATGCGAACTGAAGGGTCACAATTTGGCCAATCAATGCAGAGTTCAATATTGGTGCGGCAAGGGTCATTTCCCAACGCCCCATGTATGAGAACGTAACCGCCAACTGCTTTCGTCCAGAGGATCGCCGTCTGGTGTAAAATGTTTGTCTGTCGCTCCGTTTGCGGTAAATCTGTGTTACAGTTGCACTTGAAAAACCTAACACGACTGCCAATCAGAAGTTGCTCGAACCAGCACGTCTGTAACCAACTATCATGTCGCGTTGAAAGTCGCTTAGATCGCTCGATTTGAGAATTCCGACCCACATTCTTACGATAACTGAGGCTCTTTAAATATGTCTGCCCTTTATGTTTCTCACCCACATCTCTCAGGTATCACTTTACTTTTTGGAGTGAGCTATTTATGGGTCGTGTGCAGGCGTACTAAATAATTTGGAATCTCAGTATACATTATATATCTTCCTTGTAAGCACAAGTGGGTCTGAAATTTAAATACCTACCACATGTGACTATTTCAGATAAAAAATATCTGTTCGTTACATAAAAAAATAATTAAAAAATATTTCGGAAAGCAAATGTTCTTAACCAAATGAACATACATGCCTTACATCGTTGTTCTAGGGAATTTGCATCTATACTTTGCTGCTTCCTGTATTAGTTTGCTCTTTACTCTGCATCCATGCTGTGTTAGTACAATCAATTTACTGCAGTTCTGACGTTCAATACGCTTACGAATGTGAAGAAAATCACACGCACGAAATGTGGATATGCCACATGCTACACTGATTAAAACTGTCTCAGACATAACCTGTTTAAAAAAGGAAGGTTTTGTTGAAAAACTTTAAAATATATTGAAGATACGAAAAAATAGCGAGCATTGTGCTTGGTACATTTGCATTTCGGAAATGAGATTACCTACGACGAGGAATAAAGGAAAAGGGATGGAAACGTCAGTCAGTGTCTGTCTGCAATTCTAAATTACTAAATAGGTTGTTATTTTCATCGCCTTAAAGACAAATCTGGATTGCCGCCCCGGTGGCGCAGTTGTCTAAGCGATGGCCTCTGATCATTCGTCCGAACGGGGTCCGGGTTCGAATCCCGGTGAGGCATGGATGTTGTGTTTGTCTTACAGCACTGGCTCCTTCCCTGCCCTGGAACCAGTGACCCTAAATTAGGGACGGGCGACTGCTTATAGCCCATTGAGTTGCTCATGGTGGTCGTTAAACCTCCAACCAAAAAAAACAAATCTGGATTTGTGATGATAACGTGTGCACAAATTTACCTAAAAAATTACACATTTTGTATCACAGAGATGATTAAATTTATGTTGGACACTTTGGTATTCAATTGCAAAAACAGTTTGGAATCGAACACCAGAGCAGGAAGATACACAATTTCTTCAGAAATTAACGATGCTCATGTAACCTGCCAGCTTATAATCCTTTGCATGTTATTCAATTCTTAAAATGATAATAATGTTTTGTGACCATTCCAGGTTATTTGAAATTTTCTCAGAAAAACAGTGGTACCATTTCTCTTTACATCTCTTTATTTGGTTTCGAGTTATCGCATGTTAATAACAGATGTTTGGTATTTTCCTTGAATGTTACGCATAGATGCTTTGACTTTGTTTTGCAGCTAAATGTGAGGGAACTGACCAAGGTGGAGGATATCAATATAATCCTGCATTATGGTGAATCAAGTTCAAGGGAAGTCGCACGTGGCTTCAAACGGAGACACCCAGAAATACGGCCAGTCACGCTTAGGGCAGTGCTGAAGCTAACCTTGATATTTAGGCAAGCTGGCAGTATGTGTGTGAGAAGTCAAATATTTGACTGGTGACAGGTTCCTCCACATGATGAAAGAGTCCATCTTCCCAACGTTTGTAGATGAAGATGGTAATTTCCCTTGCTTCTTCCAACAGGATGGTGCTCCTCCTCATTACGCTGCATCTGTTCTTGCGTATCTGGATGAGCAATTGCACAATTGTTGGATTGGGAAGCTTGGGCCGGTCGAGTGGCCAGCAAGCTCCTCCGATTTAGTTCCGTCGGACTCCTTTCTGTGTGTGTATGTGAAAGGAGTGGTGTATGCACTCAACGTCAGATATTTGCAATATTTATAACGGTTGAAGACACGCATTACTGATGCGTGCGAGAACATTATACCAGACATGCTGAATCGTGTTTTACGGAATGGGAATGACGTTTGCACGTGTGTGTAGCTGGACACGGACAGCATATTGAGGACATGTTCCGAAGGTTGCCTGCGTGTGTAGCTGTACAAAGACAGGATTTTTTGGGGTTCGGTACGTACCTCAAGTAAACATGCAACATGCAATAACTTGATAATTAATGAAGTTATGTAAACCATAATGGTATCATTGTTTTTCTGATAAATTTCACATGACTTTGTGTAGGCAAGTGACCCTATTGCCTTTTGAACAAGCGAAGTTGAATCCAGTATGGTGGATACTGAGATAGCCGATGGGAGGAGTTAATGTGTGTCAGAATTGCAATAATTGGTCCAACGTACATTGCACATTGTAACTTTCATGTCCTGTTAAATGTCTAGAATATATTTTAGTGTTTCCAGATTTATGAATCACACTGTATATATGTACACCGATGAACCATTCTATTATAACCATCCCTAGCCCAGAAAAATGAGCGCTCCTGGAGACCGAACGGGGGCGCAGGTGAAGTACACAGAGCAATATATTTACTGCTCGAGAACCGGCTTTCGGTTAGTAGAGTGTTTGAAGTCACAATGAAAAAAAATGCCGATTTATCATAGTTGGATAAAGGACAAATGGTGATTGCACGGCGCCTCTGAACTACGATCTCAGAAGCGGCGCGGCTTCGGGTTGTTCACGAGCCACTGTAGTGAGTACGTATCAGAAGTGGAGCACAAATAGCCAAACGGCGAACCGTCGTTCAACCGTGAGTTATTCACAGCTCATTGATGGCAGAGGGGAGAGGTGACAGACGCACAGTCATCGCAGGGCCACAGTGCAACAAATCACCCGCTGCTTCAACAGTGCTGATCAGCGCAATGTGTCACAGCACACAATTTGTTAGTTAGTTAGTTAATTAATTTTAGTGGCGCAAGGGCCAGGCTTGGCCAAAGAGCGCCAGACATAGAACTATCAGCCAATGATTTTTAAAAGCGAGGTGAAATGATCAAGAGCAGACAGGCTCCGTAAAAGCTAGAAAAGAGGATGATGAAAGATGTTGTGAAGACTAGTTAGTTTATTAGGTTTATATATAACTTTATTAATTTACCATTATAATATAACTTTTTTTTTTTTTTTTTTTTTTTTTTTTTAAATAAGTTTTAAAACGTTAATCTGTTTTAAAAAGGAAAATACTGCGAAAGTGTCGCAGTGGTCGCCCAAAAGCTTTTGAAGCGTAGCTGCGTCCTCGTCCAGCAGATGAGACTGAAAATAGTGAAACCGATGATGACGAAAACGAACACAACTGCACAATACATGAGAGACGGTGAGTAAACAGTCGCACGCCTCACACATTGGGGCAGCGTCGCCACACAGCAAATAGCTATGCGTGAAGCGACAATGCCCAGTGCGGAGACGCGCAAGAACAACTTCTTCCCTACGGTTCCGGCGACACGATGATTTCCAGACTCCAAGGATGGGTTTAACACGGTGCAGTTTATTCTCCACCTGTTGGTCCCACAGACTTCGCCACGTTCGTCTGATATGATCGTGAACAAGAAAGCGAAAATCACGGTGGAACAGTGGCAAGGGTGTGACGACCAAAGAAGAGGCAGATCTAGCAGCAGCGTCAGCAGACTCGTTCCCTGGGATCCCAACATGCCCAGGAATCCAGCAGAACCGAATCTCGACATCAGCCTCGAGCAAAGAACGAAGAAGTCTCCGTACGGTAAAAAGAAGTGGGTGGCCAGAGAAATCCAAAGATGACAATGATTGCGCAACACTCAACGAATCAGTGTACACAATAGCACGCTGATGAGAGCTCGACTGCACGTGAACAAGTGCAAGATACACAGCATGCATCTCCGCCGAAAACACCGTGGCCTCGGCAGGAATGCGGGCAACAGAAACTTCGTCAATGCAGACGGCGGCGCATCCAACGACACCAGCCGCCTTAGATCCATCGGTGAAAACAGGAATAAAGTCTGCATTGACGTAACGGTGTTCGGCGAAGAGCTGCTGGTACACTGACGCAGGGGTTGAGGACTTGTCAAAAGATGTAAAGCTGGTATCAACCATGACACCAAGAGGGTGCCATGGGGGATCCTCAAAGCCCCTGGTCTCTCCAACGAGTGACAAGTCGAGCCCTGCATCACGAGCTACGGCCGCCATACGAAGACCGAAGGTTCGAATGCACGAGGGACGGGTCTCGAACAAACGAGCATGCTGGGGATGAAAAACTGCATCGTGTAAAGTATGTTCTGAGAGAGATCTAAGTTTCAGGTAAAATTGAAGAGACAGCTGCAGACGGCGTAAATGAAGCGACGGTTCGTTCGCGTCGGCATAAAGGCTGGGAATGGGTGACGTGCGAAATGCTCCCGTACAAAGACGCAGCGCTTGATGGTGGATGGTATCCAACGGCCGGAGAACGGAAGGACGCGCAGAGCCATACACCATACAGCCATAATCCAGTTTAGACCGAATGAGAGAATGGTAAATACGGAACAAGGAAGTCCTGTCTGCACCCCAGGAGACTGAGGCGAGGATCTTGAGGATGGACAGAGCTCTCAGACAGGAAGTGCGGAGTCGTCGAACGTGCGAGCGAAAGGTGAGCGCACGGTCGACGGTCAAACCAAGGAACTTGGTTTCCGGCAAAACTGGAATGGCTGCATGGTCCAAATAGAGTTCTGGATCGGGGTGGAGGCCACGCCTCCGGCAGAAATGGACACACGCTGTCTTTTCAGCAGAAAGAACGAAACCATTGTTGTTAGCCGCTTTAACTATCTGGTTAATTGCAGACTGCAGCTGCCTTTCAATGAAATGCATGCTTGATGACGAGCAGAAGATGTGAAGGTCGTCAACATAAATGGTAGTCGAAACCGTAGGAGGAAGATTTTTAAGCAAACAATTAATGCGGAGGATGAACAGAGTCACCGAAAGAATGCTGCCTTGAGGAACACCTTGTTCTTGATGGAAGAAGGCAGAGAGCGTTGTACCCAGGCGCACCTGGAACACACGGTTACGAAGGAAGTTGGCAATGAAGGTTGGCAGGTTTCCCCGCAACCCACTCTCGTGGAGGTCACGGAGGATACCGTGACGCCACGCTCTATCGTAAGCTTTTTCGATGTCAAAAAAGACAGACACCAGGTGCTGCCTACGCACGAATGCCTCTCGAACAGACGTCTCAAGGAGCAGGAGATGGTCAGGAGCTGAACGATGACGACGGAAGCCGCTTTGTGATGGCGACAGAATTTGATGTTCTTCTAGGAAGTAAATTAGCCTAGAATTAACCATGCGTTCAAGGATTTTGCACAGACAGCTAGTGAGGGCAATTGGCCGATAACTAGAGGGAGACTTGGGGTCTTTGCCAGGCTTGGGAAAAGGTAAAACAAAAGCTTTTCGCCAGGAGTCCGGGAAACTGTGCTCCAACCAAATGCGGTTGAAAAGCACTAACAGATTCTCGAGAGACGACTGCGAGAGATGACGGATCATGTCATAGTGGATGCCATCGGGACCTACAGATGTTGCACCGGACCGATGCAGAGCCACTCGGAGTTCAACCATGCTGAAGGGGAGTTATACTCGGTGTTATGAAAAGGCGCAAAGGAGAGTCTTTGGCGCTCAGCAGCTGGTCTAGTCCTCTGAAAATAGAGAGGGTACGCCTCAGAACTGGAAACAGAGGCAAACGCCCTACCCAAACAATCCACTATCTCCCCGACTTCAGCATACGTGCAGCCGTTACTCTCGAGAATAGAGATCTGATGGGAACCACAGTTTCCCCGAATCCTACGAATGTTTTCCCAAACAGTTTTTGAACTGGCACGTGAATTGATCGATGAAACGTACTTCATCCAAGACTCCCTCTTGCTTCGTCGACGCACCAACCGAGCGTAAGATTTTGCTCTTTTAAATTCAACGAGATTAGCATCGGTTGGATAACGCCGAAATGTACACCAGGCCTTATGTTGAGCTCTCCTAGCCGCTGTGCAATCAGAGGTCCACCAAGGTTTCGGACGTCTTGGGAGCGTCGTTGAGGTCTTTGGGATAGAGAGATCCGCTGCCTGAATGATACACGTGGTGACATCAGTAACAGCTGCGTCGATTGACCCTCGGGTCACCATGACAGAAGGTATCACTGCGGACGATGTGAAGACCTCCCACTTGGCACGATCCATCCTCCATCGAGGAGGGCGGGAAGCAGAAGATGGCACGCTCTCATTATAGCCAAGTACAATTGGGAAGTGGTCGCTCCCATGGAGGTCGTTGCACACCGTCCACGACCAGTCAGCAATAACTGATGGTGAACCCAAAGATAAATCGATCGCACTGAAACTTCGTGTAGGCTCGTGGAAATAAGTGTCAGCTCCGGTGTTAAAAAGGCACAGGGAGGTCGAGGACAGAAGAGATTCGATCCTACGGCCTCGTACGTCTGTTCTGACACTACCCCACAATGGATTATGAGCATTGAAGTCACCCAGAAGAAGAGCAGGTGACAGCAGCTGTTCAACTAAGCTCTCAAGAGCAGACACGCTAACATCCTCATCCGGCGGCAGATAGACGCTGCAAACAGTTAGAGGCACAGGCATGGAGATACGCACCGCAACGGCTTGTAAAGATGTTGAGACCGCAACGGGAGAAACTGGAACACTGTGGGGGACAAGAATGGCAACTCCCCCGCAAGCTATATCTCCTGAAACATTATCTTTCCGAAATGCACTGTAGCCTCGAACTGAGAGCAGGTCTGATGGTTTAAGTTTTGTCTCCTGGAGGCAAAGGCACACCGGAGAGTACGACGAAAGCAGATGTTTGACGTCGTCATATTTTGTCCGAAAACCTCGACAGTTCCATTGAACGACTGAAACCATGATTTGAGTGGTAGATAGAAAGAAAGAAACGTGGGTCAAATGAACTGAAGAGGCCTAGAAGGCCTCGGAGTCCATGAATTCCTCAGTCTGGTCTGCAGTGCCCCTCGGCAGCGTGGTAACCGGGGGAAGGACTGGGGGGTGTCTGGAGGATGAAGACCGGGACTGATTCGTTCCGGCTTGAACCTTTGTTTGAGATTTAGTGGCTGAGGATTGTTTGGCCTTGCCTTTGTGTCTAGCAGGCGAGGGATCAGGGCTCGTAGAACGCGAAACCTGTTCTGCAACAGCGCGCTTGGGCGAGGATGCAGGACCCCGAGCATTGGTCTGTGGTGGCAAAGATAGACTGTCAGTGGTGGAAAGTCGAAGGGCCTTCAGCCCAGCAGCATAAATATCCTCGAGAGAGAAAGGGCAGTCTTTTGGTATAGTGATGTCTGTCTGAGTGGCAATGGATGTTTTAGGAGCCACAACGGAAGAGTAGGTGCGTGCGCTTGGAGCAGCGGGAACGACCTTCCGTCGAGCTTCAGGGTAGGACAGGTGTTCAAGTGTCTTAACCTCCTGAATCTTCCGCTCCTCAATCCACTTCGGACAGTTCTTGGCATTGGCAGCATGGTCGCCTTTGCAGTTCACACAATGGGCAGCTGCAGCAGAGCAGTCAGACTGAAGATGGTCGTGTGAACCGCAACGATTGCAAGTAGCAGCACCACGGCAAGACTGCTGGGAGTGCCCGTACACTTGGCATCGGTAGCAACGAAGGGGGTTAGGAATGTACGGGCGCACAGAGCAGTTCAAATAGCCCGCATGGATGGAAGATGGAAGAGTCGGGCGATCAAAGGTCAGAATCACTGTTCTGGAGTTGACCAGCTCCCCGTTTCGGCGGAACTTGATCCGACGAACCGCTGTGACACCTTGGTTGGCAAGCTCCTCAAGAAATTCTTCCTCTGAAACATCCACGAGGTCGCGCTCGGAGATGACACCTCTGGATGAATTCAGGGACTGATGAGGTTTGATGTCCACAGGGACACCACCCAAGTTGGAGACTCCCAAGAGCAATGAACCATGGCGTGGACTTGACATTTCCACCAATATATCTCCCGATTTTAACTTCTTCACACTAGTTGGTGACGCAACCGCTCCTTGCAGGGCTTTTTGAATCCAGAAGGGAGATTTGGAGCCAAGCTTGTGAGATTCTTCCCGTGCATGGATGATAAAAAATCGGGCAGTGTCCGGCGGCAAAGTACGCAGTTTCTTATTGGTGGGGTTAGGATCCGTGTCCAAAGATTTCTTTAGTTTGACAGAAGGGGGAATAGTTGAAGAATCCATATATAATGCGAAAAAATTCATCCGCCAGCTTCCCCGCCCACTACCGAGCCCAACAGGGGAGAGCCGGAGGTCCGCAGGCCAACATGGGCGCAGGACACGGCCCTAGGGTTAGGCGGCGGATATAGCATGTTGATCGTGCAGACATGCGCTCAGCGAGTACCGCGACTTTCCCGGGTCTTGGTAATACCCCTTTGGCATGCCCACACTATCCCCAAACTCACCCCGTCGTACGAAATGACAAGCCGATTGACTAGGAGTAGGTTAGTTCCTAGCCTCCCGTTTAGGGTGAAGCAGGGGGCAAAGAGGAGTGTTGGCGACTGGTGACAACTATAGCCTGGCCCCCAGTAACCTCAGCCTCCAGCATCCCCTTTTCCACCTGTACGGGTCACCGCACACGGCAAACGTGCAGGTAGGTCTAGCTAACCAGCCCGAAGAAACGAAGAGGGAACAGAAAATGAAAAAGAAAAGGAAGAGGAGTAGAAAATAGAGAAAAAGGGAGTGGAGAAGAAAGCAAAAACAGGAAAGTGAGAGGAAAGGGCTGGCGCATAATCACAACCTCAGCAACCTACAGGACTGAGGCGGGAGCGTGGCGAGATAACAACAACAACAACCACAAATGGAAAAAGATTTTAAACACTACTGTCGGCTCGGGCCGTGGGGTCGCCACTCCCCATCAGCTGGATGAACAGCTGTCCCTTCGGTGGTATCATCGTATCAAGAGCCCGCACGGGGATAACTGGTTTTCCAGTTATTTGGGGAGCGGCGCCCCCACGGCCCGAGCTGACCTTGTCACAGCACACAATTCATCGCAGCCTTCTGCTCAAGGTTCTGCGTAGCCGAAGACCCAGCGGGTCCCCATGCTCACTGCACGTCATCGCCAACAACGCATGAAATGGGCCCAAGATCATCGAGATTGGGCAGTGGATGATAGAAAGAAAATGGCCTGGTATGACGAATCACTATTCCAGAAGCATCACGTATAAGGCCCAGCGCGGATACACCGATTTCCAACGGAGGCAATGGCACCTGGATGCACTGTTGGGCGGAGATAAGCCGGTGGCGGCGTTATACTGCAGACGATGTTTTCTTATGTATTTTGGGCCCCATTATCCCAAGAACACAATCCCTGAGAGCTGTCAGGTATCTGAACATCGTTGCGGACCAAGTTCACACATTCATGGTAACTGTGTTCACTGTTAGTGATGGGCATTACCAAGAGGATAATGCGGCAGGTCACCGTTCCAAAATTTTCAAGGAGTGGTTTGAATTTGATTTTCTGTTAATGCCCTGGCCTCCAAATTCACCTGATATGAACTCAATCGAACAGTTGTGTTTCGACGAGGAAAAGCGGGTTCCCGCTACATCACCACCACCCTGAAATGTACTGGAACTGGAAAACCTGTTGTTGACAATATGGCACCAGATACCCCAGGATACCTATCGCAAACTCATCGAATCAATGCCTCACCGAGTGGCAGCTTTTCTGCGGACTGAAGGGCGTCCCACAGCTTATTAGATAGGTGGTCGTAATGTAATGACTCATTTGTACATTTTAAATGTTAAATCACCATTTCAGCAGAATCCTTTTTTATCGAAATAAACTGAAAGGATTATTGAATATCGTGGGAAAAATAAAGTAAGTTGTCCTGTTCACTGAGAGATTCCATTTGATATGTTAATAAGTATGAAGAGTCTCCGCTGTACAATTAAAATCAAATTACTTAATCTAAGCGTGTGCTTTGTGAGCAATAAATACTCGCTACAATACATTTATAATTATTTTAGATCTTCCTTAATTAAATTATTCAATATGACATTTACGATGTATTTCATTGTTCAAGGGCGTTTGATTTGACACACAAACAACTTATGAAAATTATTATTTTTCTTTGCACTATATCATTGCTAAATTAAAATATATATAATGGAAAATTTCAAAAAGTTTTAACTCCTTATCAAATTGCACGTCTGGAAATGTTAGTACGACCACTATTCAGATACTCCTCTTGCTAATATGCATTATATTACAAATTTTGAAGATGACAATCCGATTTTTGGCGTAAATGTGACAAGGATGGTAAGTCAGATAATATCCGAAAACTTGAAAATTTTCATCGTCCTGGAGCGGGACATCCTAGTAACTTCTGACTTAAAAATATACAAGTTCACACAAACCCAACAACAAGTCCTTGCACAAGATCCAACTGAACTTAGCTACAATCTGAACTCACCTTACCCCGCCGGACTGGACCTCTCGAATTCAAGCAGCTTTGGTTTATACAAGAATCCTCTTTTAAGGCTGAAAAGAGTAGCAGAGAACCTGCTCCAAGACCCAAAAAGATTAAAGGTGGAACTTGACAACCCAAGCAAAGCAGTAACAGAAGCCCTTCAGGGATGTATTGCTCCTAATGCTGCAGCAACCAGTGCTAAAAGAAAGCTGGATGAGACCCAATGGGATGATATACAAACAAACGTTGACAAAAGACTAAAAGGATTCTACTACCTAGCATTAGCTTCAAACCCAACATTAAAGAAAAGCTCTAACAAAATCCCATCAAAGGTTTCCCTTACTGGAAGCACCCAACACTTGCATGATGCATTATATTGTTTACGTTGAAGTTTTGATATGACGAAGGCTTCAGCTGGTAAAGGAATCGTAAACTTGTTTTTCGAAGTTCAGCCGTTATATTGGGTTGTCGGAAAAGTCATTACGTATCTTGGCACCCGATAGCGGTTTTGGAAGTACTAGATGCGTGCGCAGCTCTGTAACCGATATTGGCATTCGACAGGTACCAGTTCTTGCTGCAGTCTATAAGGAATAATGAGGGATTTGGTTGATTTGCGGAGATTCGACATCAAGTTGAAGATGAAACACCGAACTGTGCATTTTGGCCATATTTTACTATTTTACTTCCTTAAAGGTAAGAACGCGCGTCAAGCTTGTGAAAAGCTGCGTAACGTGTACGGTGATAATGCTCTACAAGAACGTCAATGCCAGCGATGGTTCGCAAAATTCCGTGCTGGTGATTTTGACCTCAACGATGCTCCTTGGTTCAGGAGGCCAACCGAGGTTGATGACGACGAAATCAAGGCTTTGATCGAGTCAAACCCACGTTACACGACACGAGATTGCAGACACATTGCACATCCATCATCCAAGCGTTCACGACCACCTGAAGAAGCTGGGATACGTAAACAAGCTCAATGTGTGGGTTCCTCATGAACTTAAAGAAGCTCAATTGACCGCTCGTATAACCATCTGCAACATGCTCATTAAGCGTGAGTAAAACGATGCTTTCTGTGAAGCGACTGATAGCTGGTGACGAAAGGTGGATTGTGTACAACAATGTGCTGCGCAAACGGTCTTGGTCCCGAAGTGCTGCTTCACCTCAAACGACATCCAAAGCAAACATTCATTAGCGGAAAGTTCTGGTCTCAGTGTGGTGGGATTTTAAAGGTGTGTTTTTCGAGCACTTGCCACGGAACCAAACAATCAATTCGAATGTGTAATGTCGGCAATTGGACAGTTCTTTCATAGTAAAGGTGTTGTGTTCCATCACGACAACGCGAGACACACACAAGATTTATCACCCGCCAAAAATTATTGGAGCTTGGGTGGGATGTGTTGCCACACACAGCATACTCGCCTGACCTTGCGCCGTCAGACTTTTACTTGTTTCTCTCTGTTCTACAGTCCGTGCGTGGTATAACGTCCAATTCAGATGAGGCTGTAAATCAGCAACTTGTATAGTTTTTCGCCACGAAAGACAGGTCCTTCTATGAACGAGGCATTCTGCAGCTCACTGAAAGATGGCAAAAGGTTATCGATCAAAACGGGCATTATATCATTGATTGATCTTTGTTCTTTCTATCAATAAATGAACTTTGCAAAACATGGCTAAAATACGTCATTACATTTCCGACAACCCAATAGTTTGTTCTTATTTTGTTGCGGTTTCTCTTTTTCTGTAATAAGTGTTTCTCTTCATTTTCTTGTTCTTGACTTTTTCTGTCTATTAGAAGTCTAATAAACGTCCGTAGCATCACGTTTCTTTCTGTTACGTTTTTGAAGGTATGCTGCGTATGTTGTGGTTCAAGGAACGTTTTACCAGGGTGATACTGTGGTTGTTACGTTCAGTGGAAGAAGGCGGTTCATGCACACATACACAAACACACACTATCGGAATCAAATTAATAACATGCATTTTTATGAAGGGAAGAGTGAAACCTTCGTCCGAAGATGTGCATTGATCAGCATATGATCTCTTAAGGATTTCCTTTACCTAACTGTGCTCGTACCGTGGTCATGCAACAGTGCAAAAGCAACGAAGTGACATTTTTCAAATCCTTCACTAGTGTACACATGTTGGAAGAGAAGTCGCATTGGCTTTGTACTTGAACATTGCCGGATTTGCAGCAGCAATATTTTCTCAAATCTACAAGAATGCGTAAACCGCTGGGTTTCTTTCTTTTTTCTAAAGATTTTTACCGGCATGGAATGAAATAAGAGAGGTGACACCAAATTTTTGGGTGTAATAAGAACGTCTTTTAAATCCGTTCTGACGCAAACTAAACTTATCAAAGCTATTAAAAATCAATGGAACCGGTATGGAAAACAATAGTATCTGACGGAAGAAAGAAGTTTTTCATTCGCGTTTTTAATCCCTCAGATATTGCTCTAAAGGGAATCTTGATCTTACGCCCTCTGGTTGCAGACTTGTGCATTAAGAAAGATATGAATTTATATGAGAAACATTTCGCACCGGAAACGTTATCCAACACAGAAATAATTTGTCAAATCGGGCTCTTAGAAACAGAGATATAGAAGAAAATAAAATGTGACTTTACGCCTTCTGGTGCGAAAACCATGCATTATTTTAGGAAGAAAGTTTTCTCAAATGTTTTTCATACATGAGCGGTATCGGTACAAGAAAAAAAAATTAGTCGAGTTTTCAGAAGCCCAGATTTTGCTACAAATACATCAGAAACAGAAATTAACACTTATGCCTTATGGTGGCCAAACCATTCTTTACCAAACGTTAGAAATTGTATGAAAAATATAGTTCATCAGGTGTTGTATGCGATACAGGAAGAATTTTTCAAATCGGAGTTTTAGAAGCAGAAATAACGCAGAAAAAGCAATTTAACTTTGTGTCCTCTAGCGGAACGTCTATGGTTCACTTGAAAATTTTTAATTTATCGGAAAAACATTTCGCATCGAAAACACTATCCAACAAAGAAGGAATTTTTCAAATGGTACTCTTAGAGTTATTTACAAAAATAAGATATTCACCTACGCCCCCTGGCGTAGAAACCATGTATTATTTCAAGAAGAAAATGTTCCTAAAAGGTTTGTCGACATGACTAGTATCGGCCGACAAACGACTTTTTTCAATCGAGATTTTAGAAGCTCATATTTTGCGGCAAATGCATCATAAGCGAAAATTAGGACTTACACCACCTAATGGCCAAACCATTTTTTTAAATTAGAAATTATATGCAAAGGATTTCCTATCAGGAGCTGTATCCGGTGCAGAAAGAATTTTTCAAATCGGAGATTTAGAAGCTGATAAATAGGGGGAAAGCAATTTACCTTAGCGGAAAGTCTATGAATTTGTTTAAAAATTTGAAATTATATGAAAAACATGTCACACTGGAAACACTATCCAACAAAGAAGGAATTTTTCAAATCGGACACTAGAAGAAGAGATTTTGACAAAAATAAGATATACGTCTACGCCTCCTGACGGAGAAACTATGAAATATTTTAAGAAGAAAATATTCCGAAAAATCGATGTGAGTGGCATTATTTCACAGAGAAGTTTTTCAATCGATATTTTAGAATCTCAGATTTTATGGTCAGGTGATGCGCAACATCACAGCCTCTCCTTCACAAATGTCAACCCCGCCTTCCCGTGGTGCATCCTGTTTCCACTAAAGGGGCTCTGAAGACAGCCAATAGCGGTGTAATTATATCATCGGGATTAGAGGAAATGCTATCCCACGCTCACCAACCCGCTTGGCCAGCGTGGTGAGTTATGCACAAACCCCTTCAAAATGACTCCACAACTTAAATCTTGGCTCTCATTCTCCGGCAGCTGTAATGTACCTGGCTAAGGCAGCGGCCAGTGCGACATGAAGGCAGAGGGTGCTAAGAATCCCCGGAGGACCGGACTAGGCTGCCATCTGATGCTGACCTTGACTACATATAATGGACGCTTCCTAACTTGTGATTCAAGGCTTCTTGAATTGGAAGAGGAACTACAAAGGATCAAGTGGGACATCGTGGGGCTAAGTGAGGTAAGGAGAAAAGGAGAAGATATCATTGAACTGAAAAGTGGACATCTCTTCTACTATCGTGGGACCGATACTGGCGGAACTAGTGGTGTTGGATTTAAAATAAACAAGAAACTCAAGGATAAAGTTGTAGAAGTTTAAATTCCTCTGACAGAGCTGCACGACTCGTTATCGAACTCTCGAGAAGATACAAGGCTCAGATTATTCAAACTTATACACCCACCACAAGTCATCCTGAAGAAGAAATTAAAGAATTTCATGAGGAAATTTGTCATCTAAATATTTAACAAAGGCAAAAAGCGCTTGAAAATAATTATATGAGATTTCAAAACAAAAATAGGGCAACGGCAACAGAATGAAATTTCAGTGGGTAAATTCGGTCACGGCAATAGAAATCAGAGTGAAAATACTCTCGTAGAGTTTGCAGAGGCAGAAGGGTTTTTCATCATGAACTCCTTTTTCAAGAAAAAGCCGCAAAAGAAATGGACATGGAGGCAACCGAATGGATGGACAAGTGAAATTGATTTTATTACGTGTAACAAGAAATTTGTCATGGAAGACTGCAGTGTGCTGAACAGGCTCAACACAGGTAGTGACCATAGAATGGTAAGATGTAAGATGCATCTCAGTGCTAAACTCGAGCGTGGCAAGCTCATAAAACTAGCAAAGTGTATTGACGTGACCAACCTTAAAAAGCTTCATAATACCTTCAAATTGGAACTCAGGAACAGATTCTATGCTCTAGAAGGTCTAACATCAGAAGAAGTGCACATCTCTGAAGTTAACAGAAAAGTAACCAAAGCTCTTATGGAAACAGCAACTAGATTAGGTGGGTCTAAGAACAAGTTGCATGTGAACAAATTATCAGGAAAAAACAAAATGTTGAGGCAAAAAAAGAAGAGAGATGAGGACAACTAAAGCAGATGTGACTTCCAAAGTGGAATATATAGAGCTATGGAAGATAGTACGAAAAAGTATCACTGAAGACGTAAGGAAATTCAACTGTAGACTAGTGAGGAAAGCAATTGAAAGCAACCAAAGCCTAAAGATAGCAAGGAACATCTCAGTTAGGGAAGAAAACAAATTACGGCACTGATAAAAGAAGATGGTTCTGTAACAACAAATAGAGGCGAAATTTTGACAAAAGTGAAAGTATTCTACTCCAAATTATATGAAAGGAATAAACATGTACTCCAGACATCATGAAAGGTACCAATACCAGAGTTCTTCCAGTCCTCCCAGCAGAAGTTGCACCTGCAATCAAGAACATGAAGCGGGGAAAAGCTCCGGGAGAAGATGGAATTACTGTAGACATCAT
Organism: Macrothele yani; assembly: GCA_039090855.1. Lineage (NCBI taxonomy): Eukaryota > Metazoa > Arthropoda > Arachnida > Araneae > Macrothelidae > Macrothele > Macrothele yani. The sequence continues at coordinate 236,092 of JAYWMT010000096.1, read as the reverse complement.
ACAAGAAGCAAGTGGAGAAATCGAAACAGTACTCGCCCAAATTTTCACTCGATGCCTTAATGAAGGGAAAATTCCTGAGGATTGGAACAACGCTACAATGATCTTGCTACATAAAAAAGGTGACATTGAGGATCTCAGGAACTACAGACCTATCAGCCTCCTATCAGTGGTTTATAAAATCTTCACTAAAGTTCTTTCACACCGCTTTAAGGTAACACTGGACATGGCTCAACCGAGAGAACAAGCTGGATTCAGGAGTGGCTACAGCACTATAGATCATATCCACGTACTGAGAGAACGAATTGAAAGAGCGAGGGAATATGAACTTCCATTATGCATGGCTTTTATCGAATATGAAAAGGACCTTGATTCCGTGAAACCATCAGCAATTACAATGGCTTTGAAATCCTGCAGTGTTGAAGATGCGTACACTAATATTTTAAATAACATCTGTGAAAATAAAAGTGCAAAGATTCGGCGGTTTGAGAATGCAGCACAGGTAAAAATTGGAAAGGGAATGAAACAAGGAGACACCATATCTCCCAAGTTCTTTAATGCCACAATGGAAAATGTCTTTCAATCACTGAACTGGGAAAACAAACTGATAAAGATTAATGGAGATTATCTAACTCAACTTCGTTTTGCTGATGACGTAGTCATTTTTGCAACTACCCCATCAGAGCTGCAAAGTATGATCCAGGAACGTGCTGACAAGAGTAAAGCAGTGGGATTAAAAATGAACTTTCAGAAGACAAAAGTGATGTACAGACCTCAAAAAAAAAAAAAAAGCCCCCATTCTTAATTTTCGAATCGTTTGTCGCATGTAAACAAGTAAGGTACCGTTGGAAAGCACTTGAAGGGAACTATTACGTGACATGAAGATACATGCTAATGAAGTTAATTAACAAGCTACCTCCGAATTTTTCCATGTAAGGTATGTTATTTTACGCGCATTCTTATCAGCACATAATAAAACCCTTGAATTCAAATTTCATACGAATCGACAAATAAATACATGTACAGTGAGCTACGGGGAAAAGATGCCGCTAATGTTAAACTGCAAAAATTGTTTTTGACGTGTATCATTTAATCGTGAACAAATACAGTGATTTGGTTTTGCAAGAGTAAAATACAAAAAGGCCCAGAAAATATAAGCCGCTATACAAGAGTAGAACAGGTATATTAAGGGAATTATAAATTATGATATATTATTATGACAAAAATGAATTATGACCATATCTGGTTAGTAGTCCATTGAATGTCAAATATCATTAAACGATTAAATTTAAATTTCCAGCAAGATAGCTTGCTAAGATCTTGAGGATTTCCTTTACCTAACTGTGCTCGTACCGTGAAACGGTTTACCCCGCAATACTCAGAAACGCGTATAAGTGTTTCTACGTGAAGTTGGTTGAAGGAAGCAGTAAAGATGTCATACCATTAAATTTAAAACTGCAACTTTTAATGATGAACAAAATAAGTTAATAGTTTTGCACAAAAATAACTCAACTTACGACATAGTTCTTGCAATTACATATTTCATTTTTTCCTATTGGTGACATAGCAGATTCTTGTATATTGTTTAATTCAAAAATGCCAAAAAAAATTACGTTCCACAATACGAAAGCTTCGTACGTGTCTTCTGTATATTTTTTATATAAATACCGTTACTGCTTCGTTAAATTATGAAACTGTGGTCATGAAAAAAAAATTCCAAAAAGTTCCACCAAGGCTTCGGACGTCTTGCGAGCGTCGTTGATGTTTTTGGGATAGAGAGATCTGCTGCCTGAATGATACACGTTGTGACATCAGTAAGAGCTGCGTCAATTTACCCCCGGGTCACCATGGCAAAATATATTACTGCGGACGGTGTGAAGACCTCCCACTTGGCACGATCCATCCTCCAACGAGGGGGCGGGAGGCAGAAGATGGCACGCTCACATTATACCTAAGTACAATTGGGAAGTGGTCGCTTCCGTGGAGGTCGTCACACACCGTCCACGACCAGTCGGCCATAACCGATGGTTGACAAAAAGATAAATCGATTGCACTGAAACTTCGTGTAGGCTCGTGGAAGTAAGTGTCAGCACCGGTGTTAAACAGGCACAAAGAGGTCGAGGAAAGAAGAGATTCGATCCTACGGCCTCGTGTGTCTGTTCTGACACTACCTCACAATGGATTATGAGCATTGAAGTCACCCAGAAGAAGAGCAGGTGACGGCAGCTGCTCAACTAATCTCTCAAGAACGGACACGCTCACGTCCTCATCCGGCGGCAGATAGACGCTGCAAACAGTTAGAGGCACAGGCATGGAGATACGCACCGCAACGGCTTGTAAAGATGTTGAGACCGCAACGGGAGAAACTGGAACACTGTGGGGGACAAGGATGGCAACTCCCCCGCAAGCTATATCTCCTGAAACATTATCTTTCCGAAATGCACTGTAGCCTCGAACTGAAAGGAGGTCTGATGGTTTAAGTTTTGTCTCCTGGAGGCAAAGGCACACCGGAGAGTATGACGAAAGCAGATGTTTCACGTCGCCATGTCTTGTCCGAAAGCCTCGACAGTTCCACTGAACGATTTGACCCATGGTTTGAAGTGTGGTGAATGAGAAAAAGAAAAAACGAAAAACAAAACCCGAGAAAAACTGGGACAACTAAAAGTTGTCCGATTCCACCATTTCGTCAGCAATGTCCATTTGCGCTTGGGACTGTTTTGTCCGACGCCCTGTAGTCTCTGGTGGTGAAATGGGGCGGTATTTTGGTTCCTGTGTCGCAGATGATCTTGCCCGATCCTGGTTCTTATGATGAGAGCTTGGAGATTTCTTCTCTTTTTCCTTTCTCTTTCCTTCCGGGGTTGTTGAAGTCCCGGTGTTGCTGGTGTTAGTTGCAGCAGGTTTAGGCACAGTGGTTGTTGGAGCTTTCGCGTCCCTAGCTCGGGATTGCAGTGCTGCCAGACCAACAGCTATGATGTCGTCTAGCTTGTAGGGACAATTCACTGGGATTTGGCTATCAGTCTGGGTGCCGACTGTAGTCCTTGCGACAACCGCTGATGCATAGCATCGCCGATTTGATTGATTTGGAGCAACCTTTCTTCTGGCCTCTGGGTAGGAGATTCCCTCAACGGTCTTAATGCGTTGGATCTCTTTTTCCTCTTTCCTCTTTGGACAGTCTCTCGATGATGCTGCATGAGATCCCTTGCAGTTGAAGCACAGCTCGGCTTCGGCATGGCAATCTTGCAAAGTATGGTCTGTTGCAGTACAACGCCTACACCGAGCAGTGCTCCTGCAAGACTGCTGGGAGTGACCATATGCTTGGCATTTGAAGCATCGCAAAGGACTTGGTATGAAGGGGCGCACTTCAAGGAGTAGATACCCTGCCTTGATTGATGTTGGCAGGGATGGGGTGTTAAAGGTCAGTATGATGTTTCGAGATGGGACAGATTGGCCATTTCGCCGAAGTAGGATGCGCCGGACTCCACTCACTTGTTGGTCTTTAAGTTCCTCCAGAAGTTCTTGGTCACTGCACTCCAGAAGGTCTTGAGAAGAGATAACACCTCGTGAGGAATTGAGGTAGCCGTTAGGGGTAACTTTTACTGGACAATCTAAGAAAGAGGTAGTGTTTAAAAGCACTGTAGCATATCTGGGGCTCGACATCGCGACAAGAAGATATCCAGATTGGAGCTTCTTAACGCTCTTAGGAGAGCTGGCAATTGATTGCAATGCTTTATTTATCCAGAAGGGGCTTCTGGTGCTTAATGTGTTTGAAGCGTCCAAGGAGTGGATGCAAAAGAACCGAACATTGGCAGAATCAGGTGTAGGTTTCTTGTTGGGAGGGGGTGACCGTTCTTCAATGGGCCGCTTTGTTTGAAGTTCTTGGGAAATTTTTTTGTTAGCCATGAATAGAAGTAAAAAGTTCGTCCGCCGATTTCCCCGCCCACAACCGAGCCCAACAGGGGAGAGCCGGAGGTCCGCAAGCCCAATTGGACGCAGGACACGACTCTAGGGTTGAGCAACGGATATAGCATGTTGATAGTGCAGACATGCGCTCAGCGAGTACCGAGACTTTCCCAGGTCTCGGTAACACCCCTTTGGCATGCCCGCACTATCCCCAAACTCACCCTGTTGTACGAAACAACAAGCCGATTGACTAGGAGTGGATCAGTTCCTAGCCGCCCGTTTAGGGTGAAGCAGGGAGCAAAGAGGAGTGTTGGCGACTGGCGACAACAACAACCTGGCCACCAGAAACCTCAGCCTCCAGCATCCCCTTTTCCACCTTACGGGTCACCGCACACGGCAAACGTGCAGGTAGGTCTAGCAAACCAGCCCGGAAAAACAAGAGAGGAACAGAAAATGGAGAAGCAAGTCGAGTAGAAAATGGATTAGAAAAGAAGAACAGGTAGTGGAGAAGAAAGTAAAAACAGGAAAGAGAGAGGAAAGCGAGAGGAAAGGAAAGGGCTGGCGCATAATCACAACCTCAGCAACCAACAACTGAGGCGGGTGCTGTCAAGGTGGTGGCAACACAAAGTTGTAAAGGAAAGAATTAAACATAACATGTCGGCTGGGGCCATGGGGTCGCTACTCCCCATCAGCTGGATTAACAGCGGTCCCTGCGGTAACGTGAAAGCACAAAAACAAGAAAGCACAAAACCGTCACAAGATCAGCTCGGGCCGTGGGGGCGCCGCTCCCCAAATAACTGGAAAACCAGTTATCCCTGTGCGGGGCCTTACAGGAAGGGAAATGATTTTCTATGTTCAACAAAATATTTCGTACACAATGATATGATTCCCACTTTCCACGAATTTATTCTTTCGCTTGGAGGTATACCTAGCTATAAAAATATTTATTATTATCACAATTCAGTCTTATTTTTGGATAATTACGATATAATTTACCCAGGAGGTAATTATCTAGAGTCATCCTCCAATGAATGGTATAGAATTAATTTTATCGGTGAAGAACACGACATAATAAATCATATCATTACAGACAAGTCCATAAAAGAAATGCAGTACAAATCCAAGGCAATCAATACTGACATTTCACGGTTTTCTAATCTCTCACCAAAGGAAATTGTAATTCCTGAACAACATTATAAGGATAGTAATATAATTCGTAAAAATAAATGTTATGAAAATCCCGCTTATATTTTGCAAGATATTTTAAAGTCGTTTACCGATTATCAACAGTTGGGAATCATTATAGAATATCCAATTTCCATTTCGTACAAGTATGACAATCATTTTCAGGATAAGTGTAAGTATGTGGCATTTGCTGTCAATACAAATGTCCCCAAAAATTTAGTATTTGTTCCTTATCCTTATGAACGCTACCATTTTTATCATAATATCACAGTTGGAAATTGTGATTGGTAACTAATTAATTATGATCATGTTGACAATACAGTTCATGCATTTATTCCCGTCATTTGGGATCATATTATTATCGGCTACATGTACAAAGATGTATTTTTTGTTTATCAAATGTCAAATTAAATCACAGTTTATATCCAAAATATAAAAATATAGAAAATGTATTTTCAAAAACGTGTTTTGACGTGACAAAATATAAAAGTTTTACAACTGTACACACTTTTGTACTTGACGAAGATTATGCATTACAATCCTTTCGTTATACTAAATTTGAAGAAGAATTATGGTGTCTTGTGAAAAGATACGATACCCACTATGGTCGATACAATTAAAAAACATTTAATTCCAAACTTGGTATATCAATGGGTTTCAACTTTGTTAGCTATAGAGTCTGTGGAGTTACACTCTTGCTGCATAAACTTTTTAAAAATCATGTATTCTTACATAAAACATGACATTTGTTTTGAAATGGTACAAGTTGAAGAAGGACAAGAAAAGATGGAATTTACAGGTTCAAGTACTGTCAAATTCCATGTGTGCAAATCTTTATTGGATTATATTAATAAATTTCGATTATTATATTCTCATGACAAAGAAAATTCTAATTCTCAATGTATCGTCTTATGAATAATAACTACTTTTACCTTTACACATATATAAATTATTCCTTTTCATACGTTGAACCATATCTTTTGTGACAAGACAATGGGAAGAATGCTCAACGAGAGAAGTGTCACCAATCAATGATTGCTTTATATTCCACCAAACAAGGATATATTCATCATCAATACTTCCATATATTAAAGGAAATTTTTTAAGTAGACCGAGTTGGTCTTTGTTAAATATACCTCCATAATTTCCTCCATAAAGGCTTTCATCGATAACTGCAAAATTGGCTTGTTGTTTGGGCACTCGGTCATACTGTTGATTTTTAAATTTAAGAAGTAAATCATTTATGCTAGTATACGGCAAATAAATGTAATACATTTTGATAATAATCTACTAAAAGTAATCTAGTAGAAATGTATTTAAAAAAAATTTAATTAAGATGTATCTATACATTAGCTTTTTAATTTTATCCTTTTCATCACCGTCACACCAATGCAGAAATGAAAGTACTGTTGTAGACACAATAACATTTATTGATGGAAAATCGTTATTACTCTTTTCAAATGATACTTATAAAAGATTTGATACCAATACCAGTATTTTATATGAGGGAACGTTTATAGACACTTTTAAATGTTCAAAACTTCCTCTTAAAGTGGATAGCGCATATATAAATTTAAAAGGCAATCTCGTATTGTTCTATCAACAAAACTATTGGATTTTTAAAAATAATATCTGCTATCGTATAGGTTTACATAAATTTACCTTTTATCCTATACATGCAGCATTTACATGGTGTGACGTACCTGCCAGCAGGACGCACACGACATAAAGGCAGATAGGAATCAGAACAAATGTCTGCGTAGCTCAGTTGGTAGAGCGACTTGTTCCGGAATAAGCGGCCTCGGGTTCGAATCCCGGCGTAGACCAAAAATGACGGAGAAATTTACTTCGTTATAATGGGGAGAAAAAGAATATTTTATACATCGTGATTTAATTATTTCAAAAAATATAATACCTCCATACAGAACTAAATATAGACATTTGAAAGAAGTATTTAAACCATTCAATTTTACATTTTTAAAAGGTATATATGTTAAGGACAAACAGATTGTCATTATATCAAATGATTCCACATATTCATATTATCAAACGGGAAACAAATTTATATTAAATCAAACTGCAACGTTACATGAAGCATTTCCTCACATGTTTTGTATACAAACTATTTTTGAATCAATGTTTAACTATGCTATGCGAATTTATATTAATAGACTTTTATTTGCATTAATAATTGCTATATATTGATTATTTAACTTTTCGTTGATTAAATAATGACGCCATGCATCGGGTTTAATTTCTGCATACAAGATATTATAGAGTCTTTGATAATAATATCTGTGAAGATGTCCATGCCAATAAATCATAAGAATAATTAATGTGAATATAATCCACATCTTTAATTTGAAATGCAAAACATTCCTTATTTTTCTATTATAAAGTTGATTAAAAAATTATACTTCCTTTTTTGAAAAAACGACATGACTTGGGATGTACCCAATTTTACTTGCTAAATTTCAAAATATAAAAAATACAAACTGTAATTATAAATCCAACAAACAGGCCAATAATGAAATGCAGACTTGACTGTAGAAAATTTGATGGTGAATAAGTTAATGAATTTATCGATTGTGTTGCATGAGAAGTTGGACATTTTACAGGGATAAGTTTCACTCTGTTAACTTGGTATCCTGGAAGATAATCTATGCCATTTTCATCTTTGGCATGTTTTACTACACCATTAATTTTGATGACATATTCCTTTCCTAATTCATCTGTAGCATAAATTTCTTTACCAGAATTTGTTTTTGCATAATATTCAATTTGAGATTTATCTAATGCATAAATTTCTTTACCTATTTGTGTACCATCAATTTTTTTCTATAAAATTCATCTCCTATGTTTGTCTTTGCATAAATTTCTTTACCATATGACTCGGCATAAAAATTTAATCCATAAAATTCATCTGCATTAGATTTTATAGGATAAAAACAAATATTGATATCTTTTGTACGGGCATAATTTGTCAAAGGTATGTGTTCGTCACCATTTTTTAGGATAAAATAGATCGCCATTTAATTTCAATGCATATTTATTGTTCAGCACAAATTCATTTCCAAATTTATCTATAGGATAAAATTGATCACCAGTACCCTTTTTTGCATAAATATCATCAAAAGGGAAATCACCATTTATGTTGTTAAAATAATATTCATCATTTGATATAACATTTTTTGCATACTGTGTAGGATATGGTTTAATACATTGTTTATCCTTCGTCAATGCGTATAATTCAGTACCATTCTTAACAATAAAAAATTGATGTCCATCGTCTTGTGGATAATACTGATCACCATTTTGAAGCAAAGCATAAGTATTCGGTAAATTTTCTGTATCATTTGCATAAATTTGTAAACCACTAGGAAGTTTAATATAATAAAGATTTCCATTTGCGTCTCGCGGATAAATTTCAATATCATTATTTAAAGTAGCATAAAAATCAAAATGTTCAAATTTATGTTTTGAGGTATTTATAGCAACTGTACACGGAAATTGGTGACCATTATAATGTGATGCATAATATTCTGATCCATCATTTAATTGAGCATAACAGTCTCCATACACCGATGAAAAATTTTGATTTATTGGATAAATTTCGTCCCCTTTGTTATTTTTACCATATTTTCTAAAGACTTTTATTTCAACACGGGTTCTTTTATAATTCCATCTTCCAGTAGTTAAAAATTCAATTCCAGTAATATAATTTGCTACTATATTGCGCATTGATTCATTTAAAATTATAAATTGAGTATTTTTACGAAATAGAGGGTAATAATCATTTTGTATTTCATTTTTTGGCATACATGTTATTTATAATATATTGTTTCATATCTTTAAAAGGATAAATTTCTGTATTTTTATACTTGGCATACCAATCGAGGGTATTTAAGGATGAAGGATAGATTCTTCGTAAGGAAATTCTTGATTTAATCTCGCGTATCGATTTTGGATAAAAATTCCTTTAGAAAATTTATCGTAAGGATAAATTTCTTTTTGATCGCGTGTCATAGCATATGTCTCGAGTATTTTATCGGTACCATCTTCATCTTTTGCATAATATTCGTGTCTTAAATGATCATGTACATATTTATTATTAATATACAATTGATCATTATTGAATCCAGTGGGATAAAATTGAGTGCCATCTGATTTTTCGGCGTACTGGTCAAGAGGAATATCAACTCCCCTAGGTTAAGATAATATTCGTCGCCATTTTGTTTTCGTGCGTAACGATTAAGATATTTGTTTGGATAAATTTCATCGTTATTAAAATTGACCGCATATTTACCGTCAATATCTTTAAAATTGCTAAGATATTTTTCATTCCCCATACAATCTTTGGCGTATCGTTTTTCAATGGCAAAATCAACACCGTCTTTATCGACTGGGTAAATTTCTTCGTTTAAATTGTTTCGAGCATATACACCTAACGAATTATCATTACCATCAAGGTCTTTTGCATAATAGTAACTACCGTCTGATTTTTGAGCATACAAATTGCCATAATAAATTTGATTTCCTACAACATCTTTTGGATACACTTGATCTCCTTGAGCATTTTTTATATAATGACGTAAAAACATTTCTACTCCTTCATGATTAGGTAAGTAAAATTCTAAAAAATTATTATAATGGGGATACCTATCATTGGTGTATTCATTTGTTCCAAATTCATCACCGTTACTCTTTCTCGGATAATAAAAACCTTCATAACTGGGTGTTTTTATTGTAGCATGCTCATTTTGAAAGATATATTCATTTTGTAAATTATCTTTAGGATAAATTTCTAATACATCATTTTCTAATTTTGCATACCGCTGATTAACAATTTCTGCCCCATCCTTTTGTTTTGCATAATATCCGTGACCGTCTTTATCGACTGCAGACAAATGATCCCCGTAATATTGATTTCCATCAGCATCTGTAGGATAAATTTCCATATCGCCATTTTTGACATACTTATTATTAAAAATTTCCTTTCCCTCATGTGCTTTTGCATAATATTGAACGCCATTTTCATCAATTGCGTACGTATTTGTACGATTATATTCGTCATTTAATTCATTTTTAGGGTAAATTTCACGACCCGTTCCTTGCTTAGTATACCTATCCAATGTTTTAGTTTTGTTATCCGCTTGACCATAAAATTCATCGCCTTTGGTGTTTAAATAATTTTTTGCATAAATATTGTTTATGTATATATCGTTTCCGTCCAAATCCGTAGGATAAAATTCAATTAAATTTTCTTTCTTGGCATAAAATTCTAATGATCCTTTTATTTGCAAATTATTTTTTATATAATAGTCATTTAAAGATGGAAAATAAGGTAATCCATTTTTTGTTTTTGCATAAATTTCGTTTCCTTTTTTTATCTTTGGCATAAATGGGTTTATCGTCACTCTGTTTTGCATAAATTTCGTTATTTTCTGTATTAGTGACATAAATTTCATTTCCTTCTCTATTTTTAGTATAAATTTGATTACCCTGTTCATCCATTATATAATATGGATTTTTATTTTCATCCTGTGCATAAATTTCGTTACCATCCACATCTCTGACATAATAATATTGATTAAATTTATTAAGCGCATACAATTCACGGTTTTGATTATTCTTGGCATAAAATTTAATTTTTGTAGGTAGTGTAGCGTAAATTTCATTATTATATCTATCCTTTGCATAAAATTGATTTGCATCTTTATCTTTTGCATAAATTTCACTTTTTAATGCATTCGTGTTGTAAAACATATCCCCGTCTGGATTTACGGGATAAATTTCATTTAAAGAATTGTCTATCTTATACGACATGACTTTATTTACGTATTAAGAAACAACCCTACAAAATAAATTAAGATAAAAACAAATATAATATAATATAATTTTATTTTATTACATGATTTTCACAATATACAAAAAATATAATAGATTCACACATTATTATAATCTATAGAAAATGTCTCGCAATACATTTCCATATCCATATACAAATATAATAGGTTCTCACATAAATATAATCTATAGAAAATGTCTGGCAATACATATCCATATACAAATATAATAGATTCTCACATTATTATAATCTATAAAAATTGTCTGGCAATACATATCCATATACAAATATAATAGATTCTCACATTATTATAATCTATAGAAAATGTCTGGCAATACATATCCATATACAAATATAATAGATTCTCACATTATTATAATCTATAGAAAATGTCTGGCAATACATATTCATATACAAATATAATAGATTCTCACATTATTATAATCTATAGAAAATGTAATAAAATATCTCCTTCAACATCTCTACTCATTTCATATCCAAAAATACACTACAATTTAATTTCTATACACTTTAGCAAGCCGTTCATGTAAGTTTCCTTCGGCAGAAATTAACCTTTTGACAACATCTTTATCATCATTATGAAAGTTTGAACCTTTTATAATACGATGAATAATTTTAGCCATTTCTTTAGTCTGCACAGGTTGATTACGTAAGTTATATATATGGAATACAGAAAATACATCAAGCAAGTATTATAAACTCTCAAATTCTTTTTCACTCAACTTTGGTTTGTTTAACATCCAAATTATTACCTGACACAGATAATTACTATTGAATTTTACAGGGAGTTTTGCACACAGTTAGTTAATTAGTTAGTTAGTTAATTGATTTTAGTGGCGCAAGGGCCAGGTTTGGCCAAAGAGCGCCAGACACAGAACTATCAGTTAACGATTTTTAAAAGCGGGGTGAAATGATTAAGAGCAGACAGGCTTGGTAAAAGTTAGAAAAGAGAATGATGAAAGCTGTGAAGACTAGTTAGTTAAATAGGTTTATATATAAATTTATTAATTAACTGTTATAATGATTATTTTTTTCTTTTTTTTTTTAAATAAGTTTTAAAAAGTCAATCTGCTTTAAGAACGAAAATACTGCGAAAGTGTCACAGTGGTCGCCCAAAAGCTTTTGCAGTGTAGCTGCGCCGTCATCCCAGTAGATGAGACTGAAAATAGTGAAACCGATGATTACGAAAACGAACGCAACTATATAAAACATGAGAGATGGTGAGTAAACAGTCGCACGCCTCACACATTGGGGCAGCGTCGCCACACAGCAAATAGCTATGCGTGAAGCGACAATGCCCAATGCGGAGACGCGCAAGAACAACTTCTTCCCTACGGTTCCGGCGACACGATGATTTCCAGATTCCAAGGTTAGGTTTTATACGGTGCAGTTTATTCTCCACCTGTTGGTCCCACAGACTTCGCCACGTTCGTCTGATATGATCCTGAACAAGAAAGCGAAAATCACGGTGGAACAGTGGCAAGGGTGTGACGACCAAAGAGGAGGCAGATCTAGCAGCAGCATCGGCAGACTCGTTCCCTGTGATCCCAACATGCCCAGGAATCCAGCAGAACCGAATCTGGTTAGTTAGTTAGTTAATTGATTTTAGTGGCGCAAGGGCCAGGTTTGGCCAAAGAGCGCCAGACAAAGAAATATCAGTTAAAGATTTTTTTAGAGGCAGGGCGAAATGATTAGGAGCAGACAGGCTTGGTAAAAGTTAGAGAAGAGAATGATAAAAGCTGTGAAGACTAGTTAGTTAATTAGGTTTATAAATAAATTTATTAATTCACTGTTATAATCATTATAAATTATTATTATTTTTTTTAAATAAGTTTTAAAAAGTCAATCTGCTTAAGAACGAAAATACTGCGAAAGTGTCGCAGTGGTCGCCCAAAAGCTTCTGCAGTGTAGCTGCGCCGTCATCCAGTAGATGAGACTGAAAATAGTGAAACCGATGATTACGAAAACGGACACAACTACATAAAACATGAGAGATGGTGAGTAAACAGTCGCACGCTTCACACATTGGGGCAGCGTCGCCACACAGCAAATAGCTATGCGTGAAGCGACAATGCCCAATGCGGAGACGCGCAAGAACAACTTCTTCCCTACGGTTCCGGCAACACGATGATTTCCAGATTCCAAGGTTAGGTTTTATACGGTGCAGTTTATTCTCCACCTGTTGGTCCCACAGACTTCGCCACGTTCGTCTGATATGATCGTGAACAAGAAAGCGAAAGTCACGGTGAAACAGTGGCAAGGGTGTGACGACCAAAGAGGAGGCAGATCTAGCAGCAGCATCGGCAGACTCGTTCCCTGGGATCCCAACATGCCCAGGAATCCAGCAGAACCGAATCTGGACATCAGCCTTGAGCAAAGAACGAAGAAGTCTCCGAACGGTAAAAAGAAGTGGGTGGCCAGTGAAATCCAAAGATGACAATGATTGCACAACACTCAACGAATCAGTGTACACAATAGCACGCTGATGAGAGCTCGACTGCACGTGAACAAGTGCAAGATACACAGCATGCATCTCCGCCGAAAACACCGTGGCCTCAGGAGGAATGCGGGCAACAGAAACTTCGTCAACGCAGACAGCGGCGGATCCAACAACACCAGCCGCCTTTGATCCATCGGTGAAAACAGGAATAAAGTCTGCATTGACGCAACGGTGTTCGGCGAAGAGCTGCTGGTACACTGATGCAGGTGTTGAGGACTTGTCAAAAGATGTAAAGCTGGTATCAACCATGACACCAAGAGGATGCCATGGGGGATCTTCAAAGCCCCTGGTCTCTCCAACGAGTGACAAGTCGAGCCCTGCATCACGAGCTACGGCCGCCATACGAAGACCGAAGGTTCGAAAGCACGAGGGACGGATCTCGAACAAACGAGCATGCTGGGGATAAAAAACTGCATCGTATAAAGGATGGTCTAAGAGAGATTTAAGTTTCAGGTAAAATTGAAGAGACAGGTGCAGACGGCGTAAATGAAGCGACGGTTCGTTCGCGTAGGCATAAAGGCTGGGAATGGGTGACGTGCGAAAAGCTCCCGTACAAAGACGCAGCGCTTGATGGTGGATGGTATCCAACGGCCGGAGAACGGAAGGACGGGCAGAGCCATACACCATACAGCCATAATCCATCTTAGACCGAATGAGAGAATTTTAAATACGGAACAAAGAAGTCCTGTCTGCACCCCAGGAGACTGAGGCAAGGATCTTAAGGATTGACAAGGCTCTCAGATAGGAAGTCCTTAGCCGTCGAACGTGCGAGCGAAAGGTGAAAGCTCGGTCAACGGTCAAACCAAGAAACTTGGTTTCCGGCAAAACTGGAATGGCTGCACGGTCCAAATAGAGCTCTGGATCAGGATGGAGGCCACGCCTCCGGCAGAAATGGACACAGGCTGTCTTGTCGGGAGAAAGAACAAACCCATTATTGTAAGCCAATATAACAATCTGGGTAATTGCAGACTGCAGCTGCCTTTCAACGAAATGCATGCTGGATGACGAACAGAAGATGTGAAGGTCGTCAACATAAATGGTAGCCGAAACCGTAGGAAGATTTTTGAGCAAACAATTAATGCGGAGGATGAACAGAGTCACCGAAAGAATGCTGCCTTGAGGAACACCTTGTTCTTGATGGAAAAGGCGGAGAGCGTTGTACCCAGGCGCACCTGGAACACACGGCTACGAAGAAAGTTGGCAATGAAGGTTGGCAGGTTCCCCCGCAACCCACTCTCGTGGAGGTCACGGAGGATACCGTGACGCCACGCTCTATCGTAACCTTTTTCGATGTCAAAAAATACAGACACCAGGTGCTGCCTACGTACGAACGCCTCACGAACAGACGTCTCAGTTAGTTAGTTAGTTAATTGATTTTAGTGGCGCAAGGGCCAGGTTTGGCCAAAGAGCGCCAGACACAGAACTATCAGTTAAAGATTTTTAAAAGCGGGGTGAAATGATTAAGAGCAGACAGGCTTGGTAAAAGTTAGAAACGAGAATGATGAAAGCTGTGAAGACTAGTTAGTTAAATAGGTTTATATATGAATTTATTAATTCACTGTTATTAATTATTTTTTTTTTTAAATAAGTTTTAAAAAGTCAATCTGCTTTAAGAACCAAAATACTGCGAAAGTAGCACAGTGGTCGCCCAAAAGCTTCTGCAGTGTAGCTGCGCCGTCATCCCAGTAGATGAGACTGAAAATAGTGAAACCGATGATTACAAAAACGAACACAACTACCTAAAACATGAGAGATGTCTCAAGGAGCAGGAGATGGTCAGGAGCTGAACGATGACGACGGAAGCCGCTTTGTGATGGAGACAGTATTCGATGTTCTGCAAGAAAATAAATTAGCCGGGAATTAACCATTCGTTCAAGGATTTTGCACAGACAGCTAGGGAGGGCAATTGTCCGATAACTAGAGGGAGACTTGGGGTCTTTGCCAGGCTTGGGAAAAGGTAAAACAAAAGCTCTTCGCCAAGAGTCCGGGAAACTGTGCTCCAACCAAATCCGGTTGAAAAGCACTAACAGATTCTCGAGAGACGACTGCGAGAGATGACGGATCATGTCATAGTGGATGCCGTCGGGACCGACAGATGTTGCACCGGACCGATGCAGAGCCACCCGTAGTTCAACCATGCTTAAGAGGGAGTTATACTCGGTGTTATAAAAAGGCGCAAAGGATATTTTCTGGCGTTCCGCGGTTGTTTTAATCCTTTGAAAGGACGGGAGATACGCCTGAGAACTAGAAACTGAGGCAAACGCTTCGCCCAAGCAATCCACAATCTCCCCTACTTCAGCATACGTGCAGCCGTTATTCTCAAGAATTGAAATTTGGCGGGAACTATTGTTTCCCCGGATCTTACGAATTTTTTCCCAAACAGTTTTTGAACTGGCATGTGAATTGATAGATGAAACGTACTTCATCCAAGACTCCCTCTTGCTTCGTCGACGCACCAACCGAGCGTAAGATTTTGCTCTTTTAAATTTAACAAGATTAGCATCGGTCGGATAACGCCGAAAAATACACCAAGCCTTATGTTGAACTCTACTAGCCGCTGCGCAATCAGGGTTCCACCAAAACTTCGGACGTCTTGGGAGCGTCGTTGATGTTTTTGGGATAGAAAGATCTGCTGCCTGAATGATACACGTTGTGACATCAGTAACAGCTGCGTCAATTTACCCCCGGGTCAGCATGGCAAAATATATTACTGCGGACGGTGTGAAGACCTCCCACTTGGCACGATCCATCCTCCAACGAGGGGGGCGGGAGGCAGAAGATGGCACGCTCACATTATACCTAAGTACAATTGGGAAGTGGTCGCTTCCGTGGAGGTCGTCACACACCGTCCACGACCAGTCGGCCATAACCGATGGTTGACCCAAAGATAAATCGATTGCACTGAAACTTCGTGTAGGCTCGTGGAAGTAAGTGTCAGCACCGGTGTTAAACATGCACAAAGAGGTCGAGGAAAGAAGAGTCTATTCTGCCACTACCCCACAATGGATTATGAGCATTGAAGTCACCCAGAAGAAGAGCAGGTGACGGCAGCTGCTCAACTAATCTCTCAAGAACGGACACGCTCACGTCCTCATCCGGCGGCAGATAGACGCTGCAAACAGTTAGAGGCACAGGCATGGAGATACGCACCGCAACGGCTTGTAAAGATGTTGAGACCGCAACGGGAGAAACTGGAACACTGTGGGGGACAAGGATGGCAACTCCCCCGCAAGCTATATCTCCTGAAACATTATCTTTCCGAAATGCACTGTAGCCTCGAACTGAAAGGAGGTCTGATGGTTTAAGTTTTGTCTCCTGGAGGCAAAGGCACACCGGAGAGTATGACGAAAGCAGATGTTTCACGTCGCCATGTCTTGTTCCTCGACAGTTCCACTGAACGATTTGACCCATGGTTTGAAATGTGGTGAATGAGAAAAAGAAAAAACGAAAAACAAAACCCGAGAAAAACTGGGACAACTAAAAGTTGTCCGATTCCACCATTTCGTCAGCAATGTCCATTTGCGCTTGGGACTGCTTTGTCCGACGCCCTGTAGTCTCTGGTGGTGAAATGGGGCGGTATTTTGGTTCCTGTGTCGCAGATGATCTTGCCCGATCCTGGTTCTTATGATGAGAGTTTGGAGATTTCTTCTCTTTTTCCTTTCTCTTTCCTTCCGGGGTTGTTGAAGTCCCGGTGGTGCTGGTGTTAGTTGCAGCAGGTTTAAGCACAGTGGTTGTTGGAGCTTTCGCGTCCCTAGCTCGGGATTGCAGTGCTGCCAGACCAACAGCTATGATGTCGTCTAGCTTGTAGGGACAATTCACTGGGATCTGGCTATCAGTCTGGGTACCGACTGTAGTCCTTGCGACAACCGCTGATGCATAGGATCGCCGATTTGATTGATTTGGAGCGACCTTTCTTCTGGCCTCTGGGTAGGAGATTCCCTCAACGGTCTTAATGCGTTGGATCTCTTTTTCCTCTTTCCTCTTTGGACAGTCTCTCGATGATGCTGCATGAGATCCCTTGCAGTTGAAGCACAGCTCGGCTTCGGCATGGCAATCTTGCAAAATATGGTCTGTTGCAGTACAACGCCTACACCGAGCAGTGCCCCTGCAAGACTGCTGGGAGTGACCATATGCTTGGCATTTGAAGCATCGCAAAGGACTTGGTATGAAGGGGCGCACTTCAAGGAGTAGATACCCTGCCTTGATTGATGTTGGCAGGGATGGGGTGTTAAAGGTCAGTATGATGTTTCGAGATGGGACAGATTGGCCATTTCGCCGAAATATGATGCGCCGGACTCCACTCACTTGTTGGTCTTTCAGTTCCTCCAGAAGTTCTTGGTCACTGCACTCCAGAAGGTCTTGAGAAGAGATAACACCTCGTGAGGAATTGGGGTAGCCGTGAGGGGTAACTTTTACTGGACAATCTAAAAAAGAGGTAGTGTTTAAAAGCACTGTAGCGTATCTGGGACTCGACATCTCGACAAGAAGATATCCAGATTGGAGCTTCTTAACGCTCTTAGGAGAGCTGGCAATTGATTGCAATGCTTTATTTATCCAGAAGGGGCTTCTGGTGTTTAATGGGTTTGAAGCGTCCAAGGAGTGGATGCAAAAGAACCGAACATTGGCAGAATCAGGTGTAGGTTTCTTGTTGGGAGGGGGTGACCCTTCCTCAATGGGCCGCTTTGTTTGAAGTTCTTGGGAAATTTTTTTGTTAGCCATGAATAGAAGTGAAAAGTTCGTCCGCCGATTTCCCGCCCACAACCGAGCCCAACAAGGGAGAGCCGGAGGTCCGCAAGCCCAATTGGACGCAGGACACGACTCTAGGGTTGAGCAACGGATATAGCATGTTGATAGTGCAGACATGCGCTCAGCGAGTACCGAGACTTTCCCAGGTCTCGGTAACACCCCTTTGGCATGCCCGCACTATCCCCAAACTCACCCTGCTGTACGAAACAACAAGCCGATTGACTAGGAGTGGGTCAGTTCCTAGCCGCCCGTTTAGGGTGAAGCAGGGAGCAAAGAGGAGTGTTGGCGACTGGCGACAACAACAACCTTAACACCAGAAACCTCAGCTTCCAGCATCCCCTTTTCCACCTTACGGGTCACCGCACACGGCAAACGTGCAGGTAGGTCTAGCAAACCAGCCCGGAAAAACAAGTTAGTTAGTTAGTTAGTTAATTGATTTTAGTGGCGCAAGGGCCAGGTTTGGCCAAAGAGCGCCAGACACAGAACAATCAGTTAAAGATATTTAAAAGCGGGGTGAAATGATTAAGATCAGACAGGCTTGGCAAAAGTTAGAATAGAGAATGATAATAGCTGTGAAGACTAGTTAGTCAATTAGGTTTATAAATAAATAAATAAATTTACCAATTCACTGTTATAATCATTATAAATTATTATTATTATTATTATTATTTTTTTTTTTTTAAATAAGTTTTAAAAAGTCTATCTGCTTTAAGAACGAAAACACTGCGAAAGTGTCGCAGTGGTCGCCCAAAAGCTTCTGCAGTGTAGCTGCGCCGTCATCCAGTAGATGAGACTGAAAATAGTGAAACCGATGATTACAAAAACGAACACAACTACATAAAACATGAGAGATGGTGAGCAAACAGTCGCACGCCTCACACATTGGGGCAGCGTCGCCACACAGCAAATAGCTATGCGTGAAGCGACAATGCCCAATGCGGAGACGCGCAAGAACAACTTCCTCCCTACGGTTCCGGCGACACGATGATTTCCAGATTC
This sequence comes from Macrothele yani, assembly GCA_039090855.1. Taxonomy (NCBI): domain Eukaryota; kingdom Metazoa; phylum Arthropoda; class Arachnida; order Araneae; family Macrothelidae; genus Macrothele; species Macrothele yani. Next base: position 216,896 of record JAYWMT010000096.1, on the reverse strand, counting down.
CAAGGTTAGGTTTTATACGGTGCAGTTTATTCTCCACCTGTTGGTCCCACAGACTTCGCCACGTTCGTCTGATATGATCGTGAACCAGAAAGCGAAAATCGCGGTGAAACAGTGGCAAGGGTGTGACGACCAAAGAAGAGGCAGATCTAGCAGCAGCATCGGCAGACTCGTTCCCTGGGATCCCAACATGCCCAGGAATCCAGCAGAACCGAATCTGGACATCAGCCTCGAGCAAAGAACGAAGAAGTCTCCGAACGGCAAAAGAAGTGGGTGGCCAGTGAAATCCAAAGATGACAATGATTGCACAACACTCAACGAATCAGTGTACACAATAGCACGCTGATGAGAGCTCGACTGCACGTGAACAAGTGCAAGATACACAGCATGCATCTCCGCCGAAAAAACCGTGGCCTCAGGAGGAATGCGGACAACAGAAACTTCGTCAACGCAGACGGCGACGGATCCAACAACACCAGCCGCCTTAGATCCATCGGTGAAAACAGGAATAAAGTCTGCATTGACGTAACGGTGTTCAGCGAAGAGCTGCTGGTACACTGACGCAGGGGTTGAGGACTTGTCAAAAGATGTAAAGCTGGTATCGACCATGACACCAAGAGGATGCCATGGAGAATCCTCAAAGCCCCTGGTCTCTCCAACGAGTGACAAGTCGAGCCCTGCATCACGAGCTACGGCCGCCATACGAAGACCGAAGGTTCGAATGCACGAGGGACGGATCTCGAACAAACGAGCATGCCGGGGATGAAAAACTGCATCGTATAAAGGATGGTCTGTGAGTGATTTAAGTTTCAGGTAAAATTGAAGAGACAGCTGCAGACGGCGTAAATGAAGCGACGGTTCGTTCGCGTCGGCATAAAGGCTGGGAATGGGTGACGTACGAAAGGCTCCCGTACAAAGACGCAGCGCTTGATGGTGGATGGTATCCAACGGCCGGAGAACGGTAGGACGCGCAGAGCCATACACCATACAGCCATAATCCAGCTTAGACCGAATGAGAGAATGGTAAATACGGAACAAAGAAGTCCTGTCTGCACCCCAGGAGACTGAGGCAAGGATCTTAAGGATTGACAAGGCTCTCAGACAGGAAGTCCTAAGCCGTCGAACGTGCGAGCGAAAGGTGAGAGCACGGTCAACGGTCAAACCAAGGAACTTGGTTTCCGGCAAAACTGGAATGGCTGCACAGTCCAAATAGAGCTCTGGATCAGGATGGAGGCCACGCCTCCGGCAGAAATGGACACAATCTGTCTTGTCGGGAGAAAGAACAAACCCATTATTGTTAGCGGCTTTAACAGTCTGGGTAATTGCAGACTGCAGCTGCCTTTCAACGAAATGCATGCTGGATGACGAACAGAAGATGTGAAGGTCGTCAACATAAATGGTAGCCGAAACCGTAGGAGGAAGATTTTTGAGTAAACAATTAATGCGGAGGATGAACAGAGTCACCGAAAGAATGCTGCCTTGAGGAACGCCTTGTTCTTGATGGGAAAAGGCGGACAGCGTTGTACCCAGGCGCACCTGGAACACACGGTTACGAAGAAAGTTGGCAATGAAGGTTGGCAGGTTTCCCCGCAACCCACTCTCGTGGAGGTCACGGAGGATACCGTGACGCCACGCTCTATCGTAAGCTTTTTCGATGTCAAAAAATACAGACACCAGGTGCTGCCTACGTACGAACGCCTCACGAACAGACGTCTCAAGGAGCAGGAGATGGTCAGGAGCTGAACGATGACGACGGAAGCCGCTTTGTGATGGAGAGAGTATTCGATGTTCTTCAAGAAAATAAATTAGCCGGGAATTAACCATTCGTTCAAGGATTTTGCACAGACAGCTAGTGAGGGCAATTGGCCGATAACTAGAGGGAGACTTGGGGTCTTTGCCAGGCTTGGGAAAAGGTAAAACAAAAGCTCTTCGCCAAGAGTCCGGGAAACTGTGCTCCAACCAAATACGGTTGAAAAGCACTAACAGATTCTCGAGAGACGACTGCGAGAGATGACGAATCATGTCATAGTGGATGCCGTCGGGACCGACAGATGTTGCGCCGGACCGATGCAGAGCCACCCGTAGTTCAACCATGCTGAAGGGGAGTCATACTCAGTGTTATAAAAAAGGCGCAAAGGAGATTTTCTGGCGTTCCGCGGTTGTTTTAATCCTCTGAGAGGACGGGAGATACGCCTGAGAAATAGAAACTGAGGCAAACGCTTCGCCCAAGCAATCCACAATCTCCCCAACTTCAGCATACGTGCAGCCGTTATTCTCAAGAATTGAAATTTGGCGGGAACTATAGTTTCCCCGGATCTTACGAATTTTTTCCCAAACAGTTTTTGAACTGGCACGTGAATTGATAGATGAAACGTACTTCATCCAAGACTCCCTCTTGCTTCGTCGACCCACCAACCGAGCGTAAGATTTTGCTCTTTTAAATTTAACAAGATTAGCATCGGTCGGATAACGCCGAAAAGTACACCAGGCCTTATGTTGAACTCTCCTAGCCGCTGCGCAATCAGGGTTCCACCAAGGCTTCGGACGTCTTGGGAGCGTCGTTGATGTTTTTGGGATAGAGAAATCTGCTGCCTGAATGATACACGTTGTGACATCAGTAACAGCTGCGTCAATTAACCCACGGGTCACCATGGCAAAAGATATTACTGCGGACGGTGTGAAGACCTCCCATTTGGCACGATCCATCCTCCAACGAGGAGGGCGGGAGGCAGAAGATGGTACGCTCACATTATACCTAAGTACAATTGGGAAGTGGTCGCTTCCATGGAGGTCGTCACACACCGTCCACGACCAGTCGGCCATAACCGATGGTTGACCCAAAGATAAATCGATTGCACTGAAACTTCGTGTAGGCTCGTGGAAGTAAGTGTCAGCACCGGTGTTAAACAGGCACAAAGAGGTCGAGGAAAGAAGAGATTCGATCCTACGGCCTCGTGAGTCTGTTCTGACACTACCCCACAATGGATTATGAGCATTGAAGTCACCCAGAAGAAGAGCAGGTGACGGCAGCTGCGCAACTAAGCTCTCAAGAACGGACACGCTCACGTCCTCATCCGGCGGCAGATAGACGCTGCAAACAGTTAGAGGCACAGGCATGGAGATACGCACCGCAACGGCTTGTAAAGATGTTGAGACCGCAACAGAAGAAACTGGAACACTGTGGGGGACAAGGATGGCAACTCCCCCGCAAGCTATATCTCCTGAAACAATATCTTTCCGAAATGCACTGTAGCCTCGAACTGAAAGGAGGTCTGATGGTTTAAGTTTTGTCTCCTGGAGGCAAAGGCACACCGGAGAGTATGACGAAAGCAGATGTTTCACGTCGTCATGTCTTGTCCGAAAGCCTCGACAGTTCCACTGAACGATTTGATCCATGGTTTGAATTGTGGTGAATGAGAAAAAGAAAAAACGAAAAACAAAACCCGAGAAAAACTGGGACAACTAAAAGTTGTCCGATTCCATCATTTCGTCTGCAATGTCCATTTGCGCTTGGGACTGTTTTGTCCGACGCCCTGTAGTCTCTGGTGGTAAAATGAGGCGGTATTTTGGTTCCTGTGTCGCAGATGATCTTGCCCGATCCTGGTTCTTATGATGGGAGTTTGGAGATTTCTTCTCCTTTTCTTTTTCCTTTCTCTTTCCTCCCGGGGTTGTTGAAGTCCCGGTGGTGCTGGTGTTAGTTGCAGCAGGTTTAGGCACGGTGGTTGCTGGAGTTTTCGCGTCCCGAGCTCGGGATTGCAGTGCTGCCAGACCAGCAGCTATGATGTCGTCTAGCTTGTAAGGACAATTCACTGGGATTTGGCTATCAGTCTGGGTACCGACTGTAGTCCTTGTAATAACCGCTGATGAATAAGATCGCCGATTTGATTGATTTGGAGCGACCTTTCTTCTGGCCTCTGGGTAGGAGATTCCCTCAACGGTCTTAATGCGTTGGATCTCTTTTTCCTCCTCCACTTTGGGCAGTCTCTCGACGATGTTGCATGAGATCCCTTGCAGTTGAAGCACAGCTCGGCTTCGGCATGGCAATCTTGCAAAGTATGGTCTGTTGCTGTACAACGCCCACACCGAGCAGTGCTCCTGCAAGACTGCTGGGAGTGACCATATGCTTGGCATTTGAAGCATCGTAGAGGACTTGGTATGAAGGGGCGCACTTCAAGGTGTAGATACCCTGCCTTGATTGATGTTGGCAGGGATGGGGTGTTAAAGGTCAGTATTATGTTTCGAGATGGGACAGATTGGCCATTTCGCCGAAATAGGATGCGCCGGACTCCACTCAGTTGTTGGTCTCTCAGTTCCTCCAGAAGTTCTTGGTCACTGCACTCCAGAAGGTCTTGAGAAGACATAACACCTCGTGAGGAATTGAGGTAGCCGTGAGGAGTAACTTTCACTGGACAATCTAAAAAAGAGGTGGTGTTTAAAAGCACTGTAGCATATCTGGGACTCGACATCTCGACAAGATCTCCAGATTGGAGCTTCTTAACGCTCTTAGGAGAGCTAGCAATTGATTGCAATGCTTTATTTATCCAGAAGGGGCTTCTGGTGTTTAATGGGTTTGAAGCGTCCAAGGAGTGGATGCAAAAGAACCGAACATTGGCAGAATCAGGTGTAGGTTTCTTGTTGGGAGGGGGTGACCCTTCCCCAATGGGCAGCTTTGTTTGAAGTTCTTGGGAAATTTTTTTGTTATCCATGAATAGAAGTAAAAAGTTCGTCCGCCGATTTCCCCGCCCACAACCGAGCCCAACAGGGGAGAGCCGGAGGTCCGCAAGCCCAATTGGACGCAGGACACGACTCTAGGGTTAAGCAACGGATATAGCATGTTGACAGTGCAGACAAGCGCTCAGCGAGTACCGAGACTTTCCCAGGTCTCGGTAACACCCCTTTGGCATGCCCGCACTATCCCCAAACTCACCCTGTTGTACGAAACAAGCCGATTGACTAGGAGTGGGTTAGTTCCTAGCCGCCCGTTTAGGGTAAAGCAGGGGGCAAAGAGGAGTGTTGGCGACTGGCGACAACAACAACCTGGCCACCAGAAACCTCAGCCTCCAGCATCCCCTTTTCCACCTTACGGGTCACCGCACACGGCAAACGTGCAGGTAGGTCTAGCAAACCAGCCCGGAAAAACAAGAGAGGAACAGAAAATGGAGAAGCAAGTCGAGTAGAAAATGGAGTAGAGAAGAAGAACAGGTAGTGGAGAAGAAAGTAAAAACAGGAAAGGGAGAGGAAAGCCAGAGGAAAGGAAAGGGCTGGCGCATAATCACAACCTCAGCAACCAACAACTGAGGCGGGTGCTGTCAAGGTGGTGGCAACACAAAGTTGTAATGGGAAGAATCAAACATAACATGTCGGCTGGGGCCGTGGGGTCGCTACTCCCCATCAGCTGGATGAACAGCTGTCCCTGCGGTAACGTGAAAGCACAAAAACAAGAAAGCAAAAAACCGTCACAAGGTCAGCTCGGGCCGTGGGGCGCTGCTCCCCAAATAACTGGAAAACCAGTTATCCCCGTGCGGGGAGGAACAGAAAATGGAGAAGCAAGTCGAGTAGAAAATGGAGTAGAAAAGAAGAACAGGTAGTGGAGAAGAAAGTAAAAACAGGAAAGAGAGAGGAAAGCGAGAGGAAAGGAAAGGGCTGGCGCATAATCACAACCTCAGCAACCAACAACTGAGGCGGGTGCTGTCAAGGTGGTGGCAACACAAAGTTGTAAAGGAAAGAATTGAACATAACATGTCGGCTGGGGCTGTGGGGTCGCTACTCCCCATCAGCTGGATTAACAGCGGTCCCTGCGGTAACGTGAAAGCACATAAACAAGAAAGCACAAAACCGTCACAAGGTCAGCTCGGGCCGTGGGTTCGCCGCTCCCCAAATAACTGGAAAACCAGTTATCCCCGTGCGGGGTTTGCAAACAGTACAAGACCCAAAATATTACTATATATAGGTAACTAATGACTGCAATTGACATAATTGCAATCTTTCAATTCAACATTATTGGCAAAACACTGAAAACATACAATCATAATAGATACATAATCTACATTATTTTCATTATCAAAACGAAACATTATTCCAACATCTTTTTCGTGTCAAGACATATTTCACATTCACATTTCAATTCATTACCAGAATAAGTTTTTTTGACTAATCATATTAAACAAGTTAGGATAATCAAAAGTACATCTATACATTCGTTTTTTAATAAACTTGTTTAGATATGTTTCTACTAATACAAAATACAATTCCACCATTTTTTGTTATATTTAAAGATAAATTCAATAACCATTTCAAACAAAAAATTAAAAACATCATCGTTATATACGACTGGAACATTTCTCACCATGTCCATCATACATCCCATTTTATCAAATATCAAATCTGATACATGTTTACTTGTAATGTTAGTATTGTGAGGAACAACAGCCATATACACTTTTGACGACTTGTTGTAAAATCCAACAACAGAACCAAAAAAATGCACAAGTGTATATAATATAGTAGTTTCTGTAGATTTTGTAGGGACTTGAACAAATCCTGGTACATGAAACGTACTACTCATGTTAAAAAGAATAAACAATCCTTTTGTATCACGAAAGTTACGAAAATCAACGTCAAATGTATGCATGTTTTTAAAATTTGCATACACAACACCATCAAATTTAGCAACAGAATTGATACAATCCGAATATTTATAATCATTTTCATAATTGATTATTAAACGTCTGTTGTCTTCTTTAAATTTCAATTGTATAAATTGATATTTTGAGAATGTAAAAGATTCATAGTCAAAATAACGAACAAATTTAGACGCCATGATTCAATCGAAGGAATGAAGTTAACCAACTCCAATAAAAGGGACTATCTGGTATGTTGTCGTCAATCCACTTATGCCAACCAGATATTTTAAAGTATTCTATCAAGAATTTTTCTACAATATCGAATTCATCATAGGTTTGTGCGTATGAACCACAAAATGCATTTGCACATGAAAGTTTACAATCGTTCTTTCCCTCAAAAGTATATCCAAAACTATTTTAAATTTTGAATAGGATTCAATCAATATTGGACGAAGTTTCACTGCTTGGGTTGGTTGGTTGGTTGTTGGATTTTATTGGCGCAAGGGCCAGGTTTGGCCAAAGAGCGCCAGACCAAGAACTATCAGCCACAGATTTTTAAAAAACGTGGAAAATGATTAAGAGCAGACAGGCTTGGTAAAAGTTGAAAAAGAGTATGATGAAAGCTGTGAAGACAAGGTAGTTAATTAGGTTTATATAAAAATTTATTAATTGACTATTATAATTATAATTTTTTTTTTTTTTTTAAACAGAACTACACAAAGGATGAGTCACTCTCCTCCCCCCACACTCCCCTGCAATGCTGGCAGAGGGCGGGGACGAACTGTCACTCTCTTCTCCCCCATGTTCCTCTGCAATGTTGTTTGAGGCTGGGGACGAACTGTCACTCTCCTCCCCCTATGTTCCTCTATAATGTTGGTTGAGGGTGGGGACCTCGCTGAGGCCGAGACAGTTGGATGGACACTGCACACCTTTGCGGATTGAGGGCCGGGTCGTCCGCACGTGCAGGCTTTCTGCTTTAAACTGGAAGAGAGGGTCGGCTGCAAAAGAGAAGGCCCAGAATCAGGTAGTCGAAAAATCGCGAGCTCGGGGAAAAACACCTGTGTCGCTTGGTCAGCTGTAGATCGCTTGGCAAGCGCTGCGAGAGCTACAGGGCGCGGAACAAAGGGCTGCACGGGTTGTGGCAGAGACTTAACAACTGCGGCAAAACTACGCTGTCGGGTGTTGGGAATACCCAACTTGGCTTTGGCAGCAGGGTACGAGAGGCCTTCCAGGGTCTTGAGGCGCTGGATCGCCATCTCGTCCTTCCATTTCATACAGTTGCGGGAGTAAGCTGCATGGGCCTCACCGCAGTTAACACAGCAGGCCGCAGAAGTGCAACCTTCCCCGTCATGTTCACCGGAGCCACAATTAGCGCAACGAGCGGAACTCTTACAGAATCGTTGTGAATGCCCGTACCTCTGGCACCTGAAACAGCGCAGAGGACTGGGAATGTACGGGCGAACTGCACAGACCAAGTAGCCTGCTTTGATTTCTGTCGGAACTTTCGGGGAGTCAAAAGTCAAGATGACATTTTTTGACTTAATCATGGAACCATCACGCCGGAACATCATACGACGTGCAGCAATAACACCTTGATCAGCAAGTTCAGTCACGAATTCGTCTTCACTGCATGGCAAGAGATCAAACTCCGAAATAACACCCCGAGAGGTGTTAAGAAACGGGTGAGGTGTCACTTTCACAGGAATGCCTTGAAGACTAGTGAGGTTCAGAAAAGTGTTACTCTGAGAAACACTGCAAGTTTGGACAAGCAGGTCCCCAGAGCGAAGCTTCCTCACAGACTTCAAGGGGCCAACCGCAGCGTCCAAAGCTTTAGAAATGAAAAAGGGAGATCTGGTGGACAGTCTCTCATTCGGATCGATGGATTCTACAAGCAAGTGAGTAGCATGCGTAGTCACAGCAATTGAGGGGAGACGACGCTTCGGAGCGACTGGTACAGCTGCCGAAGAAGAGGTTCCACATTCTTGGTCCAGGTCAAGGTCTAAAGACCGTTTAAGGGTATGAGACTTGGTAGGTTGAGAAGACGAAGGAGTGTCGTTGGCAACTATCATTTTGTCAGGTGACTTAAATTTGGAGTTTTTGTTCTTTTACCCATGGAAAAAAGGAGGAAGATTCGTCTGCAGACTACTCCACCCACCACCGAGCCCTACAAGGGAGAACTGGAGGTCTGCAAGCCAAGAAAATGACGCTGGACACAGTTCTGGAGCTTATACGTTGCAGATATAGTCCGTTGGCTGTGATCACACGCACTCGGCGGACACTTCGGCCTCCGGGTACCGTCATGCCAACGCCTTTGGCATGATCCCACAGCCCCCGGGCTCACCCTGCCGTGCTATACGACAAAAAAGCCGCTAAAGCCGTGTACACAACTTGGTACAAGACTTCTGACTAGAGGTGGGTTAGTCTCTAGCCTCCCGTTTACAGCGAAGCCGGGGTCGAAGAGGAGTGTTGGTACACAGGAGGCACTTATCCGGTCTCCTGCGACCTCAGCCGCCAGACATCCCATTTCCGCCTCACGGGTCTCCGCACGCGGCAAACATGCAGGTAGGTCTAGCACCCAAACCAGTTAAAAGGAAAAAAAAAAGAAATCCAAAGAAGACAAATCCTGGAAGGGAACCTAAACAGAATCTCAGCAACCTACGAACTGAGCGGTTAATATAAATCAGTTAGTGGTGGAGGGTAACAAAACCACAAGACCGGGGTGTTAGTACATAACGTGGTAGCGATTAGGTAGAGAATACAACACGGGCAACTAGCCAGTGGAGAAAATAAATAAAAACAAAAAAGCGAGACACAAGACCAGCTCGGGATCGTGGGGCCGCGACTCCCCAACAGCTGGATGAACAGCCGTCCCTGCAAACACCAACAGCACCAAAATAAGAAAAAACAAGCTGTGGCATGACATCAGATGTTGACCAGTCACAAGGTCAGCTCGGGCCGTGGGGGCGCCGCTTCCCAAATAACTGGAAAACCAGTTATCCCCGTGCGGGGTTCACTGCTTGGGACTGCACATTTCCAAATTCAAGATTTTTTTTTCATCCACAAAAAACCTTATTTAATCGCAATTTATACGCATCCGTTTTTCAGCAGAAGACTCTGTCCAGTGTAAATACTGTAGATAGTTGGTTACAATCCGTTCATAAAGCGGCTTCATCTCTGAATCTTATTCAGAAATGTATCCTTATTTATACATGTTGAGATGAGAGGAAGTGACGTCATATCCGGGTGTTTTTTTAACAGTTGAGTAATGTCACATCCGGTAACAGTTGAGTAATGCCACATCCAGTAAGAGCTGAGTAATGACACATCCGGTAACAGCTGAGTAATGTCACATCCGGTAACAGCTGAATAATGTCACATCCGGTAACAGCTGAGTAATGTCACATCCGGTAACAGCTGAGTAATGTCACATCCGGTAACAGCTGAGTAATGTCACATCCGGTAACAGCCGAGTAATGTCCCATCCGGTAAGAGCTGAGTAATGTCACATCCGGTAAGAGCTGAGTAATGTCACATCCGGTAAGAACTGAGTTATGCCAAACTGAGTAATGTATTATTTTAAATACACTCGAACAAGTCTATCGTGCAACAATACTTTGACAGAAGTTAATCTTTCAACATAATTTGCACCATTAACTTTTTTGAACTCCGCTAGAATCACATAAAACAAGATAAATAATTGTGCAGATTTTCAGTAATGTTGCATTTCGTGTTGGAATTCCATAGATAGTGAAAATTATGAACATCTTAAGCATATGCTCCACAATAAAAAAAATCCATTTCATTTAATTCTGACTTTTGCAACAGAAAACGTATTAATTGACATAGAGAATTGATATTATAATCTACGGATTTTCTTGAAAAGAAAATAACTCCTAAAAAATTGCAATACAAGGGCAACCATTCCGTATTTCCCACCAAATGTTTATCTTTATAATCTTGATTATTTGCAAAACACATATAACAAACAATCATATTTGATACATATTCTACGCCATAAACACCACATGTAAACATAATACCAATATCCATTTTAGACTCTAAACACATGGCGCAACTATTTTCTACAACATCTTTATCAAAACGATGATTTGAAATCATCTGAAACAGGGCATGATAATCAAATTCGAATTTATAATGTCCTCTTACTATCCGCTTATTTAAAAAATTACTGACTAAAATGAACAAAAAGCTTCCACCATTCCTTGTTTGTATTAAAAAAGAATACAGCCAAATATTCTAACAAAAGATCAAACAGAGTACTAATATTTACCTCATTCTTTAAATCCATTAGTTTTTCCATTAGATCAAAAATGGTATCGTTCACTGATTTTGGTTGTACATCCACATCATTTAATAGCATGGCCGTATATGTTTTCTGATTAACAGAGGTTCCAATATGTTTACCAAACAAATATTCTATCACACTGCTGAAAATCGATTCCCAATCAGTTCCTTTAACTGGAATAATACCAGGCACTTGAAATGTTAATTGTTTTTCAAAGTTCAACAAAAACACGAGTCCTTTTCGGTTCACGAAAATTAGAGTCATCCACATACGATGTTTTCATATATGTAAATCTCACATATGTGAGTCCATTAAAGTCGATATTATTTATACCGTATGAATATGAATCACCATTTTCATAATTAATATTTATTGATCGCACTTTTTCTTTAAAAGTTAGTTTAACAAATGTATATTTTGCAAAAGTATAAAAATTTAAATTAAAATAACGCATCACTTTGCGTTTTGCCAATTCATGATCCATGATGGAAAAATAAACACTATTTAGACGCTGTTCTCTTTTATATACTCGTTTTAAAGGAAGTATTATGACGTTACATCCGGAAAAAGAAAATGAACGAATCATATTCCTTCTACAGAAGAGGAAGTATTATGATGTTACATCCGGAAAAAGAAAATGAACGAATCATATTCCTTCTACAGAAGAGGAAGTATTATGACGTTACATCCGTAAAAAAAGAAAAAACTATAATAAAGTTGAATAATATTTTTTATCATTTTGATAAAAAGACCAATGGCTCTTAATCGTGTATGTCTCGTTGTGGAAATGCACGGATTTTATCTAACGAGTCGTCATAAGTTTGTACCTCGAGAAATGAGTGTCATTCCCCTGAGAAAAATGACAACACGTATCATTATACCATTAATTTATCGAATTGCAGCAAACCGTGCGATGAATATCAAATTCTTTTTGCTCGTCATTTTTTTCACGGTCTTCCTTTTTATCCTGTAAAAAATGAAAGGTGCTGTTTTTTACATCATATTAACACTATTTTACGGAACCTTCATGATAGATATAAAGATGATTATCATAATTTAATTGCATTTAAAGGTGGCGTATCACAGAAGGAAATTTATTTAGAAAATTTTCCAACATTGAATTAGGATACTGTTGGATGTCCTAAATGTGACGACTTACCTTTACCTCTTGGAATTCCATCTTGCCACGTTCACAATTTTTATCAGAATAAATGTTCGTATGTTCGCGCTTTTGCTTTAAAAGAATGGATTTTAAACCAATTAAGAACTTAATAAATTTCACCAATTAAGAACTTAATTAATTTCACCAATTAAAAACTTAATTAATTTCACCAATTAAAACTTAATTAATTAATCCCAATTAAGAACTTAATTAATTTCACTATTTAAGAACTTAATTAATTTCACCAATTAAGAACTTAATTAATTTCACCAATTAAGAACTCAATTAATTTCACCAATTAAGAACTCAATTAATTTCACCAATTAAGAACTCAATTAATTTCACCAATTAAGGACTTAATTAATTTCACCAATTAAGAGCTTAAATAATTTCATCAATTAAGAACTTAATTAATTTCCTCCTGAAAAAGAGTAATTTCCCTCTCCTCCGCGCCAAAAGTGCTGCTATCATCAAGCTCGAGATTGAAATCTCATTTTCCGTAAACATAATGACCTTGTGGTCTTGCAACAGTTTTACGTGATAAATATCTTCATTTAAAGTATCCAAATATCTAATCATTTCTACTAGTGTTCCCTGTATAAAACATTTTTTTCTATTCGGTAGTGTACAAAACAGCGTACAATTTGAAAATGTAGTGAGTATACATTATCAGACGATTGTAGAGTAGAATAATCTGTACATGCAACGTCCTCTAAACAAAATAAATAATGCATTAAATCTCTTATTGTACAAATGCCATTTTGACATTTTTGAATTTTTTGAAGGGAATGAATTTCATCGATTGGCCAGTTGAAATGAAATCGTAACATGTCAATATCTTCCCAGGATAAATAGGGTAAAATAAATCTCTGAATGGTTAGGTTATTCATTGAGTATCCAAAAGTGAGATACGATTATAAAAATAAAAATTCCAATGATGACACACAATTATTATCCAAAAGTGAGATATACTATATTACCAAAAGATAATAATTTTTCATCTTGATAATCACAAACATTAAATTTATATTCACAAAATTATTTATCCTAAAAAAAAAAAAATTATTTTTTTTTTGGCCAACCATGGCCCTTGCCTTATAAAAATCAACCAACTAAATTTGTAGGAAAAGTTTTTAGGAAAATACTTTTACTATAGATTGCATTTTGAATTTAAAAATCTTTTGTCTCCACAAGAAGATGTCACCCAGTATATTTACTTCAAGTTCCGTTTCATACCATATGATTACATAAGAATAAATTAGGTAATTTCCCATTATTTTTTTTAAATATCTCAGTGTGTAAAATAATATTACATCAAATCTCTTATTGTACAGTTTGACTATTTTTTTGGAAAGGAATGGATAACGGGAGTCGTAACATATCAATCTCTTTCAAGAATAAGTTGAAATTCACAAAATTTGTATATTATACATAAAAATATAAGTGAAATTTCAAATAAATAAAATAAAATTATAACGGGACTGACAATAGATTCATATATTACAAATCCCGCACATTATTAAATATAAGTGAAATTACATAAAATATTCAAAAAATAAAATAAAATTATAAGTATTACGGGACTGACAATAGATTCATATATTACAATACCCGCACATTATTAAATATAAGTAAAATTACATAAAATAAAATAAAATTATAAGTATTACGGGACTGACAATAGATTCACATATTACAAATCCCGCACATTATTAAATATAAGTGAAATTACATAAAATAAATAAAATTATAAGTATTACGGGACTGACAATAGATTCATATATTACAAATCTCGCACATTATTAAATATAAGTGAAATTACATAAAATAAATAAAATTATAAGTATTACGGGACTGACAATAGATTCATATATTACAAATCCCGCACATTATAAAATATCCAAAAAAAGTATAAGTATTACGGGACTGACAATAGATGCATATATTACAAATCCCGCACATTATAAAATATCCAAAAAAATTATAAGTATTACGGGACTGACAATAGATTCATGTATTACAAATCCCGCACATTATCCAAAAAATAAAATAAAATTATAAGTATTACAGAATGTAGACCTTAATATGTAGGCTTTTGTAAATTATATATAATATGAAAAAATACAAAGTTTATCCTACGGCCTGCGCTTCGCTTGGCCTCCGGAACGCTTTTTGTATTTTTTCATATTATATATAATTTATAAAAGTTTCTATGTTATGGTTTGATAAATCAGGTAATAATTTCCAGTTTTTTTTATATATATACAAACATATCCTGATCCACGATATTTAATAATTTGTGTGAGTTGTTTATAGCAATGAGATAGAAATCAGGTATAGTCACTCCGTCTAGTCACGTGATTTTCGTCACCTCTTTCATTGGAACTAATGTATTTTTGTATTGCACGCCAGAAATGTAACGCTCTGTAATCTTATATAATAAAGAGAATATTTACAATAGTTAAGCGTATATAAATTTACAAGAATATTTCGCGGTTTGGGGGGACTTGTTATTATAACAAGAAATAATTTTACGTAAATAAAAAACTAGGACAGCAACTAAGAATACTTTACAAGAAATAAACCTTTCTAAGAAACAATATCATATGCCCGAGTAGCTCAGTTGGTAGAGCGTTAGGTTTTTAATCTAAGGGTTTGAGTCCCGTATGGTATCATTCCATTTATCGAGTATGGCAACTTTACAACTTATATATATGTACATATAATCTGATATTTATGTATATATATGATACTAATATTTTATATATTAAATACCACTAAATAATGTGGTATCTAATATATAAATATTTTATAAAGGGGGAAGGGAAAAAAAATAATTTTGTAGGAAAAGTTTTTAGGAAAATAATTTTACTATTAAATAAATATATATTTTGTATCCACTATATATATCACCCAATATATATTTGCTTCAAGTTCCGTTTAATATTCTTAATTGATTGTTTGCACACAATTTCTCCATATACAACTGTCATGGCGAAAATTTTAACCTCTGGTGAATTTCAGAGAGACCTGATCAATCTTTCTGTTGGTTTATCAGAGATTAATTAATGCAAAAATTTTCTCAAATGACATACGTTAGAAGAAAATTCCTGGTTCAAAGGCAGGGGAATTAGTGCGCAAAAATTCGCTTGTCTTAATCACAACCAGGAAAACAAAATTTCATGTTAATGAAAAAAAAAAGAAAAAGAGAATAATATTTGATTTAACTGACTTTGGGGTTTTGAAAATAATTATTTTATCTGTTCTTTTATCGCGATAGGAAAAGGCGAGTAGCTGTGCAGCTCAGAGAATCAAAATTAATTTTAGTTTAACATCACGGAACGAGAGAAAAAGAAAATTAAAATTAGTGATTTTCTGCAAAACAAGAATTCTTCATTTCGCCATTTTGCGTTCCTCATTTCCCAACGTCGTGAAAAGTCGCCCCAAAGTGCAACATCTTTTCGTCTTTTGGGTAAGGAATTCAGCAACAGAATCTATTTTTAGACCTCAGGGTCAAGAGGCTTGGTCCCTACGTGTTGAAGGTCAAGTTCATCTTCCCCTGGCCGACCAGAGGATGCACGTGCCTGGTAACATCTTTTTTTTCGTGGAGAGTGTTGGACGCTGCAACGATGCCTGAGTGAAGGTCAGAGGTCACTCGAGGAGTGGGAGAGAAATTCAGCTGTGGGAGGAACGCTGTTACTAGGGAAAAATTTCAGCCAATCAGGGGTCAGCATTTTTTTCCAACACGCGAGACTACTTTGACCCTTTGAGACGCTTGTCTCAGTCACTTTTCTTCTTCTCCTCTTGCTGGTCGGCAGAAAAAGAGGGGACGGCGGAGTTTTTCTCTCCTCGCCTTTTGGCGGGAGAGAACCACAGAGAAAAAAATAGTTTTTTTTTTTTTTGGCAGCATTTGCTGACCACCAGTCCACCACAATGGGACACTCTGGCTCTGGTATTCGTATTCGCATTCGAGGGGTTGACGATGTAGCACGCCGATAAAGAAGCCTCACGCCGTCCGGAAACTTCGCCCTGGAGAGAACTTAGCCGAGGAGGGCAAGACATGCCTTCTCCCTTATGGATATACCGCCAACAGCCTCTGCACTTCTCCATGCGGTTGCTGCCCCAAGGAGGAGGAGGCCTGCTTCAAAGGCCGGAGGAGAGAGGCCAAAAACTGTTCCAGCTCCTCCCAAAGTTTGGGGAGGAGTTTTCTTGACGGCTTTTTGATGACCACCAGTCCACCACAATGGGAGGTACCTGCTGGCTCCGGCGATGCCCTGCTGCAGTAGGAAAGAAAAAAAGACTGTGGTTGTGCCAGGACTGTAAACTGTGGTGAAAAAAAAGAAAAAAAAAAGAACGCCAGCTCGAAGGTAATGTTTTAGTCAATATCTTTCTGTATTGATATATAACATCCCACGCAGGGTACCTAAACTTCGAGCTGAGCATAAGAAACAAAAAGAAAAAGAGCAAGTTTTTTTTTGCCTCTGATTATGGCTGTGTTGTCGTTCAGCTTTCAAAATTAAAATTTATTAGTTCCTCAGGTATCAGTTCAGAAAAAGGAAAGAAAAAAAAAGAGAGGGGAGTTGAAAATGCTTTCATTTATGTTTTTTTTGTGTGTGTTGTTATGTCTGGTATTTTAGCAACTCCCCAGGCCAGTAAATTTTAATGTATCGGAAAAATTTGGTTTAATGTTTGGGCACAGTGAATTTTGGTGCATCGATAATAGTTTAGTTGGGCATGTGATAATTGAAAAGCAGTGTTATTGTGATGTCGTGGGTGATAAAATAATTGTAAACATTTCTCTCTAGCCTTTTACAGCATTGAGTGATATTTTTTTTGAGTGAAGATAAATTATGGGATGATTTATATTGGGATTTTGGGAACATATTATAGTGTGATGAAATTACAAACCTAAAGTGTTGTTTACATTCTTGGAGTGTTAAGTGTCGAAATTAAGAGTGTTGGTGTGTTATTTGAGGACCAGTATTTTACATGCTCCAGATGAGCGTTAATCTCCCATTGAAAAGGGGTGATCTTAGGGCAAGCCGGGGAACTTGTCCTAGGACAGAGGGCTCTGAGTAGGGAATTTTCACCAGGATGCGATTTGTGCAGAATAGAAGTTCTCAAGTTTAGTATTTCACAAAAAGAATGAACATCATGGGTTGAGAAGACACACTTTTGCTCACCAGTTCCAGTATTAATTGTTCTTTTCTTTGGCCTAAATTTTCTTGTTTTTACTAAAAGGTTAATAGTCTAAATGTAATTTTAATTTTCAATAAGGTGAAAATATTTAGTGGGTTATGTAAATGGTCAGTGTTATTGTCTGCAGCGGACTTGCGCATTGCCATGGTGCAGAAGAATTTCCTTGCTAGTGATTTTTTCCTGGATATATATATGTGGATAGATAAGTGATTTTTCCTGGGATATATGTGGATATTGTGATTTAGGATTTCTTGGGATATAGAGAGATAAGTAAATTTTTCCTGGGATATAGTTGTGTTGGTTCTGGGCCGGATGTGCCTGGAGTATTTAGGGTTGAAGTACGACAGGCTCTTGCAGGCGTGGTTGATCAAGGTGGGATCATGCATTGGTTCGAAAAGGGGGAGCCCTGAGGACGTGGTTTTTGGGGGAAAACTTGTCTTCACCCCCCCCCCAGTAGTTTCGCTGCTCACGGAGATATGTACTGCCAGCGAAGGTCGGTCGGGCGTTGCTTCAATAATTGGCGAGATCATGTTAGAGGAAATTCTGTACCTGATGATGATGTGTCGCACTTGAGGATTTTTTCCTTTCCTTTTTCCTTGGCTGAAATTGGATTCACGACCCAATTTCACGCCTTCAGCCTGACTGGTATTTTCTTCCTGTGTTGGTTGTCAAAACCCAGGGTAGTGTCTGAACTGAGAGTATTTGCCTCACCGCTACATCAGTAATTCACTGCAGGTGTTAAATTTAAGTTTTGTTTGGTGATTTAAAGTATCTAAATTTTATTTGTTTATAATACAAATAATACATAAAAATATAAGTGAAAATAATACCCGTCTGGTCTCATTTGGATATTTAACTAATGTATTTTTTGTATTTCACGCCAGAAATGCAACGTTTTGTAATCTTATATAATAAAGAGAATATTTACGATAGTTAAGCGTATGTAACTTTACAAGAATATTTCACAGTTTCCGGGGTAACAACTGTTCTTTATAATAATAAATAAAAAAACTAGGTCAGCAACTATAATGATTAACAATACTTTAAAACAATAAGTAAATACATCTATATTTCCTAGATACAATATCATGTGCCCGAGTAGCTCAGTTGGTAGAGCGTTATGCTTTTAACCTAACGGTCGGGCTGAATATGTATCCAATTAATAAATAAAAATGGTTACAACCTATCCAACTGGTAAGTATTGTATCTTTATACATTTTAAAATATGTACCTTGTGCAATGTCGATACTTGTATGAAAAATAAAAATATAATGTCGATATTTACAAGATATATATGATATTAATATTTTATATATCAGATACCACTAAAACATGTAGTACCTAATATATAAAATATTTTATAAGGATAAGGTTTAGGAAAATAATTATACAATACTAGATATTTTTAATTTAAGTATTATATATTATATACTATATTATACTTACCCATCCGCGTCCACCCTTGGAAAGATACAAGTAATTAGTAGACTTTTTTTAATAATATTTTTAACTTAGATATTATATACTATAATATACTTGTCCACCTTTGTAAAGATACATGTAATTAGTAGATTTTTTTAATAATATACTGGTTATTAAAATTTCGACATAATCCATCCTATTTAGACTACTAGTATCGTTACCAATGTAATTTCTACTATATTATTTAATTTTTTAACATTTTATACTCATATTTTATAATCCGCGTTTAAAGAAATTACGTGACCCGACGGAAGCCATGTCTAGTCACGTGATTTCTGTCTAATCATATTGTATACTTTCAACTAATACATTTTTACATTTCACGCCAGAAATGCAGTATTTAGTAATCCTGTATAATAAAGAAAATATTTACAATAGTTTAGCACCTATAAATTTAGAAGAATATTTTGCGGTTTGGGGTAACAAACTTATTATTATAACATGAAACAATTATGATCCGTGTTTAAAGAAGTTACGTGACCCGACGGAAGCCATGTCTAGTCATGTGATTTCTGTCTAATCTCATTGTATACTTTCAATTAATACATTTTTACATTTCACGCCAGAAATGCAACATTTTGTAATCCTATATAATTAAGAAAATATTTACAATAGTTTAGCACCTATAAATTTACAAGAATATTTTGCGGTTTGGGGTAACAAATTTATTATTGTAACATGAAACGACTTTATGTTATAATAAGTAAATAAATACTGGGACAGCAACTGTAACAAAATAAAAAATGTTACATCCTCTATCTATCTCGTAAAAATAAATAAGATAAAAATGTTTCCCGAATGGTAAGTATTGTACCTTTATATATTTAAAAAAATGATATGTACTTACTGTCAATATGAATGGTATAGCATCATCTTACACTTTACGTATGGCATCTTGATCATGTAAAACGTACGGCATCATCTTACTGAATGAGTATGGCAACATTACTAGTTAATGTTGCTATTTATATTTTATATATTAGATACCGCTAAAATATGTGGTATCTAATATATAAAATATTTTTAAAAGGAGGGAAGAAAAAAAAATTTTTTTTTACGGGAGAATATTTCTTGTGGAAAAAAATTTATATAAAACTTTATGTCACAAGACTTAACAATAAATAAATTATTAAATACAAAAATATGGATATTGCTCCACACGCCGTTGTAAAACGGATACGTCGTAATAAATTAAACCGTCTGTATTCTAAATACCCTTGGATTTTTCACCGGCAAAGATTGAAAATAATGTACACCAGTGGAGAAAACGTTTTGCCACGTACAATACGTTCTTACAAATTATTAAAGATCCAGAATTTAAAGTGAATATTATGAACAAACAGTCTTTGGGACACTTTGCGGCAACTCATCGATTGGATGATATCATGCTGATCTTGTTGAATCGTAAAGAATTCAACGTCAATTTATTACTGGAAAACCGTTCCATTGCATCCATTATCGCTAAAAATTATCCCATGGATAGTGATATTTTTGTCATGTGTTTTAAAAATTTTTACATTGATTTAAAGTATATTGAATTGAAAGAACCGTCACCAAATGAAACTGATTATGGATTAATGCTTGCACTTGCATTTTTTATGAAGAAAAATCAACCTACGGATGTATTATTACAAAAGATGCATATTTTAGTTGAACGACAATTACATTCCCTCTATAAACTAGCTGTGGAATTACAAAATTATGACGTTATTGCGTCGTGTCTTCAAAAACTATCAAAACTGTATATCACTAAATACGAATTATATTGTCTGGTGTATTCAGAAAGAGACGATATTTAGACAAGTTTGGAAAATCATCACGTAGACAAAAGGCACATGACTGCAGTTTTAAACAAGTCTCCAAAGAAAATAACAAAAGAATTACTTTACCGTCTTAAGCAGTGGATCAATTTCAAAGACTGTAATATTTGGACAGGAAACGTTGAACATTTACTCCAAGTTGCAAATGAAATACCGGGTTCTGCTGTAGTATATATAGGTTGTCATTATCCATCTTTGATAGACCAAGCACTTTCTTTGTATGGTGATGTTAATCAGTATGACACCTGTAGACCTTTTTTCTTTAGAGTTGCCGCTGATGAATTGTTGGTTCCGATGATGGAAAAAATAATGCTCAAGTGTGATTTTTCATTGAGATGAAAAAGGTAATAACTGTTTACACGTTGCTAGAGGAATACGTATGTTGAAACTTTTTGAATCACAATTTCACATTTTACTTCAACAGAAGAATAAGGAAAATTGTAGTCCCTGTTGTCATAAAAGTTGTGAAGAATTGAATATGCTGTTGCTTGCAGACGGTCCAATACCACATACGCATCATTCTGATTATGAGAGTAATACTACAGTTATTCCTTATTGGAGATGGAAAAGGAATGTAGTATATTATTTTTTCTTTTCTAAATCTTTTCTAAAAACTTTTTCTAAAAAAAAAAAAAAATTTTTTTTTTTAAGGAAAGATTTTTAAGAACATAAAGTTGTATTACAATTTATAATTTTTTTAGATTCCTTAGATCAAGTTTCTACAATTTATAATTTCTTTAAAACAGCCTTTTACAAGTATACCAAGATGAATTTCAAGTCAAGAGTACAACAGTTTATTGTCAAGTTTGAAAAGTTAGTAGAATGTGAAGAGGAACGACAGCACATTGTAAATACTTTGGAAAGCAGGATATCTTTTGAATTTGAAAGCAACGATGGGATTTTGGAAAATGAAAAACAAGTGTTGGAAGCATTAAAGGATATTGTAGAATCACTTGAAGTGATGACCGTATTTGACATAACTATTTTTCTGTCAATACGACGTATGATGACACTTATGGGTTATAAATTTATGCAAGAATCTGTAGAAAACTGTGAACTGGTTAGATTTATGGAAGACCTTTCTGTAAATAATGAATATGATGAAACGGAAAAACTTGTGGACGATCTTATAAGGAGTGATGTAAAGAGAGTTGGTTTATGGGAAGAATGTACCCGTGCAATCATCAACAGATAATAATTTTATTTTGTCATGAGTTGTTCCATTACAAGGATGTTTGGATAAAATAAATCAACTATTATTCACTATTATTTCTTTGTCATATTTATTTATTTTAGAAAGATAGATTCAATACATTTCAATGAATACAATATGGTTGTTTTACAACTTCCCCTTTTGTTTCTTCAAGAGGATTTATTTTTCAACAGTAGCGTATAATGTCACGATTGTAGAGTTTATATACTGAACTGCTTTATTGTAGGTAGTTCACATTTCAAATTCCAATTTAACACGTTGTCTTTCATCAGCTTCAATTCTAGCACTTCTCTTTTGAATGTCTTTACCGAGATTTAATCTCCTTAAACGCCATTCTACGTTTTGATTTTCAAAATCCCATTTGGCAAATTTAGCATCTAGAAAGTTTTTTGCCAAGTTTATAGCATGCATCACTTCTGGAGATGCGTCGTCAAATTCCCTAGGTAGTGCCGGAAACACATCATGCAGTACCCACGTTTTAATAATCCGCAACGCCATTATTCGTTTTTCATCCATATTATTCAACAATGTGTTCCCTAGTCAAGAAGACTGTTGATTCTGTTAAATAACATTTTGTCCATACAATTTGATTCGTTCATTTTTATTTCTTTACGACCTTCCTGATTCGTTTATTTCTTTACGACCTACTTCCTTCCTCGTTTACTTTTTTTCTTTACGACCTTCTTCCTCGTTCACTTTTTTCTTTACGACCTACTTCCTTCCTCGTTCACTTTTTTTCTTTACGACCTACTTCCTTCCTCGTTCACTTTTTTTCTTTACGATCTACTTCCTTCCTCGTTCACTTTTTTTCTTTAAGACCTACTTCCTTCCTCGTTCACTTTTTTCTTTACGACCTACTTCCTTCCTCGTTCATTTTTTATGACTTCCTTTCTGATTTGTTCATTTTTTTATGACTTCCTTTCTGATTTTTTCATTTTTTATGACTTCCTTTCTGATTTGTTCATTTTTTTATGACTTCCTTTCTGATTTGTTCATCCCCCTCACGACTTTCTTTTCTTTGCTGGTTTGTTAATTTATTAAGAATGCACAGACGTACCATTGAGGAAAAGGTAAAATTTTATGATGGGTTACCTGATCAAAGGCAGAAAGTAATAAAGCAGATTCAAAAATTAGAAGCTGAAATTCAACATTATCGGGATCATTGTCCACAAAATACTAAAGTGCGTGGATCAGATGATTCTGAATCTTTGGTTAAAAAACAAAAGGTTGGAGAACAACAATACGGTAAAAATTACGGAAGGGAATGTGAAAGTAGTTCTTGTGAATCTAAAAAACAACGAAGGTAAATATTAATTATGTATATTAATTATAATTTATTTCCTCCATGATTTGTTCATTAATTAAGAATGGACAGACGTACCACTGAGGAAAAGTACGAATTTCATGATGAAGATCTTGACAAGTTACTGGATCGAAGGGAAAAAATATTAAAACAGATTGAAAAATTAGAAGTTGAGATTAAACAAATAAAAGAACAGGGATGCGATGAAGAATCTTTAATTAAAAAACCAAAGGTTGAAGAACCATATGGTCACAAAGGTAGCTTTTATGGAGAATCGTCTAAAAAATAACACAGAACATGTATGTCACAATAGTATTTGTTTTGCGATGACAATTGAGTGTACCAAATGATTGTTTGTATAATCCATTATGACAATTTTTTTTCATTATGACATAATCCCCCCTCTCTCTATATAATATGTTCATTAATTAAGAATGCACAGACGTACCATTGAAGAAAAGCAAAAACTTTATAATGAATATGCTGATAGGTTACCCGATCGAGGGGAGAGAATAATTAAACAGATTCAAAAATTAGAAGCTGAAGTTAAACAAACAAAAGTACATGGACTTGATTCAGATGATACAGAATCTTGGGCTAAAAAGCAAAAGGTTGGAGAACCATATGGTAAAAGTCACGGAAGGGAAAGTGAAAGTTATGGAGAATCGTCAAAAAAACAACGAAGATAAATATATGTAAAGTATTTCTTTTACATTGAATTGACTCATTATTAAAAAAATTGTTTATTTGTATAATTCATTAGGTTATTATGTCCATTAAAAAATTGTAACTGATACTCATTATTAAAAATTGATTGTTTGTATAATCCATTAGGTTAAAAAAATCTATATTAACGAAATGTGATAAGAAAATATAATGAACCCAATGGTTAATAAAAACTTAAAAAAAAATGGGGAAGAGAATTTCCGTATTGGAAATTTTCTTCCCCATTTTTTTGTCTTTATTGTTAAAAACATCTATACAAATATATATTTACAACAATCTTATATATTTTTAATAATCAAGATGAACATGAACTAAAATGTGTAGAGAACGTAAAATATATCCAGTTCTGATTAAAATATATCCAGTTCTGATTAAAATATATCCAGTTCTGATTAAATATATCCAGTTCTGATTAAAATATATCCAGTTTTTGGTTAAAGAATATTCAGTTCTGATTAAATATATATTCAGTTCTGATTTAAAAATATCCAGTTTTTGGTTAAAGAATATCCAGTTTTTGTTGAAAAATATCAAAATCTTTATTTCATTATATAATTATTGTGGAAAGTCTTCATCCTAGTATGGTTCTTGTTGAAATGATTCTTGTTGAAGTGGTTCCTGTTGAATATCAAAGTCTTCATCCCAGTATGGTTCTTGTTGAAATGATTCTTGTTGAAGTGGTTCCTGTTGAATATCAAAGTCCCAGCATGGTTCTTGTTCAAGTTCTTGTTCAAAGTCTTCATCATGCCAGTATATTTCTTGTTGAATGTCATCTGCTTGAATATTCGATTGAATAATACATCCTTCGTGCGGTTCATGATGAATTTCGTGCAAATATAATATTACATCACCATGACTGCTTTGAGAATCCCGTTCATATTCATAATTATCGCTTTGAGAATCGTATTCATCACTTCCTAGACGACACATTATTACGCGGAGTAGAATACTTTGTGATGTGGAATCTTGTGCTCTGTGATGCAGAGTTTTTCGTTTAAATACTAGTCTCTACATCCTGTTTACTGAGAAAATAGAATGACATTGTAGCTATTTTTATACGGGGTTATTTACATCCTCTTTACTGAGAAATATGATGACATTGTAGCTATTTTTACACGGGGTTATCTTTTTTCTACATCCTGTTTACTGAGAAAATGTGATGAGCTATTTTGATACGAGTTTATCTCTTTTCTACATCCTGTTTACTGAGAAAATGTGATGAGCTATTTTGATACGAGATTATCTCTTTTCTACATCCTGTTTACTGAGAAAAAGTGATGATATTGTAGCTATTTTGATACGAGGTTATCTCTTTTCTACAACCTGTTTACTGAGAAAATGTGATGACATTGTAGCTATTTTGATACGAGGTTACCTCTTTTCTACATCCTGGTTAGTTAGTTAGTTAGTTAGTTAATTGATTTTAGTGGCGCAAGGGCCAGGTTTGGCCAAAGAGCGCCAGACACAGAACAATCAGTTAAAGATATTTAAAAGCGGAGTGAAATGATTAAGATCAGACAGGCTTGGCAAAAGTTAGAATAGAGAATGATAAAAGCTGTGAAGACTAGTTAGTCAATTAGGTTTATAAATAAATAAATAAATTCACCAATTCACTGTTATAATCATTATAAATTATTATTATTATTTTTTTTTTTTAAATAAGTTTTAAAAAGTCTATCTGCTTTAAGAACGAAAACACTGCGAAAGTGTCGCAGTGGTCGCCCAAAAGCTTCTGCAGTGTAGCTGCGCCGTCATCCAGTAGATGAGACTGAAAATAGTGAAACCGATGATTACAAAAACGAACACAACTACATAAAACATGAGAGATGGTGAGTAAACAGTCGCACGCCTCACACATTGGGGCAGCGTCGCCACACAGCAAATAGCTATGCGTGAAGCGACAATGCCCGATGCGCAGACGCGCAAGAACAACTTCCTCCCCACGGTTCCGGCGACACGATGATTTCCAGATTCCAAGGTTAGGTTTTATACGGTGCAGTTTATTCTCCACCTGTTGGTCCCACAGACTTCGCCACGTTCGTCTGATATGATCGTGAACAAGAAAGCGAAAATCGCGGTGAAACAGTGGCAAGGGTGTGACGACCAAAGAAGAGGCAGATCTAGCAGCAGCATCGGCAGACTCGTTCCCTGGGATCCCAACATGCCCAGGAATCCAGCAGAACCGAATCTTAACATCAGCCTCGAGCAAAGAACGAAGAAGTCTCCGAACGGCAAAAAGAAGTGGGTGGCCAGTGAAATCCAAAGATGACAATGATTGCACAACACTCAACGAATCAGTGTACACAATAGCACGCTGATGAGAGTTCGACTGCACGTGAACAAGTGCAAGATACACAGCATGCATCTCCGCCGAAAAAACCGTGGCCTCAGGAGGAATGCGGGCAACAGAAACTTCGTCAACGCAGACGGCGGCGGATCCAACAACACCAGCCGCCTTAGATCCATCGGTGAAAACAGGAATAAAGTCTGCATTGACGTAACGGTGTTCAGCGAAGAGCTGCTGGTACACTGACGCAGGGGTTGAGGACTTGTCAAAAGATGTAAAGCTGGTATCGACCATGACACCAAGAGGTTGGTTGGTTGGTTGGTTGTTGGATTTTATTGGCGCAAGGGCCAGGTTTGGCCAAAGAGCGCCAGACCAAGAACTATCAGCCACAGATTTTTAAAAAACGTGGAAAATGATTAAGAGCAGACAGGCTTGGTAAAAGTTGAAAAAGAGTATGATGAAAGCTGTGAAGACAAGGTAGTTAATTAGGTTTATATAAAAATTTATTAATTGACTATTATAATTATATATATTTTTTTTTTTAAACAGAACTACACAAAGGATGAGTCACTCTCCTCCCCCACACTCCCCTGCAATGCTGGCAGAGGGCGGGGACGAACTGTCACTCTCTTCTCCCCCATGTTCCTCTGCAATGTTGTTTGAGGCTGGGGACGAACTGTCACTCTCTTCTCCCCCATGTTCCTCTGCAATGTTGTTTGAGGCTGGGGACGAACTGTCACTCTCCTCCCCCTATGTTCCTCTATAATGTTGGTTGAGGGTGGGGACCTCGCTGAGGCCGAGACAGTTGGATGGACACTGCACACCTTTGCGGATTGAGGGCCGGGTCGTCCGCACGTGCAGGCTTTCTGCTTTAAACTGGAAGAGAGGGTCGGCTGCAAAAGAGAAGGCCCAGAATCAGGTAGTCGAAAAATCGCGAGCTCGGGGAAAAACACCTGTGTCGCTTGGTCAGCTGTAGATCGCTTGGCAAGCGCTGCGAGAGCTACAGGGCGCGGAACAAAGGGCTGCACGGGTTGTGGCAGAGACTTAACAACTGCGGCAAAACTACGCTGTCGAGTGTTGGGAATACCCAACTTGGCTTTGGCAGCAGGGTACGAGAGGCCTTCCAGGGTCTTGAGGCGCTGGATCGCCATCTCGTCCTTCCATTTCATACAGTTGCGGGAGTAAGCTGCATGGGCCTCACCGCAGTTAACACAGCAGGCCGCAGAAGTGCAACCTTCCCCGTCATGTTCACCGGAGCCACAATTAGCGCAACGAGCGGAACTCTTACAGAATCGTTGTGAATGCCCGTACCTCTGGCACCTGAAACAGCGCAGAGGACTGGGAATGTACGGGCGAACTGCACAGACCAAGTAGCCTGCTTTGATTTCTGTCGGAACTTTCGGGGAGTCAAAAGTCAAGATGACATTTTTTGACTTAATCATGGAACCATCACGCCGGAACATCATACGACGTGCAGCAATAACACCTTGATCAGCAAGTTCAGTCACGAATTCGTCTTCACTGCATGGCAAGAGATCAAACTCCGAAATCACACCCCGAGAGGTGTTAAGAAACGGGTGAGGTGTCACTTTCACAGGAATGCCTTGAAGACTAGTGAGGTTCAGAAAAGTGTTACTCTGAGAAACACTGCAAGTTTGGACAAGCAGGTCCCCAGAGCGAAGCTTCCTGACAGACTTCAAGGGGCCAACCGCAGCGTCCAAAGCTTTAGAAATGAAAAAGGGAGATCTGATGGACAGTCTCTCATTCGGATCGATGGATTCTACAAGCAAGTGAGTAGCATGCGTAGTCACAGCAATTGAGGGGAGACGACGCTTCGGAGCGACTGGTACAGCTGCCGAAGAAGAGGTTCCACATTCTTGGTCCAGGTCAAGGTCTAAAGACCGTTTAAGGTTATGAGACTTGGTAGGTTGAGAAGACGAAGGAGTGTCGTTGGCAACTATCATTTTGTCAGGTGACTTAAATTTGGAGTTTTTGTTCTTTTTACCCATGGAAAAAAGGAGGAAGATTCGTCTGCAGACTACTCCACCCACCACCGAGCCCTACAAGGGAGAACTGGAGGTCTGCAAGCCAAGAAAATGACGCTGGACACAGTTCTGGAGCTTATACGTTGCAGATATAGTCCGTTGGCTGTGATCACACGCACTCGGCGGACACTTCGGCCTCCGGGTACCGTCATGCCAACGCCTTTGGCATGATCCCACAGCCCCCGGGCTCACCCTGCCGTGCTATACGACAAAAAAGCCGCTAAAGCCGTGTACACAACTTGGTACAAGACTTCTGACTAGAGGTGGGTTAGTCTCTAGCCTCCCGTTTACAGCGAAGCCGGGGTCGAAGAGGAGTGTTGGTACACAGGAGGCACTTATCCGGTCTCCTGCGACCTCAGCCGCCAGACATCCCATTTCCGCCTCACGGGTCTCCGCACGCGGCAAACATGGAGGTAGGTCTAGCGCCCAAACCAGCGAAAAGGAAAAAAAGAAATCCAAAGAAGACAAATCCTGTCAGGGAACCTAAACGGAATCTCAGCAACCTACGAACTGAGCGGTTAATATAAATCAGTTAGTGGTGGAGGGTAACAAAACCACAAGACCGGGGTGTTAGTGCATAACGTGGTAGCGATTAGGTAAAGTATACAACACGGGCAACTAGCCAGTGGAGAAAATAAATAAAAACGAAAAAGCGAGACACAAGACCAGCTCGGGATCGTGGGGCCGCGACTCCCCAACAGCTGGATGAACAGCCGTCCCTGCAAACACCAACAGCACCGAAACAAGAAACAGGCGGTGGCATGACATCAGATGTTGACCAGTCACAAGGTCAGCTCGGGCCGTGGGGGCGCCGCTCCCCAAATAACTGGAAAACCAGCTATCCCCGTGCGGGGGACACCAAGAGGATGCCATGGAGAATCCTCAAAGCCCCTGGTCTCTCCAACGAGTGACAAGTCGAGCCCTGCATCACGAGCTACGGCCGCCATACGAAGACCGAAGGTTCGAATGCACGAGGGACGGATCTCGAACAAACGAGCATGCCGGGGATGAAAAACTGCATCGTATAAAGGATGGTCTGTGAGTGATTTAAGTTTCAGGTAAAATTGAAGAGACAGCTGCAGACGGCGTAAATGAAGCGACGGTTCGTTCGCGTCGGCATAAAGGCTGGGAATGGGTGACGTACGAAAGGCTCCCGTACAAAGACGCAGCGCTTGATGGTGGATGGTATCCAACGGCCGGAGAACGGTAGGACGCGCAGAGCCATACACCATACAGCCATAATCCAGCCTAGACCGAATGAGAGAATGGTAAATACGGAACAAAGAAGTCCTGTCTGCACCCCAGGAGACTGAGGCAAGGATCTTAAGGATTGACAAGGCTCTCAGACAGGAAGTCCTAAGCCGTCGAACGTGCGAGCGAAAGGTGAGAGCACGGTCAACGGTCAAACCAAGGAACTTGGTTTCCGGCAAAACTGGAATGGCTGCACGGTCCAAATAGAGCTCTGGATCAGGATGGAGGCCACGCCTCCGGCAGAAATGGACACAGGCTGTCTTGTCGGGAGAAAGAACAAACCCATTATTGTTAGCGGCTTTAACAATCTGGGTAATTGCAGACTGCAGCTGCCTTTCAACGAAATGCATGCTGGATGACGAACAGAAGATGTGAAGGTCGTCAACATAAATGGTAGCCGAAACCGTAGGAGGAAGATTTTTGAGTAAACAATTAATGCGGAGGATGAACAGTCACCGAAAGAATGCTGCCTTGAGGAACGCCTTGTTCTTGATGGAAAAAGGCGGACAGCGTTGTACCCAGGCGCACCTGGAACACACGGTTACGAAGAAAGTTGGCAATGAAGGTTGGCAGGTTTCCCCGCAACCCACTCTCGTGGAGGTCACGGAGGATACCGTGACGCCACGCTCTATCGTAAGCTTTTTCGATGTCAAAAAATACAGACACCAGGTGCTGCCTACGTACGAACGCCTCACGAACAGACGTCTCAAGGAGCAGGAGATGGTCAGGAGCTGAACGATGACGACGGAAGCCGCTTTGTGATGGAGAGAGTATTCGATGTTCTTCAAGAAAATAAATTAGCCGGGAATTAACCATTCGTTCAAGGATTTTGCACAGACAGCTAGTGAGGGCAATTGGCCGATAACTAGAGGGAGACTTGGGGTCTTTGCCAGGCTTGGGAAAAGGTAAAACAAAAGCTCTTCGCCAAGAGTCCGGGAAACTGTGCTCCAACCAAATACGGTTGAAAAGCACTAACAGATTCTCGAGAGACGACTGCGAGAGATGACGAATCATGTCATAGTGGATGCCGTCGGGACCGACACATGTTGCGCCGGACCGATGCAGAGCCACCCGTAGTTCAACCATGCTGAAGGGGGAGTTATACTCAGTGTTATAAAAAGGCGCAAAGGAGATTTTCTGGCGTTCCGCGGTTGTTTTAATCCTCTGAAAGGACGGGAGATACGCCTGAGAACTAGAAACTGAGGCAAACGCTTCGCCCAAGCAATCCACAATCTCCCCAACTTCAGCATACGTGCAGCCGTTATTCTCAAGAATTGAAATTTGGCGGGAACTATAGTTTCCCCGGATCTTACGATTTTTTTCCCAAACAGTTTTTGAACTGGCACGTGAATTGATAGATGAAACGTACTTCATCCAAGACTCCCTCTTGCTTCGTCGACGCACCAACCGAGCGTAAGATTTTGCTCTTTTAAATTTAACAAGATTAGCATCGGTCGGATAACGCCGAAAAGTACACCAGGCCTTATGTTGAACTCTCCTAGCCGCTGCGCAATCAGGGTTCCACCAAGGCTTCGGACGTCTTGGGAGCGTCGTTGATGTTTTTGGGATAGAGAAATCTGCTGCCTGAATGATACACGTTGTGACATCAGTAACAGTTGCGTCAATTGACCCACGGGTCACCATGGCAAAAGATATTACTGCGGACGGTGTGAAGACCTCCCATTTGGCACGATCCATCCTCCAACGAGGAGGGCGGGAGGCAGAAGATGGTACGCTCACATTATACCTAAGGACAATTGGGAAGTGGTCGCTTCCATGGAGGTCGTCACACACCGTCCACGACCAGTCGGCCATAACCGATGGTTGACCCAAAGATAAATCGATTGCACTGAAACTTCGTGTAGGCTCGTGGAAGTAAGTGTCAGCACCGGTGTTAAACAGGCACAAAGAAGTCGAGGAAAGAAGAGATTCGATCCTACGGCCTCGTGAGTCTGTTCTGACACTACCCCACAATGGATTATGAGCATTGAAGTCACCCAGAAGAAGAGCAGGTGACGGCAGCTGCGCAACTAAGCTCTCAAGAACGGACACGCTCACGTCCTCATCCGGCGGCAGATAGACGCTGCAAACAGTTAGAGGCACAGGCATGGAGATACGCACCACAACGGCTTGTAAAGATGTTGAGACCGCAACAGAAGAAACTGGAACACTGTGGGGGACAAGGATGGCAACTCCCCCGCAAGCTATATCTCCTGAAACATTATCTTTCCGAAATGCACTGTAGCCTCGAACTGAAAGGAGGTCTGATGGTTTAAGTTTTGTCTCCTGGAGGCAAAGGCACACCGGAGAGTATGACGAAAGCAGATGTTTCACGTCGTCATGTCTTGTCCGAAAGCCTCGACAGTTCCACTGAACGATTTGATCCATGGTTTGAAGTGTGGTGAATGAGAAAAAGAAAAAACGAAAAACAAAACCCGAGAAAAACTGGGACAACTAAAAGTTGTCCGATTCCATCATTTCGTCTGCAATGTCCATGTGCGCTTGGGACTGTTTTGTCCGACGCCCTGTAGTCTCTGGTGGTAAAATGGGGCGGTATTTTGGTTCCTGTGTCGCAGATGATCTTGCCCGATCCTGGTTCTTATGATGGGAGTTTGGAGATTTCTTCTCCTTTTCTTTTTCCTTTCTCTTTCCTCCCGGGGTTGTTGAAGTCCCGGTGGTGCTGGTGTTAGTTGCAGCAGGTTTAGGCACGGTGGTTGCTGGAGTTTTCGCGTCCCGAGCTCGGGATTGCAGTGCTGCCAGACCAACAGCTATGATGTCGTCTAGCTTGTAAGGACAATTCACTGGGATTTGGCTATCAGTCTGGGTACCGACTGTAGTCCTTGCAATAACCGCTCATGAATAAGATCGCCGATTTGATTGATTTGGAGCGACCTTTCTTCTGGCCTCTGGGTAGGAGATTCCCTCAACGGTCTTAATGCGTTGGATCTCTTTTTCCTCCTTCCACTTTGGGCAGTCTCTCGACGATGCTGCATGAGATCCCTTGCAGTTGAAGCACAGCTCGGCTTCGGCATGGCAATCTTGCAAAGTATGGTCTGTTGCTGTACAACGCCCACACCGAGCAGTGCTGGGAGTGACCATATGCTTGGCATTTGAAGCATCGTAGAGGACTTGGTATGAAGGGGCGCACTTCAAGGTGTAGATACCCTGCCTTGATTGATGTTGGCAGGGATGGGGTGTTAAAGGTCAGTATTATGTTTCGAGATGGGACAGATTGGCCATTTCGAAGAAATAGGATGCGCCGGACTCCACTCACTTGTTGGTCTCTCAGTTCCTCCAGAAGTTCTTGGTCACTGCACTCCAGAAGGTCTTGAGAAGAGATAACACCTCGTGAGGAATTGAGGTAGCCGTGAGGAGTAACTTTCACTGGACAATCTAAAAAAGAGGTGGTGTTTAAAAGCACTGTAGCATATCTGGGACTCGACATCTCGACAAGAAGATCTCCAGATTGGAGCTTCTTAACGCTCTTAGGAGAGCTGGCAATTGATTGCAATGCTTTATTTATCCAGAAGGGGCTTCTGGTGTTTAATGGGTTTGAAGCGTCCAAGGAGTGGATGCAAAAGAACCGAACATTGGCAGAATCAGGTGTAGGTTTCTTGTTGGGAGGGGGTGACCCTTCCTCAATGGGCCGCTTTGTTTGAAGTTCTTGGGAAATTTTTTTGTTATCCATGAATAGAAGTAAAAAGTTCGTCCGCCGATTTCCCCGCCCACAACCGAGCCCAACAGGGGAGAGCCGGAGGTCCGCAAGCCCAATTGGACGCAGGACACGACTCTAGCGTTAAGCAACGGATATAGCATGTTGACAGTGCAGACAAGCGCTCAGCGAGTACCGAGACTTTCCCAGGTCTCGGTAACACCCCTTTGGCATGCCCGCACTATCCCCAAACTCACCCTGTTGTACGAAACAACAAGCCGATTGACTAGGAGTGGCTTAGTTCCTAGCCGCCCGTTTAGGGTGAAGCAGGGGGCAAAGAGGAGTGTTGGCGACTGGCGACAACAACAACCTGGCCACCAGAAACCTCAGCCTCCAGCATCCCCTTTTCCACCTTACGGGTCACCGTACACGGCAAACGTGCAGGTAGGTCTAGCAAACCAGCCCGGAAAAACAAGAGAGGAACAGAAAATGGAGAAGCAAGTCGAGTAGAAAATGGAGTAGAAAAGAAGAACAGGTAGTGGAGAAGAAAGTAAAAACAGGAAAGGGAGAGGAAAGCCAGAGGAAAGGTTGGTTGGTTGGTTGGTTGATTTTTATGGCGCAAGGGCCATTATTGGCCAAAGAGCGCCAGAAACAAGACAAACAAATAGTATTAAAAATGTGGTAAAAAAGCTTAAAATCTGACTGATCATGTAAAACTGAAAAATGAGAACGATGGAAGGGCTAAAAAAGAAAATGGAACAAACAGTATTAAAAACATGATACAATGATTAAAATCTAGCTGATTCATTAAAACTGAAAAATGAGGATGATGATAAGGCTAAAATCTAGACACGTTTAAAATAGTCAGTTTCTTTAAAAAATGAAAACACGGCAACAGAGTCACAGTGGTCATTGAGGAGCCGCTGCAGTGTAGCTGCGTCCTCGGTCAACAAATGAGAATGAAAGAAATGAAAACGTACATCACGAAAACGAACACAGGTACACAGAAGATGAGTGACAGTGAGTCGGCAGTTGCACGTCTCACACAGCGGCGCAGTGTCGCCACACAGCAAAAAGCAGTGAGTGAAACGACAATGCCCAATGCGGAGACGCGCGAGCACCACTTCCTCCCTACGGTTCCGACGATATGAGGATTTCCAGACTTCAAGATTAGGTTTAATACGATGCAGTTTATTCTCCACCTGTTGGTCCCACAGACCTTGCCACGTTCGCTTAATATGGTCGCGTACCAGAAAGCGGAAATCCCGGTGAAACAGTGGCAAGGGTGTGACGACCAAAGAAGAAGCAGATCTAGCAGCCGCATCAGCACACTCGTTACCCGAGATTCCAACATGCCCGGGGATCCAACAAAATTGTATCTGGACACCGGCCTCGAGCAAGGAACGAAGAAGCCTTCGTACGGAAAGAAGAAAGGGGTGGTCAAAGCAGTCCAACGATGACAGTGACTGCAAGACACTCAAGGAATCCGTATAGACCATAGCACGATGATGAGAACTCGACCGAACATGGAGAAGAGCGAGATACACAGCATGCATCTCCGCTGAAAACACCGTGGCCTCAGCTGGGATCCGCGCCACTGAAACGTCATCTACACAGACAGCCGCGGATCCAACGACTCCATGCATCTTGGAGCCATCAGTAAAAATAGGAGTATAATCAGAATTTAGGTCACGGTGCTCAGCGAAGAGCTGCTGGTACACTGACGCAGGGGTTGAGGATTTATCGAAAGATGTAAAGGTGGTATCAACCATGACACCAAGTGGGTGCCATGGCGGATCCCCAAAGCCCCTGGTCTCTCCAACAAGTGACAAGTCGAGCCCTACATCACGGGCTACGGCCGCCATACGGAGACCGAAGGTTGAAATGCACGAGGGCCGGTTCCCGAATAAACGAGCATGCTGAGGATGAAAAACTGCATCGTATAAAGGATGGCCTGGAAGAGATCTAAGTTTCAGGTAGAATTGAATAGACAGTTGCAGACGGCGTAATTCAAGCGATGGTTCGTTCGCGTCAGCGTAAAGGCTGGGAATCGGAGATGTTCGAAATGCTCCCGAACAAAGACGCAGTGCTTGATGGTGAATAGTGTCCAAAGGCCGGAGAACGGAACGACGAGCAGAGCCATACACGATACAACCATAATCCAGTTTCGACCGGATTAAAGAATGATAAATGCGAAGCAACGACACCCTGTCTGCGCCCCAGGAGACTCTTGAAAGGATCTTAAGAATAGATAGAGCCCGCAGACAGGAAATCTTGAGCCGCCGAACGTGCGCACGGAATGTAAGCGCACGGTCGACGGTCAGTCCAAGGAACTTGGTCTCCGGCAAAACTGGTATGGCTGCACGGTCTAAAAACAGCTCTGGGTCAGGATGGATGCCGCGCCTCCGGCAGAAATGGACACACGCTGTCTTGTCGGGAGAAAGAACGAAACCATTGCTATTCGCCGCTTTAAAAATCTGGTTAATCGCAGACTGCAACTGCCTTTCAATAAAATTCATGCTGGATGACGAGCAGAAAATGTGTAAATCATCAACATAAACTGTAGCCGAAACCGCAGGAGGAAGATTTGTGAGGAGACAATTAATGCGAAGGATGAACAATGTGACAGATAAAATGCAACCTTGAGGAACACCTTGTTCTTGATGGAATGTTGCAGATAGCGTCGTACCCAGGCGCACCTGGAACACCCGATTGCGAAGAAAATTTAAAATAAATGTCGGAAGATTTCCTCGCAATCCGCATGCGTGGAGGTCACGGATAATACCGTGCCGCCACGCTCGATCATAAGCTTTTTCAATATCAAAAAATACAGAAACCAGGTGCTGCCTACGCACGAACGCCTCGCGCACAGATGTCTCAAGGTGCAGGAGATGATCGTGAGGTGAACGATGACGGCGAAAGCCGCTTTGTGATGGTGAAAGTACTTGATGATATTCTAAAAAATGAATTAACCGGGAATTAACCATGCGTTCAAGAACTTTACACAGACAGCTAGTGAGAGCAATTGGACGATAACTAGAGGGAGACTTGGGATCCTTGCCAGGTTTGGGAAAAGGCAGAACAAAAGCGTTTCGCCAAGATTCCGGGAAACTGTGCTCCGACCAAATACGATTATACAAGATTAAGAGATTCTCGAGAGACGACTGCGAGAGATGACGGAGCATGTCATAATGGATGCCATCGGGACCGACCGATGTAGCGCCGGACCGATGCAGAGCCACCCTGAGTTCAACCATGCTGCAGGGGGAGTTATATCCAGTGTCGAGAAAAGGCGCAAAGGAGATTCTCTGGCGTTCCGCAGTGGATTTAATCCTCAGAAAGGAGGAAGGATACGCCAGGTCACTCGACACGGAGGCAAACGCCTCCCCCAAACAATCAGCAATCTCCCCGACTCCAGCATATGTGCAGCCGTTACTCTCGAGAATGGAGATCTGGTGAGAGCTGTAGTTACCCCGGATCCTACGAATCTTGTCCCACACACTTTTCGAACTGGCACGTGAAGTGAGAGATGAAACATACTGGATCCAAGACTCCCTCTTGCTACGTCGACGCACCAACCGAGCATAGGATTTTGCTCGTTTGAATGTAACGAGATTAGCATCGGTTGGATAACGCCGAAACGTAGACCAGGCCTTATGTTGAGCTCTCCTAGCCGCTGCGCATTCAGGGGTCCACCAAGGCTTCGGACTTCTGGAGAGGGTCGTAGACGTTTTTGGTATAGAAAGATCAGCTGCCTGAAGAATACAATTTGTTACTTCAAGAACCGCTGCGTCGATTGACTCTTGGGTCACCATTGCAGAAAATATCAAAGCTGACGGTGTGAAGACCTCCCATCTCGCACGCTCCATCCTCCAACGAGGGCGGGAGGCAGAAGATGGCATGTTCGCATGATGCGAGAGGACAATGGGAAAGTGGTCGCTCCCGTGGAGGTCGTTACACACCGCCCACGACCAGTCAGCAATAATTGATGGTGATCCCAAGGTCAAATCGATCGCACTGAAGGATCGTGTCGGTTCATGGAAGTACGTGTCAGCACCGGTGCTAAAAAGGCACAAAGAGGCCGAGGACAGAAGAGACTCTATGCGACGACCTCTCGTGCTGATGCTGACACTACCCCACAAATGATGATGGGCATTGAAGTCACCCAGTAGAAGAAAGGGTGAAGGCAGCTGATCAACTAATCTCTCCAGTACCGAGACGCTCACGTTCTCGTCCGGCGGCAGATAGACACTGCAGACAGTAAGAGGTACAGGCATAGAAATACGAACCGCCACGGCCTGCACAGTTGTGGAAACCGCGACGGAAGATACCGGAACCCTGTGAGGGACGAGAACAGCGACTCCCCCACAGGCTATATTTCCAGACGAGTTATCTGTCCGAAATGCACTGTAGCCTCGAACTGAAAGCAGGTCCGATGGTTTAAGCTTCGTCTCCTGTAGACAAAGGCACACCGGAGAGTAAAATGAAAGCAGATGTTTCACTTCATCAAAGTTCGTCCGAAAACCTCGACAGTTCCACTGAATGATTGAAGCCATGGTTATAAGTGAAATGAAAATGATCAAACGAAGTCCGGCTCCATCGCCTCTGCTGGGGGTTCCCCCAGATCTGGAGGCGTGTGACCAGGGGCTAAGATGGGAGCATGTTTTGTCCCAAGTGTCTTACCAGGAGGCGCACGACGTTGAGTCGTTTCCTGAGATTTTGGAGGAGAAGAAATGCTTTTCTTATCCTGGGCTTTGGTCTTTTTGTTAGAAGAAGTGGCCTGACTTCCCTTGTTGGTGGTGGGATGAGTCTTCTTCGGCGAAGTGGTGGGTGGCGCTTTCAGACCCCTAGCTCGAGACTGGAGTGCCTCCAGTCCGGCTGCGATGATGTCGTTAACATTGAATGGACATTTAAGGGGGATCTCAATGTCGGTCTGAGTGGCAACCGTAGATTTGGCAACCACCACTGAAGCGTATGATCGCCGATCAGATGTAACAGGGACCACTTTTCTTCTGGCCTCAGGATAGGAAATATTTTCCACCGTTTTGATCCTTTGGATTTCCTTCTCCTCCTTCCACTTGGGACAATCTTTGGCTGATGCCGCGTGTGAACCCTTGCAGTTCACACAAAACTCAGCCTCGGCCACACATTCCTGCAAAAGATGTTCTGTGGCACCACAGCGTGCACACCGGGGATTGCTCCTACACGACTGCTGAGAATGGCCATAAGACTGGCACCTAAAACATCTCAGAGGGTTAGGGATGTACGGGCGTACCTCGAGGTGGAGATACCCTGCCTTGATGGATGTAGGCAGGGAAGGGCAGTTAAAAATCAAGATAATATTCCAGGATGGGACAAACTGCCCATTCCTCCTGAAAGAAATGCGTCGCACACCCGTAACATGTTGGCTCCTCAGTTCTTAGAGAAGTTCATCCTCAGTGCAATCAATAAGATCCCGAGAGGAGACAACACCTCGAGATGAATTTAGGTACCCATGAGGTGTTATTTTTACAGGAGTCTCAAGCAGCGTGGTGGTGTTAATAAGTGTGGTACTGTAGGCCACAGTGGACATCTCTACAAGAAGATCTCCAGATTGCAGCTTCTTTACGCTTTTAGGAGAGCTTGCGATGGATTGAAGAGCTTTATTGATCCAAAATGGACTTTTGGCACTCAAAGGCTTTGAAGGGTCCAATGAGTGCACAAAAAAGAAACGAGCATGAGAAGAATCCGGAACATGTTTTTTTGCGGAAGGGGATGAGCCTTCCTCTATACCTCTTTTGCTTTTTGGTTCTTGGGAAATTTTATTTTCATCCATGAAAAAATTTAATAATTCGTCCGCCGACTTCCCCACCCACAATCGAGCCCAACGAGGGAGAGCCGGAGGTCCGCAAGCCCAAGTGGACGCAGGACACGACTCTAGGGATAGCAAGCGGATATAGCAAGTTGATAGGGGAGACATGCGCTCAGCGAGCACCCAGACTTTCCCATGCCTGGGGAACACCCCTTTGGCATGCCCACCCTATCCCCAGACTCACCCTGTCGTACGAGACGACAAGCCGTTAGAGGTCTGAGCTCCACTCGGCCACAGACCTCATTGACTAGGAGTGGGTTAGTTCCCAGCCGCCCGTTTAGGGTGAAGCAGGGGGCAAAGAGGAGTGTTGGCAACTGGCGACAACAACACCCAGGCCTCCAGAAACCTCAGCCTCCAGCATCCCCTTTTCCACCTTACGGGTCACCGCACACGGCAGACGTGCAGGCAGGTCTAGCTAACCAGCTCGGAAAACACAAAGAAAGAAACATGAAATGGAGAAGACAGGAAAGAAAACGAGAAACTAAAATCCTGAGCTGGCGCATAATCACAACCTCAGCAACCTACAACTGAGGCGGGTTCGTGTAAAGTGAAAAAAACATAAAACATGTGAAAATCATCACATATAGTACATGTTGGCTCGGGCCGTGGGGACGCCATCCCCCATCAGCTGGATGAACAGCTGTCCCTTCGGTTACATAATCGTTCAAGACGAAATATATAAATGGATCCGTCACAAGGTCAGCTCGGGCCGTGGGGGCGTTGCTCCCCAAATAACTGGAAAACCAGTTATCCCCGTGCGGGGCCAGAGGAAAGGAAAGGGCTGGCGCATAATCACAACCTCAGCAACCAACAACTGAGGCGGGTGCTGTCAAGGTGGTGGCAACACAAAGTTGTAATGGGAAGAATCAAACATAACATGTCGGCTGGGGCCGTGGGGTCGCTACTCCCCATCAGCTGGATGAACAGCTGTCCCTGCGGTAACGTGAAAGCACAAAAACAAGAAAGCAAAAAACCGTCACAAGGTCAGCTCGGGCCGTGGGGGCGCTGCTCCCCAAATAACTGGAAAACCAGTTATCCCCGTGCGGGGTTCTACATCCTGTTTACTGAGAAAATGTGATGACATTGTAGCTATTTTGATACGAGGTTATCTTTTCTCTACATCCTGTTTACTGAGAAAATGTGATGACATTGTAGCTATTTTGATACGGGGTTATGCATAATAGAAAAAATGTCTTAAAATCTTTTACCTAATCTTTATTACAAATCAAACATTTTACAGAAAAAAAGGAGGACAAATGCTACAATTTTGACGTATTATTATACATAAATATGATAATCGTACTTTATTTTTTAAACATGCGACCACTTCATCCTCGACTGATACCACACCAAAAAGTATCTTATTTTCTGGATACTGGCTTCGCACTTTTGTCAATAAAAAAATTCCATCCAATAATCCTTGCATAGCTTCATTTTTACTGATGGATGTCGATTTATAACTGACGCGTACTTTTTTTTATATTCAGAGTTTTCAGATTTTAAATCGTTGAGTAGAATACATGTCACATTGTCTTCTAACATGTCTTTTAAATACTCTGGATCATTCTCACCCTGTAATAACGTTTTGTCCTCGAGTTTCATGACGTATAGGATGTTCAGATGTTTCCTTTCTCCAATACTACACTCAAATGAACATATAATTCCATTTTCTTGAATGAGAGATAAACACTTGATGATAAAATAGTTATCTATAAGGAAAGTTCAAAAAAGACATGTGTGAGCATATCAATGTAAATATACATCACAATCGTGCTTTAACGCTTTTAAACAATTGACCACGTCGTCCACTAGAACGACACTCATACGATATTCTTAATAATAATCGGGATAATTTATTTTTACAGTATACTCGGCCAATAAGAATTTTCCAGTCATTAATCCGTCAATGGCATTTTGTTTGCAGATTTCAGTTTTATAAATCACATCCACAAGTTCATCTTTGTAGTTGTTTGGGAGAATGTCATTTAGTACCATAAAATTTACAAAATCGTATTTAAAGATGGATTCTAGATAATCTTGATCATTGTACCCATAACTAATAATAAATATTTTATCCAATATCATGCGATATTTTAAAGTCATGTGCTTTCCAAGAAAACTACAATGAAATGTTGTTGTTACTCCGTATTGATTAATCAGAGTGAGGCACATGCTTCCACATTTTTTTTAACGTTATTCTTTGAAAAACCCACCAAGTTCTAAATAAGGTTTGTGTTATTCAAAATCCGGTTTATTCTTGTTATTTGAAGATTTCACTTTATCTTGTTATTTGAAGATATCACTTTATCTTGTTACTTGAAGATATCACTTTATCTTGTTACTTGAAGATATTATATCTTGTTACGAAGACGTCATATCTGGTTATGAAAACGTCATATCCTGTAAAGAGAGGAATATAAAAGAGCTGGCACAAATTTTCAATACTTCATAACTGCATCATGTATGAGTTAAGACCTGTTTTACGAACAAGTTACGCGGACATGGATGCCCTAGATTTTACTGGGGATAAAGACTATGTCCCGCTGTTAAAGAACAGGAGGAGGAGACGTCATAGAGAAGTAAACTGCCTCTTCTCAAGAATGAAAATTCCTCGTCATGGATTGCCACAAAATTTTAAAGATGTTCCTCCACATCAGACGCCACAACCTCTAAAGATGGAGGATGCAACGGAAAGCAAAATGTATAATCTGACAGCTTCAAAAGCGGAAACCGAGGTGATTGATCTAACAGATTCAGAAATTGATGAACTTTTAATAACTGTTCCGTTGATGGAAATAGAACCAGCCATCATACCTCTTTTAGAGACTTCATCACGTGAAGGACAGTATAAAATTGATACTACATTCTCCAAGAATGATAATCAGTCTTTGTTATCATTTCATATTCAATCATTGTAAATTGTCATACTTTTTGTACATTATTGTAATTTTTTTTTAAATAAAAGTGGAAAAAATGGGGAAAGAGGGCTTAGGCCCTCTTTCCCCATTTTTTTGGCAAAGTTTTTAACCATTGGAATCATGCATTCAGAGGAGACTTGGAAAGCATGCATTCATTCATTTTGACACGTTCAAGTTAAACATGAAACCTGTTGTTGAAGAAGAAGAAATAAAATCTTATAATTTTACCCAAACTCGGTTACGTTAAAGACACATGAATCCAAGACCTGTTATTACGTTGTATATTAATCATATACCGCTGCAACATTTGTATAACCCTATATCAACTGAAACTTGCCATTGCTCGGAGATTTATAGGATATTTTTGATCGATTTTAATACCATTCTAAAAAAATTGCGGAACATTTTTTTTTTAAATGACGTTGTATCTTTAAAAATGTTGTATTTTTCTTCATAATGAAGAACCATTGGTTAAAATACTTTATAAAAAAATAAGGAAGAGAATCCCACAAAAAATGGGGATTCTCTTCCTTATTTTTTTCGTCTTTATTGTTTCAAAAAAGATGTATATATATTACAATATGTGACAATTCAAGATTATGTAATATAAGACAGATTCCTTGATTAATGAATATAGTTCCATAAGGAGTATTAGTGATGATAGACATTAGTTAGTTAGTTAGTTAGTTAGTTAGTTAATTGATTTTAGTGGCGCAAGGGCCATTCATAGTGTACTCAGTCAGTAAGAATCTTCCAATCAATAATCCATTGATAGCGTCTTCTTTGCTGATCCTGACTTTGTAAATCAAGTCCACAACTTCATCATTGTAGTTGTTCCGGGGAATGTCATTTAATATCATAAAATCCACATGATCACGTTCAATGATCGAATCCAGTTCATCACGATCATTATCTCCATAACTGGTTATATACAGTTTGTTCGGCGTCATGCGGTATTTTAGCATCATATGCTTTCTATTTTGACTACAGTAAAATATTGTAGTCACTCCATGCTCATTAATCAGGGTGAGACACATTATTAACCACTTTCAGAGACGGAGTATATTAAAATTTTGACGAGAAGCTTTCCCTATTTATACTCTTTAGATTATGCAACATATCTGATTATGCAACATATCCGGTTATGAAACGCATCTGGTTATGCAACATATCTGGTTATGAAACGCATCCGGTCAAATCTAGATTCCTCTGAATGTTTTTTCTTAAT
The DNA here is from genome assembly GCA_039090855.1 of Macrothele yani. Taxonomy (NCBI): domain Eukaryota; kingdom Metazoa; phylum Arthropoda; class Arachnida; order Araneae; family Macrothelidae; genus Macrothele; species Macrothele yani. The sequence continues at coordinate 173,833 of JAYWMT010000096.1, read as the reverse complement.
AAGTTAAAAAAATAAAAAATTTATTACGTGTCTTTCCTCCTCATAACAACCTTGCGGATTCTATATAATAGGCATTTTACTACAATAAAGCTAAAAATTTCTGACTTCCAAAAAAGTTTTCATACAAAAGAATTTAAACTGTCACAATGCATTAATATTATCGATACGTATTCAAGAAAATATGAAAGTATTACCTGATTTATCCTTTTATAGCAATGTAGAATAATGGTATTGTAATGAGTCGACAACTAGACGAAACTTGAAGTAAATATACTGAAAAATATATCTCGTGGAGAGAAATGTTGTTTAAATTAAAAATGGCTATGGTACATTTATTATTCTAAAATATTTTGTTACATTTTTATTCTCCTAAAAAAATTTTTTTTTTTTTAGAAAATTAATTTATAGATTTTTATTTGCAGAATAACACATTACAAGATGTCAAACCGAAAGTGAATAAGAATTTATTTTATACGTTGACTGGAAGGTGTAAAGTGAATAAGAATTTATTTTATGCGTTGACTGGAAGGTGTAAAGTGAATAACAATTTATTTTATACGTTGATTGGAAGGTGCAAAGTGAATAAGAATTTATTTTATACGTTGACTGGAAGGTGTAAAGTGAATAAGAATTTATTTTATACGTTGACTGGAAGGTATATCAACACGCTATGGAGGAACATCAACTTCAAAGTAGACAATGTTGCTTTTGCTTTAAATTCTTTGAAGATGAGGAACATTATCGGGAATGTGTTGCGAATCAACAAGACCGTCCCAATGATTTTACAGTAGACGGTGAGCTTTTAAAAAAAATTCGTGATAATAATATTGAAATTATTGTGGATGCTGAAAATGTTGCTTGGTTTCATGCACATCACTTGGCAATTGCATTTGGCTATTCTGATCCAGGAAATGCAACCAAAAATCTCAAGGAATTTAAAAAGTCATATAAAGACCTGGAAAATTTGAAAAAATTTAAAGGCCATGAACTATTTATTAATATACATGGTGTAATACGTCTCGTTTTTAAATCGGCGAAACCCCTGGCGAAGGAATTTCAAAAGTTGTTGTGTACACATATTGAAAAAAACAGTCAACGCTTCAACTCAACTCAGCCCCCTGTTGAAAGCGAAAGTTTAAATGTCATAAATTCCGACCGTATGGATTCAAATCTAGAAATACCGAACCAATTCGTTTAAAAGCACTATGGGAGGGAATAGAAGCTAAATTTCTTGCATTGAAAGAAAAAGGTGAAATTTATCAGGAACCTGACTCTGACAGCGATGAATTCAACTCCGATGAAAATGATTCCAACTCAGAAGATGATGAACCCAACGTAAAAGATGAACTGGATATATTACGGGCAAAAGGTTTAATTGGAGCCGAAATTTCTGAGGAAATTTGAAGAGGAAATTGGTCTTTTTGTATCATGAAGGACAATATGTTCATTTAAAACATATTCCTGCTGGAATAGTTCTTAATACCATTCGTGCTCAGCAGAGACATGTAACAATAGAACTAAAAAATATTTAAATAATCACCCTAATTCTTTAATTTTTTTGATTGTTAATGATTGTAACGCTATTAATCGCTTACACTTGTACGTAGAAGAAGAAATAGCGAAAAGATATCGTAATAGCATCACATTTTTAAAAGATATTGTATTGGATGAACCCGCAGTTAGACTTGATACCTATTTATCTGTAAATGAATTCACTCATTCACTGTTATCTTATTTAATTTAATAAACTTTTATTCGTTTATTCGTTGTTATTTTACAATTACTTCAGAAGACGCAGCCGCGTCAACCCTTGAAAAGATACATGTAATTAGTAGACCTTTTATTTAATAATATACTAGTTATTAAAATTTATATATTATGTACAATAGGTATTTTTAATTTAAATATTATATATTATATGCTATGTATTATACTTACCCACCCGCGTCCACCCTTGAAAAGATGCATGTAATTAGTAGATTTTTTTAATAATATACTGGTTATTAAAATTTATATATTATGTACAATAGGTATTTACCCACCCACATCCACCCTTTTCCTGTTGGAATTCGTGAATACGCATGTTCAAGATTTTACTCTCATGAACAAGTTGTGATTTTTTATTCACTTGGAATTCGTGAATACGTATGTTCAAGATTTTACTCTCATCAAGATTTTCAAGTTGCTTCCCAAGTTATTGCACTCCTGAAATCATTTAATGCAGGAAAAAGATTTGTTTACATGAAAATCCTCCTCTCAAATATACCTCATCTTAAAAATGTGTGGAGCCAGTCCATTGTTTTAGATTCAGAGTTGAATTAGATGCTACCTACGTCTTGAGCTGTCTGAATTTCTAGTGAATTCAGGTGATCACGTTGCTATGAAAATCTACATTTGCACTCAATATTTCCTCTGCTTTTAAAGTACTTTTCGAGGACCTGTCGGAGATGCATTCAGCGAGATTTTTTTTTTGAAGTCAAGTGTTGCCAACTCCATTTCTGTGGGGAATTATTTAATTCTACCTAGTAAATGTTTTGTCTTCTAACTTTATAGATTGACTATTAGGAACATAAGCTTTCTAAATTTCTTCATGTACGAATTTCTAGAGAAAACCTTGTTTTTTTTTTTTTCATGTTAGTTAGGGGGAGGGGGGATTTCTTAGTTTTCCCAAAGAGAAGATTTCTTCTCACGGATCTCTTAGCTCATGGGGGAAAAAAAAGTTCTTATCAGAACTATAATGAATTTCGCCTTGAGAGTCATGAGGTCACTCGTCAGCCTATCTCAAGCTCTCCTTCTTCATTCTCAATCAGTTAATTTAGTGGACGGACTTCAGTTGTTTCCCTTCCTGAGAAAAATGCTGCCTCTTCGACATAACAAGGAAAGACTTCATTTCCATTACTCTCAGCTGTTCTCCTTAACTCAAGCTATTCATTACTTTTCCCGCTTGGAAGAAGAAGTGGAATATTTAAGTGGAGAATTCTCAAAGATCAAAATTTATGGAAAATCATATTCCATTCCCAGACAACATGCTGCCTTCGGGGACCCCAATCTGAAATACACTTTTAGCGGTTTGTGCTTAGAACCTAACCCTTGGACGCCGTTACTTCAGGAAATCAAGCTTTATGTTGAGAAAGAATGTGGTGAATCCTTCGACTTTGTTTTAATTAATAAATATCGAAATGGAGATGATAGAATCAACGATCACCTTGATGACGAAGCTGAATTAGATCATTTGTCTTGTATTGCATTTTACAATAGGTATTTTTTTTAAATATTATATATTATAGACTATGTATTATACATGTAATTAGTAGAATTTTTTTAATAATATACTGGTATTAAAATTTATATTTAGAATAATAATTTTACAATAGGTATTTTTTATTTAAATATTATATATTATTATGCACTGATATGTTTAGAAATTATTTATTTTATGTAATTTTATAATGTGCGGGACTGACAATATATAGATCTAATGTCAGTCTCGTAAATTATTTATTTTATGTAATTTTATAATGTGCGGAACTGACAATATATAGATCTATTGTCAGTCCCGTAAATTATTTATTTTATGTAATTTTATAATGTGCGGGACTGACAATACAATATATAGATCTATTGTCAGTCCCGTAAATTATTTATTTTATGTAATTTTACTTTTACTTTTATAATTTATCCATGATTACCCTCAACTCGAAGTAATTATACCGGTTGATATATCCTGTGGTAAGAAGAGACGTATAAATAAAAATACTTATTGTAAATTATTATTTTAGAAACTTTCAAAAAAAAAAAATTTTTTTTTTTTTTAGAAATAAAAATTTGTGGGAATAGTTTTTAGGATTTTAGGAAAATAATTATACCACAGATATTTTTTATTTAAATATCTTTGTATTATATCTGCTGACACATAATGTCTGAATCCTATTATAGAACTTATGATTTGAGTGATACATCAAAAATACAGTTTCGTTTAAAGGGAGTGTTTCCATTAATTTTCATTACTGCATTTGGTTCAACTTATCCATTATTTAAGGAATATTTTAGAAATTGGCCCTATTCAAGTTATTCTTTTACGTTACTAAAGTCTACTGGATTTCTCGTCACTCGTTCAGGTTCGTTATAGATTATTAATGATAAAGAATGGATTTTTTTAACATTGGAAGAATGTAAACAATTGAACACATATTTTCCAGAAATTGTTGAATGCTTAGATACCTATTTTGAACAACAACCTAAAAGGAAAAAGAAATTACTCACCTATTAAGCCTTTTCTGTACGGTGATCACTTTAGCGAAGATTTAACACATGTTGTACGGTAATCACTTTATCCTTAGCGAAGAAATGAGAATGTAACACATGTTGTGCAACGGTCACTTTGTCCTTAGTGAAGAAATGAAAATTTAACACATGTTGTACGGCGGTCACTTTATCCTTAGTGAAGAAATGAACCAAAGTTGGTTTGCTAAGGGATGTCAAGTGGTGTCACATCCGTTAAAACATTTTATTGGACAACCTTTTCTACAGGAAGTGCGGATTTAACGAATCAGATGTTTTTTTATTGGCCAACCTTTTCTACAGGAAGTGCTGATTCAACGAATCAGTTGTTTTGCTGAAAGTGGTGTCACATCCGCTAAAACATTCTATTGGCCAACAGTTTCTACAGGAAGTGAGTTCAACCAATGAATTGTTTTGCTGAAAGTGGTGTCACATCCGCTAAAACAATCTATTGGCCAACCTTTTCTACAGGAAGTGCGGATTCAACGAATCAGATGTTTTGTTTACAGTGATGTCACATCCGCTAAAATATTCTGTGTATAAAAGTACTGCCGACAACATACTCTAAAGCAGTAGTATCTGAAGCATCTGAAGCAATTAACGATGATGGAATCTAATGAAGTATCTATTAAGCTTAATGTTTTTTGTCATAATGATGGATATAAAATTGAACAAGAGATTGGAGTTTTTAAGGTTTCAAAAGAATATATAAATATTCAGGTGATGAAGAAAAATATTGCTATCAAAGAAGGAAAACTGCATTTGTTTTACGGTGCTCTCACAAATGGGCGTAAAGATATAGGAGCCATCATTGAAGAAACGAGATTTTATACAAGTAAATATTTTACTTTGGGTATGCAAAAGGTTCCTCCTCAGTCACAACACGTATTTAAAATATATAATAAGGCAACACCTATCTATGTATATCTGTTCAATCCTGTAAAGGCAAGCATGTATTTAAATGAAGAAAAAATTTCCATTTTGAGATGTGCAAATACAATTCCATTGGAGACGGATGTCATCAATAGTTTTGATAAAGCAGTGTTAACCAATAATCATGTAATAGATTCTGGAACAGATTATTTTTTCTTCACGTCGTGGAAATGCATATTTGACTTTTACGTACAAGAGAGTGTTTCCTTGCCTACACTGCAAAAAACTGTTTTACTTCAAAGAAATTACCAAACCTTGCCTACCGTACAAGAAAGTGTCGACTTGTCAACTACCGTACAAGAAAGTGTCGACTTGTCAACTACCGTACAAGAAAGTGTCGACTTGTCAACTACCGTAAAAGAAAGTGTCGACTCTACCGTACAAGACAGTGTCAACTTGCCACCTGCCGTACAAGACAGTGTCAACTTGCCACCTACCCTACAAGACAGTGTCGATCAAACTTTGTGTACCCTACAAGAAAGTGTCGACTTGCTGTCACAAAAAAGTGCCGACCCACATGACAGTGCCGATCAAACGGGTAAGCGGAAAGGACCTGAACTAGAAAATATGAAGAAACGTATTAAATTAAACGATGATAATAACGATAAACTTTTAAAAGAATTGGATATCTACAATGAAATTTCACTATCGTACTATTTAGATGAAATGTTTTCTTCAGAAAACTTTTCTGACGAACCAGTAGATGAAGATATTGTTTGGTTGACGCGGGATTCTAAAGAAAAATCAACCATGACTGACTTATCTTTGTTTGATATTCAGAAAATGCAAGTGATAAATGATACAGTTTATCCAAATTACACAGCATTTAATTATGATCCAAATTTGCAAGACATGTTGGCATTTGCAAATATTTTGTAAATATTTTTTTTTATTTTAATTGTTAGTTAGTTAGTTAGTTAATTGATTTTAGTGGCGCAAGGGCCAGGTTTGGCCAAAGAGCGCCAGACACAGAACAATCAGTTAAAGATATTTAAAAGCGGGGTGAAATGATTAAGATCAGACAGGCTTGGCAAAAGTTAGAATAGAGAATGATAAAAGCTGTGAAGACTAGTTAGTCAATTAGGTTTATAAATAAATAAATAAATTCGCCAATTCACTGTTATAATCATTATAAATTATTATTATTATTTTTTTTTTAAATAAGTTTTAAAAAGTCTATCTGCTTTAAGAACGAAAACACTGCGAAAGTGTCGCAGTGGTCGCCCAAAAGCTTCTGCAGTGTAGCTGCGCCGTCATCCAGTAGATGAGACTGAAAATAGTGAAACCGATGATTACAAAAACGAACACAACTACATAAAACATGAGAGATGGTGAGTAAACAGTCGCACGCCTCACACATTGGGGCAGCGTCGCCACACAGCAAATAGCTATGCGTGAAGCGACAATGCCCGATGCGCAGACGCGCAAGAACAACTTCCTCCCCACGGTTCCGGCGACACGATGATTTCCAGATTCCAAGGTTAGGTTTTATACGGTGCAGTTTATTCTCCACCTGTTGGTCCCACAGACTTCGCCACGTTCGTCTGATATGATCGTGAACAAGAAAGCGAAAATCGCGGTGAAACAGTGGCAAGGGTGTGACGACCAAAGAAGAGGCAGATCTAGCAGCAGCATCGGCAGACTCGTTCCCTGGGATCCCAACATGCCCAGGAATCCAGCAGAACCGAATCTTAACATCAGCCTCGAGCAAAGAACGAAGAAGTCTCCGAACGGCAAAAAGAAGTGGGTGGCCAGTGAAATCCAAAGATGACAATGATTGCACAACACTCAACGAATCAGTGTACACAATAGCACGCTGATGAGAGTTCGACTGCACGTGAACAAGTGCAAGATACACAGCATGCATCTCCGCCGAAAAAACCGTGGCCTCAGGAGGAATGCGGGCAACAGAAACTTCGTCAACGCAGACGGCGGCGGATCCAACAACACCAGCCGCCTTAGATCCATCGGTGAAAACAGGAATAAAGTCTGCATTGACGTAACGGTGTTCAGCGAAGAGCTGCTGGTACACTGACGCAGGGGTTGAGGACTTGTCAAAAGATGTAAAGCTGGTATCGACCATGACACCAAGAGGTTGGTTGGTTGGTTGGTTGTTGGATTTTATTGGCGCAAGGGCCAGGTTTGGCCAAAGAGCGCCAGACCAAGAACTATCAGCCACAGATTTTTAAAAAACGTGGAAAATGATTAAGAGCAGACAGGCTTGGTAAAAGTTGAAAAAGAGTATGATGAAAGCTGTGAAGACAAGGTAGTTAATTAGGTTTATATAAAAATTTATTAATTGACTATTATAATTATATATTTTTTTTTTTTAAACAGAACTACACAAAGGATGAGTCACTCTCCTCCCCCACACTCCCCTGCAATGCTGGCAGAGGGCGGGGACGAACTGTCACTCTCTTCTCCCCCATGTTCCTCTGCAATGTTGTTTGAGGCTGGGGACGAACTGTCACTCTCCTCCCCCTATGTTCCTCTATAATGTTGGTTGAGGGTGGGGACCTCGCTGAGGCCGAGACAGTTGGATGGACACTGCACACCTTTGCGGATTGAGGGCCGGGTCGTCCGCACGTGCAGGCTTTCTGCTTTAAACTGGAAGAGAGGGTCGGCTGCAAAAGAGAAGGCCCAGAATCAGGTAGTCGAAAAATCGCGAGCTCGGGGAAAAACACCTGTGTCGCTTGGTCAGCTGTAGATCGCTTGGCAAGCGCTGCGAGAGCTACAGGGCGCGGAACAAAGGGCTGCACGGGTTGTGGCAGAGACTTAACAACTGCGGCAAAACTACGCTGTCGAGTGTTGGGAATACCCAACTTGGCTTTGGCAGCAGGGTACGAGAGGCCTTCCAGGGTCTTGAGGCGCTGGATCGCCATCTCGTCCTTCCATTTCATACAGTTGCGGGAGTAAGCTGCATGGGCCTCACCGCAGTTAACACAGCAGGCCGCAGAAGTGCAACCTTCCCCGTCATGTTCACCGGAGCCACAATTAGCGCAACGAGCGGAACTCTTACAGAATCGTTGTGAATGCCCGTACCTCTGGCACCTGAAACAGCGCAGAGGACTGGGAATGTACGGGCGAACTGCACAGACCAAGTAGCCTGCTTTGATTTCTGTCGGAACTTTCGGGGAGTCAAAAGTCAAGATGACATTTTTTGACTTAATCATGGAACCATCACGCCGGAACATCATACGACGTGCAGCAATAACACCTTGATCAGCAAGTTCAGTCACGAATTCGTCTTCACTGCATGGCAAGAGATCAAACTCCGAAATCACACCCCGAGAGGTGTTAAGAAACGGGTGAGGTGTCACTTTCACAGGAATGCCTTGAAGACTAGTGAGGTTCAGAAAAGTGTTACTCTGAGAAACACTGCAAGTTTGGACAAGCAGGTCCCCAGAGCGAAGCTTCCTGACAGACTTCAAGGGGCCAACCGCAGCGTCCAAAGCTTTAGAAATGAAAAAGGGAGATCTGATGGACAGTCTCTCATTCGGATCGATGGATTCTACAAGCAAGTGAGTAGCATGCGTAGTCACAGCAATTGAGGGGAGACGACGCTTCGGAGCGACTGGTACAGCTGCCGAAGAAGAGGTTCCACATTCTTGGTCCAGGTCAAGGTCTAAAGACCGTTTAAGGTTATGAGACTTGGTAGGTTGAGAAGACGAAGGAGTGTCGTTGGCAACTATCATTTTGTCAGGTGACTTAAATTTGGAGTTTTTGTTCTTTTTACCCATGGAAAAAAGGAGGAAGATTCGTCTGCAGACTACTCCACCCACCACCGAGCCCTACAAGGGAGAACTGGAGGTCTGCAAGCCAAGAAAATGACGCTGGACACAGTTCTGGAGCTTATACGTTGCAGATATAGTCCGTTGGCTGTGATCACACGCACTCGGCGGACACTTCGGCCTCCGGGTACCGTCATGCCAACGCCTTTGGCATGATCCCACAGCCCCCGGGCTCACCCTGCCGTGCTATACGACAAAAAAGCCGCTAAAGCCGTGTACACAACTTGGTACAAGACTTCTGACTAGAGGTGGGTTAGTCTCTAGCCTCCCGTTTACAGCGAAGCCGGGGTCGAAGAGGAGTGTTGGTACACAGGAGGCACTTATCCGGTCTCCTGCGACCTCAGCCGCCAGACATCCCATTTCCGCCTCACGGGTCTCCGCACGCGGCAAACATGCAGGTAGGTCTAGCGCCCAAACCAGCGAAAAGGAAAAAAGAAATCCAAAGAAGACAAATCCTGTCAGGGAACCTAAACGGAATCTCAGCAACCTACGAACTGAGCGGTTAATATAAATCAGTTAGTGGTGGAGGGTAACAAAACCACAAGACCGGGGTGTTAGTGCATAACGTGGTAGCGATTAGGTAAAGTATACAACACGGGCAACTAGCCAGTGGAGAAAATAAATAAAAACGAAAAAGCGAGACACAAGACCAGCTCGGGATCGTGGGGCCGCGACTCCCCAACAGCTGGATGAACAGCCGTCCCTGCAAACACCAACAGCACCGAAACAAGAAACAGGCGGTGGCATGACATCAGATGTTGACCAGTCACAAGGTCAGCTCGGGCCGTGGGGGCGCCGCTCCCCAAATAACTGGAAAACCAGCTATCCCCGTGCGGGGGACACCAAGAGGATGCCATGGAGAATCCTCAAAGCCCCTGGTCTCTCCAACGAGTGACAAGTCGAGCCCTGCATCACGAGCTACGGCCGCCATACGAAGACCGAAGGTTCGAATGCACGAGGGACGGATCTCGAACAAACGAGCATGCCGGGGATGAAAAACTGCATCGTATAAAGGATGGTCTGTGAGTGATTTAAGTTTCAGGTAAAATTGAAGAGACAGCTGCAGACGGCGTAAATGAAGCGACGGTTCGTTCGCGTCGGCATAAAGGCTGGGAATGGGTGACGTACGAAAGGCTCCCGTACAAAGACGCAGCGCTTGATGGTGGATGGTATCCAACGGCCGGAGAACGGTAGGACGCGCAGAGCCATACACCATACAGCCATAATCCAGCCTAGACCGAATGAGAGAATGGTAAATACGGAACAAAGAAGTCCTGTCTGCACCCCAGGAGACTGAGGCAAGGATCTTAAGGATTGACAAGGCTCTCAGACAGGAAGTCCTAAGCCGTCGAACGTGCGAGCGAAAGGTGAGAGCACGGTCAACGGTCAAACCAAGGAACTTGGTTTCCGGCAAAACTGGAATGGCTGCACGGTCCAAATAGAGCTCTGGATCAGGATGGAGGCCACGCCTCCGGCAGAAATGGACACAGGCTGTCTTGTCGGGAGAAAGAACAAACCCATTATTGTTAGCGGCTTTAACAATCTGGGTAATTGCAGACTGCAGCTGCCTTTCAACGAAATGCATGCTGGATGACGAACAGAAGATGTGAAGGTCGTCAACATAAATGGTAGCCGAAACCGTAGGAGGAAGATTTTTGAGTAAACAATTAATGTGGAGGGTGAACAGTCACCGAAAGAATGCTGCCTTGAGGAACGCCTTGTTCTTGATGGAAAAAGGCGGACAGCGTTGTACCCAGGCGCACCTGGAACACACGGTTACGAAGAAAGTTGGCAATGAAGGTTGGCAGGTTTCCCCGCAACCCACTCTCGTGGAGGTCACGGAGGATACCGTGACGCCACGCTCTATCGTAAGCTTTTTCGATGTCAAAAAATACAGACACCAGGTGCTGCCTACGTACGAACGCCTCACGAACAGACGTCTCAAGGAGCAGGAGATGGTCAGGAGCTGAACGATGACGACGGAAGCCGCTTTGTGATGGAGAGAGTATTCGATGTTCTTCAAGAAAATAAATTAGCCGGGAATTAACCATTCGTTCAAGGATTTTGCACAGACAGCTAGTGAGGGCAATTGGCCGATAACTAGAGGGAGACTTGGGGTCTTTGCCAGGCTTGGGAAAAGGTAAAACAAAAGCTCTTCGCCAAGAGTCCGGGAAACTGTGCTCCAACCAAATACGGTTGAAAAGCACTAACAGATTCTCGAGAGACGACTGCGAGAGATGACGAATCATGTCATAGTGGATGCCGTCGGGACCGACACATGTTGCGCCGGACCGATGCAGAGCCACCCGTAGTTCAACCATGCTGAAGGGGGAGTTATACTCAGTGTTATAAAAAGGCGCAAAGGAGATTTTCTGGCGTTCCGCGGTTGTTTTAATCCTCTGAAAGGACGGGAGATACGCCTGAGAACTAGAAACTGAGGCAAACGCTTCGCCCAAGCAATCCACAATCTCCCCAACTTCAGCATACGTGCAGCCGTTATTCTCAAGAATTGAAATTTGGCGGGAACTATAGTTTCCCCGGATCTTACGAATTTTTTCCCAAACAGTTTTTGAACTGGCACGTGAATTGATAGATGAAACGTACTTCATCCAAGACTCCCTCTTGCTTCGTCGACGCACCAACCGAGCGTAAGATTTTTGCTCTTTTAAATTTAACAAGATTAGCATCGGTCGGATAACGCCGAAAAGTACACCAGGCCTTATGTTGAACTCTCCTAGCCGCTGCGCAATCAGGGTTCCACCAAGGCTTCGGACGTCTTGGGAGCGTCGTTGATGTTTTTGGGATAGAGAAATCTGCTGCCTGAATGATACACGTTGTGACATCAGTAACAGTTGCGTCAATTGACCCACGGGTCACCATGGCAAAAGATATTACTGCGGACGGTGTGAAGACCTCCCATTTGGCACGATCCATCCTCCAACGAGGAGGGCGGGAGGCAGAAGATGGTACGCTCACATTATACCTAAGGACAATTGGGAAGTGGTCGCTTCCATGGAGGTCGTCACACACCGTCCACGACCAGTCGGCCATAACCGATGGTTGACCCAAAGATAAATCGATTGCACTGAAACTTCATGTAGGCTCGTGGAAGTAAGTGTCAGCACCGGTGTTAAACAGGCACAAAGAAGTCGAGGAAAGAAGAGATTCGATCCTACGGCCTCGTGAGTCTGTTCTGACACTACCCCACAATGGATTATGAGCATTGAAGTCACCCAGAAGAAGAGCAGGTGACGGCAGCTGCGCAACTAAGCTCTCAAGAACGGACACGCTCACGTCCTCATCCGGCGGCAGATAGACGCTGCAAACAGTTAGAGGCACAGGCATGGAGATACGCACCACAACGGCTTGTAAAGATGTTGAGACCGCAACAGAAGAAACTGGAACACTGTGGGGGACAAGGATGGCAACTCCCCCGCAAGCTATATCTCCTGAAACATTATCTTTCCGAAATGCACTGTAGCCTCGAACTGAAAGGAGGTCTGATGGTTTAAGTTTTGTCTCCTGGAGGCAAAGGCACACCGGAGAGTATGACGAAAGCAGATGTTTCACGTCGTCATGTCTTGTCCGAAAGCCTCGACAGTTCCACTGAACGATTTGATCCATGGTTTGAAGTGTGGTGAATGAGAAAAGAAAAAACGAAAAACAAAACCCGAGAAAAACTGGGACAACTAAAAGTTGTCCGATTCCATCATTTCGTCTGCAATGTCCATGTGCGCTTGGGACTGTTTTGTCCGACGCCCTGTAGTCTCTGGTGGTAAAATGGGGCGGTATTTTGGTTCCTGTGTCGCAGATGATCTTGCCCGATCCTGGTTCTTATGATGGGAGTTTGGAGATTTCTTCTCCTTTTCTTTTTCCTTTCTCTTTCCTCCCGGGGTTGTTGAAGTCCCGGTGGTGCTGGTGTTAGTTGCAGCAGGTTTAGGCACGGTGGTTGCTGGAGTTTTCGCGTCCCGAGCTCGGGATTGCAGTGCTGCCAGACCAACAGCTATGATGTCGTCTAGCTTGTAAGGACAATTCACTGGGATTTGGCTATCAGTCTGGGTACCGACTGTAGTCCTTGCAATAACCGCTCATGAATAAGATCGCCGATTTGATTGATTTGGAGCGACCTTTCTTCTGGCCTCTGGGTAGGAGATTCCCTCAACGGTCTTAATGCGTTGGATCTCTTTTTCCTCCTTCCACTTTGGGCAGTCTCTCGACGATGCTGCATGAGATCCTTGCAGTTGAAGCACAGCTCGGCTTCGGCATGGCAATCTTGCAAAGTATGGTCTGTTGCTGTACAACGCCCACACCGAGCAGTGCTCCTGCAAGACTGCTGGGAGTGACCATATGCTTGGCATTTGAAGCATCGTAGAGGACTTGGTATGAAGGGGCGCACTTCACAGGTGTAGATACCCTGCCTTGATTGATGTTGGCAGGGATGGGGTGTTAAAGGTCAGTATTATGTTTCGAGATGGGACAGATTGGCCATTTCGAAGAAATAGGATGCGCCGGACTCCACTCACTTGTTGGTCTCTCAGTTCCTCCAGAAGTTCTTGGTCACTGCACTCCAGAAGGTCTTGAGAAGAGATAACACCTCGTGAGGAATTGAGGTAGCCGTGAGGAGTAACTTTCACTGGACAATCTAAAAAAGAGGTGGTGTTTAAAAGCACTGTAGCATATCTGGGACTCGACATCTCGACAAGAAGATCTCCAGATTGGAGCTTCTTAACGCTCTTAGGAGAGCTGGCAATTGATTGCAATGCTTTATTTATCCAGAAGGGGCTTCTGGTGTTTAATGGGTTTGAAGCGTCCAAGGAGTGGATGCAAAAGAACCGAACATTGGCAGAATCAGGTGTAGGTTTCTTGTTGGGAGGGGGTGACCCTTCCTCAATGGGCCGCTTTGTTTGAAGTTCTTGGGAAATTTTTTTGTTATCCATGAATAGAAGTAAAAAGTTCGTCCGCCGATTTCCCCGCCCACAACCGAGCCCAACAGGGGAGAGCCGGAGGTCCGCAAGCCCAATTGGACGCAGGACACGACTCTAGCGTTAAGCAACGGATATAGCATGTTGACAGTGCAGACAAGCGCTCAGCGAGTACCGAGACTTTCCCAGGTCTCGGTAACACCCCTTTGGCATGCCCGCACTATCCCCAAACTCACCCTGTTGTACGAAACAACAAGCCGATTGACTAGGAGTGGGTTAGTTCCTAGCCGCCCGTTTAGGGTGAAGCAGGGGGCAAAGAGGAGTGTTGGCGACTGGCGACAACAACAACCTGGCCACCAGAAACCTCAGCCTCCAGCATCCCCTTTTCCACCTTACGGGTCACCGTACACGGCAAACGTGCAGGTAGGTCTAGCAAACCAGCCCGGAAAAACAAGAGAGGAACAGAAAATGGAGAAGCAAGTCGAGTAGAAAATGGAGTAGAAAAGAAGAACAGGTAGTGGAGAAGAAAGTAAAAACAGGAAAGGGAGAGGAAAGCCAGAGGAAAGGTTGGTTGGTTGGTTGGTTGATTTTTATGGCGCAAGGGCCATTATTGGCCAAAGAGCGCCAGAAACAAGACAAACAAATAGTATTAAAAATGTGGTAAAAAGCTTAAAATCTGACTGATCATGTAAAACTGAAAAATGAGAACGATGGAAGGGCTAAAAAAGAAAATGGAACAAACAGTATTAAAAACATGATACAATGATTAAAATCTAGCTGATTCATTAAAACTGAAAAATGAGGATGATGATAAGGCTAAAATCTAGACACGTTTAAAATAGTCAGTTTCTTTAAAAAATGAAAACACGGCAACAGAGTCACAGTGGTCATTGAGGAGCCGCTGCAGTGTAGCTGCGTCCTCGGTCAACAAATGAGAATGAAAGAAATGAAAACGTACATCACGAAAACGAACACAGGTACACAGAAGATGAGTGACAGTGAGTCGGCAGTTGCACGTCTCACACAGCGGCGCAGTGTCGCCACACAGCAAAAAGCAGTGAGTGAAACGACAATGCCCAATGCGGAGACGCGCGAGCACCACTTCCTCCCTACGGTTCCGACGATATGAGGATTTCCAGACTTCAAGATTAGGTTTAATACGATGCAGTTTATTCTCCACCTGTTGGTCCCACAGACCTTGCCACGTTCGCTTAATATGGTCGCGTACCAGAAAGCGGAAATCCCGGTGAAACAGTGGCAAGGGTGTGACGACCAAAGAAGAAGCAGATCTAGCAGCCGCATCAGCACACTCGTTACCCGAGATTCCAACATGCCCGGGGATCCAACAAAATTGTATCTGGACACCGGCCTCGAGCAAGGAACGAAGAAGCCTTCGTACGGAAAGAAGAAAGGGGTGGTCAAAGCAGTCCAACGATGACAGTGACTGCAAGACACTCAAGGAATCCGTATAGACCATAGCACGATGATGAGAACTCGACCGAACATGGAGAAGAGCGAGATACACAGCATGCATCTCCGCTGAAAACACCGTGGCCTCAGCTGGGATCCGCGCCACTGAAACGTCATCTACACAGACAGCCGCGGATCCAACGACTCCATGCATCTTGGAGCCATCAGTAAAAATAGGAGTATAATCAGAATTTAGGTCACGGTGCTCAGCGAAGAGCTGCTGGTACACTGACGCAGGGGTTGAGGATTTATCGAAAGATGTAAAGGTGGTATCAACCATGACACCAAGTGGGTGCCATGGCGGATCCCCAAAGCCCCTGGTCTCTCCAACAAGTGACAAGTCGAGCCCTACATCACGGGCTACGGCCGCCATACGGAGACCGAAGGTTGAAATGCACGAGGGCCGGTTCCCGAATAAACGAGCATGCTGAGGATGAAAAACTGCATCGTATAAAGGATGGCCTGGAAGAGATCTAAGTTTCAGGTAGAATTGAATAGACAGTTGCAGACGGCGTAATTCAAGCGATGGTTCGTTCGCGTCAGCGTAAAGGCTGGGAATCGGAGATGTTCGAAATGCTCCCGAACAAAGACGCAGTGCTTGATGGTGAATAGTGTCCAAAGGCCGGAGAACGGAACGACGAGCAGAGCCATACACGATACAACCATAATCCAGTTTCGACCGGATTAAAGAATGATAAATGCGAAGCAACGACACCCTGTCTGCGCCCCAGGAGACTCTTGAAAGGATCTTAAGAATAGATAGAGCCCGCAGACAGGAAATCTTGAGCCGCCGAACGTGCGCACGGAATGTAAGCGCACGGTCGACGGTCAGTCCAAGGAACTTGGTCTCCGGCAAAACTGGTATGGCTGCACGGTCTAAAAACAGCTCTGGGTCAGGATGGATGCCGCGCCTCCGGCAGAAATGGACACACGCTGTCTTGTCGGGAGAAAGAACGAAACCATTGCTATTCGCCGCTTTAAAAATCTGGTTAATCGCAGACTGCAACTGCCTTTCAATAAAATTCATGCTGGATGACGAGCAGAAAATGTGTAAATCATCAACATAAACTGTAGCCGAAACCGCAGGAGGAAGATTTGTGAGGAGACAATTAATGCGAAGGATGAACAATGTGACAGATAAAATGCAACCTTGAGGAACACCTTGTTCTTGATGGAATGTTGCAGATAGCGTCGTACCCAGGCGCACCTGGAACACCCGATTGCGAAGAAAATTTAAAATAAATGTCGGAAGATTTCCTCGCAATCCGCATGCGTGGAGGTCACGGATAATACCGTGCCGCCACGCTCGATCATAAGCTTTTTCAATATCAAAAAATACAGAAACCAGGTGCTGCCTACGCACGAACGCCTCGCGCACAGATGTCTCAAGGTGCAGGAGATGATCGTGAGGTGAACGATGACGGCGAAAGCCGCTTTGTGATGGTGAAAGTACTTGATGATATTCTAAAAAATGAATTAACCGGGAATTAACCATGCGTTCAAGAACTTTACACAGACAGCTAGTGAGAGCAATTGGACGATAACTAGAGGGAGACTTGGGATCCTTGCCAGGTTTGGGAAAAGGCAGAACAAAAGCGTTTCGCCAAGATTCCGGGAAACTGTGCTCCGACCAAATACGATTATACAAGATTAAGAGATTCTCGAGAGACGACTGCGAGAGATGACGGAGCATGTCATAATGGATGCCATCGGGACCGACCGATGTAGCGCCGGACCGATGCAGAGCCACCCTGAGTTCAACCATGCTGCAGGGGGAGTTATATCCAGTGTCGAGAAAAGGCGCAAAGGAGATTCTCTGGCGTTCCGCAGTGGATTTAATCCTCAGAAAGGAGGAAGGATACGCCAGGTCACTCGACACGGAGGCAAACGCCTCCCCAAACAATCAGCAATCTCCCCGACTCCAGCATATGTGCAGCCGTTACTCTCGAGAATGGAGATCTGGTGAGAGCTGTAGTTACCCCGGATCCTACGAATCTTGTCCCACACACTTTTCGAACTGGCACGTGAAGTGAGAGATGAAACATACTGGATCCAAGACTCCCTCTTGCTACGTCGACGCACCAACCGAGCATAGGATTTTGCTCGTTTGAATGTAACGAGATTAGCATCGGTTGGATAACGCCGAAACGTAGACCAGGCCTTATGTTGAGCTCTCCTAGCCGCTGCGCATTCAGGGGTCCACCAAGGCTTCGGACTTCTGGAGAGGGTCGTAGACGTTTTTGGTATAGAAAGATCAGCTGCCTGAAGAATACAATTTGTTACTTCAAGAACCGCTGCGTCGATTGACTCTTGGGTCACCATTGCAGAAAATATCAAAGCTGACGGTGTGAAGACCTCCCATCTCGCACGCTCCATCCTCCAACGAGGGCGGGAGGCAGAAGATGGCATGTTCGCATGATGCGAGAGGACAATGGGAAAGTGGTCGCTCCCGTGGAGGTCGTTACACACCGCCCACGACCAGTCAGCAATAATTGATGGTGATCCCAAGGTCAAATCGATCGCACTGAAGGATCGTGTCGGTTCATGGAAGTACGTGTCAGCACCGGTGCTAAAAAGGCACAAAGAGGCCGAGGACAGAAGAGACTCTATGCGACGACCTCTCGTGCTGATGCTGACACTACCCCACAAATGATGATGGGCATTGAAGTCACCCAGTAGAAGAAAGGGTGAAGGCAGCTGATCAACTAATCTCTCCAGTACCGAGACGCTCACGTTCTCGTCCGGCGGCAGATAGACACTGCAGACAGTAAGAGGTACAGGCATAGAAATACGAACCGCCACGGCCTGCACAGTTGTGGAAACCGCGACGGAAGATACCGGAACCCTGTGAGGGACGAGAACAGCGACTCCCCCACAGGCTATATTTCCAGACGAGTTATCTGTCCGAAATGCACTGTAGCCTCGAACTGAAAGCAGGTCCGATGGTTTAAGCTTCGTCTCCTGTAGACAAAGGCACACCGGAGAGTAAAATGAAAGCAGATGTTTCACTTCATCAAAGTTCGTCCGAAAACCTCGACAGTTCCACTGAATGATTGAAGCCATGGTTATAAGTGAAATGAAAATGATCAAACGAAGTCTGGCTCCATCGCCTCTGCTGGGGGTTCCCCCAGATCTGGAGGCGTGTGACCAGGGGCTAAGATGGGAGCATGTTTTGTCCCAAGTGTCTTACCAGGAGGCGCACGACGTTGAGTCGTTTCCTGAGATTTTGGAGGAGAAGAAATGCTTTTCTTATCCTGGGCTTTGGTCTTTTTGTTAGAAGAAGTGGCCTGACTTCCCTTGTTGGTGGTGGGATGAGTCTTCTTCGGCGAAGTGGTGGGTGGCGCTTTCAGACCCCTAGCTCGAGACTGGAGTGCCTCCAGTCCGGCTGCGATGATGTCGTTAACATTGAATGGACATTTAAGGGGGATCTCAATGTCGGTCTGAGTGGCAACCGTAGATTTGGCAACCACCACTGAAGCGTATGATCGCCGATCAGATGTAACAGGGACCACTTTTCTTCTGGCCTCAGGATAGGAAATATTTTCCACCGTTTTGATCCTTTGGATTTCCTTCTCCTCCTTCCACTTGGGACAATCTTTGGCTGATGCCGCGTGTGAACCCTTGCAGTTCACACAAAACTCAGCCTCGGCCACACATTCCTGCAAAAGATGTTCTGTGGCACCACAGCGTGCACACCGGGGATTGCTCCTACACGACTGCTGAGAATGGCCATAAGACTGGCACCTAAAACATCTCAGAGGGTTAGGGATGTACGGGCGTACCTCGAGGTGGAGATACCCTGCCTTGATGGATGTAGGCAGGGAAGGGCAGTTAAAAATCAAGATAATATTCCAGGATGGGACAAACTGCCCATTCCTCCTGAAAGAAATGCGTCGCACACCCGTAACATGTTGGCTCCTCAGTTCTTAGAGAAGTTCATCCTCAGTGCAATCAATAAGATCCCGAGAGGAGACAACACCTCGAGATGAATTTAGGTACCCATGAGGTGTTATTTTTACAGGAGTCTCAAGCAGCGTGGTGGTGTTAATAAGTGTGGTACTGTAGGCCACAGTGGACATCTCTACAAGAAGATCTCCAGATTGCAGCTTCTTTACGCTTTTAGGAGAGCTTGCGATGGATTGAAGAGCTTTATTGATCCAAAATGGACTTTTGGCACTCAAAGGCTTTGAAGGGTCCAATGAGTGCACAAAAAAGAAACGAGCATGAGAAGAATCCGGAACATGTTTTTTTGCGGAAGGGGATGAGCCTTCCTCTATACCTCTTTTGCTTTTTGGTTCTTGGGAAATTTTATTTTCATCCATGAAAAAATTTAATAATTCGTCCGCCGACTTCCCCACCCACAATCGAGCCCAACGAGGGAGAGCCGGAGGTCCGCAAGCCCAAGTGGACGCAGGACACGACTCTAGGGATAGCAAGCGGATATAGCAAGTTGATAGGGGAGACATGCGCTCAGCGAGCACCCAGACTTTCCCATGCCTGGGGAACACCCCTTTGGCATGCCCACCCTATCCCCAGACTCACCCTGTCGTACGAGACGACAAGCCGTTAGAGGTCTGGGCTCCACTCGGCCACAGACCTCATTGACTAGGAGTGGGTTAGTTCCCAGCCGCCCGTTTAGGGTGAAGCAGGGGGCAAAGAGGAGTGTTGGCAACTGGCGACAACAACACCCAGGCCTCCAGAAACCTCAGCCTCCAGCATCCCCTTTTCCACCTTACGGGTCACCGCACACGGCAGACGTGCAGGCAGGTCTAGCTAACCAGCTCGGAAAACACAAAGAAAGAAACATGAAATGGAGAAGACAGGAAAGAAAACGAGAAACTAAAATCCTGAGCTGGCGCATAATCACAACCTCAGCAACCTACAACTGAGGCGGGTTCGTGTAAAGTGAAAAACATAAAACATGTGAAAATCATCACATATAGTACATGTTGGCTCGGGCCGTGGGGACGCCATCCCCCCATCAGCTGGATGAACAGCTGTCCCTTCGGTTACATAATCGTTCAAGACGAAATATATAAATGGATCCGTCACAAGGTCAGCTCGGGCCGTGGGGGCGTTGCTCCCCAAATAACTGGAAAACCAGTTATCCCCGTGCGGGGCCAGAGGAAAGGAAAGGGCTGGCGCATAATCACAACCTCAGCAACCAACAACTGAGGCGGGTGCTGTCAAGGTGGTGGCAACACAAAGTTGTAATGGGAAGAATCAAACATAACATGTCGGCTGGGGCCGTGGGGTCGCTACTCCCCATCAGCTGGATGAACAGCTGTCCCTGCGGTAACGTGAAAGCACAAAAACAAGAAAGCAAAAAACCGTCACAAGGTCAGCTCGGGCCGTGGGGGCGCCGCTCCCCAAATAACTGGAAAACCAGTTATCCCCGTGCGGGGTTCTACATCCTGTTTACTGAGAAAATGTGATGACATTGTAGCTATTTTGATACGAGGTTATCTTTTCTCTACATCCTGTTTACTGAGAAAATGTGATGACATTGTAGCTATTTTGATACGGGGTTATGCATAATAGAAAAAATGTCTTAAAATCTTTTTTACCTAATCTTTATTACAAATCAAACATTTTACAGAAAAAAAGGAGGACAAATGCTACAATTTTGACGTATTATTATACATAAATATGATAATCGTACTTTATTTTTTTTAAACATGCGACCACTTCATCCTCGACTGATACCACACCAAAAAGTATCTTATTTTCTGGATACTGGCTTCGCACTTTTGTCAATAAAAAATTCCATCCAATAATCCTTGCATAGCTTCATTTTTACTGATGGATGTCGATTTATAACTGACGCGTACTTTTTTTATATTCAGAGTTTTCAGATTTTAAATCGTTGAGTAGAATACATGTCACATTGTCTTCTAACATGTCTTTTAAATACTCTGGATCATTCTCACCCTGTAATAACGTTTTGTCCTCGAGTTTCATGACGTATAGGATGTTCAGATGTTTCCTTTCTCCAATACTACACTCAAATGAACATATAATTCCATTTTCTTGAATGAGAGATAAACACTTGATGATAAAATAGTTATCTATAAGGAAAGTTCAAAAAAGACATGTGTGAGCATATCAATGTAAATATACATCACAATCGTGCTTTAACGCTTTTAAACAATTGACCACGTCGTCCACTAGAACGACACTCATACGATATTCTTAATAATAATCGGGATAATTTATTTTTACAGTATACTCGGCCAATAAGAATTTTCCAGTCATTAATCCGTCAATGGCATTTTGTTTGCAGATTTCAGTTTTATAAATCACATCCACAAGTTCATCTTTGTAGTTGTTTGGGAGAATGTCATTTAG
This sequence comes from Macrothele yani, assembly GCA_039090855.1. Classification (NCBI taxonomy): domain Eukaryota; kingdom Metazoa; phylum Arthropoda; class Arachnida; order Araneae; family Macrothelidae; genus Macrothele; species Macrothele yani. Next base: position 152,088 of record JAYWMT010000096.1, on the reverse strand, counting down.
TACCATAAAATTTACAAAATCGTATTTAAAGATGGATTCTAGATAATCTTGATCATTGTACCCATAACTAATAATAAATATTTTATCCAATATCATGCGATATTTTAAAGTCATGTGCTTTCCAAGAAAACTACAATGAAATGTTGTTGTTACTCCGTATTGATTAATCAGAGTGAGGCACATGCTTCCACATTTTTTTTAACGTTATTCTTTGAAAAACCCACCAAGTTCTAAATAAGGTTTGTGTTATTCAAAATCCGGTTTATTCTTGTTATTTGAAGATTTCACTTTATCTTGTTATTTGAAGATATCACTTTATCTTGTTACTTGAAGATATCACTTTATCTTGTTACTTGAAGATATTATATCTTGTTACGAAGACGTCATATCTGGTTATGAAAACGTCATATCCTGTAAAGAGAGGAATATAAAAGAGCTGGCACAAATTTTCAATACTTCATAACTGCATCATGTATGAGTTAAGACCTGTTTTACGAACAAGTTACGCGGACATGGATGCCCTAGATTTTACTGGGGATAAAGACTATGTCCCGCTGTTAAAGAACAGGAGGAGGAGACGTCATAGAGAAGTAAACTGCCTCTTCTCAAGAATGAAAATTCCTCGTCATGGATTGCCACAAAATTTTAAAGATGTTCCTCCACATCAGACGCCACAACCTCTAAAGATGGAGGATGCAACGGAAAGCAAAATGTATAATCTGACAGCTTCAAAAGCGGAAACCGAGGTGATTGATCTAACAGATTCAGAAATTGATGAACTTTTAATAACTGTTCCGTTGATGGAAATAGAACCAGCCATCATACCTCTTTTAGAGACTTCATCACGTGAAGGACAGTATAAAATTGATACTACATTCTCCAAGAATGATAATCAGTCTTTGTTATCATTTCATATTCAATCATTGTAAATTGTCATACTTTTTGTACATTATTGTAATTTTTTTAAATAAAAGTGGAAAAAATGGGGAAAGAGGGCTTAGGCCCTCTTTCCCCATTTTTTTGGCAAAGTTTTTAACCATTGGAATCATGCATTCAGAGGAGACTTGGAAAGCATGCATTCATTCATTTTGACACGTTCAAGTTAAACATGAAACCTGTTGTTGAAGAAGAAGAAATAAAATCTTATAATTTTACCCAAACTCGGTTACGTTAAAGACACATGAATCCAAGACCTGTTATTACGTTGTATATTAATCATATACCGCTGCAACATTTGTATAACCCTATATCAACTGAAACTTGCCATTGCTCGGAGATTTATAGGATATTTTTGATCGATTTTAATACCATTCTAAAAAAATTGCGGAACATTTTTTTTAAATGACGTTGTATCTTTAAAAATGTTGTATTTTTCTTCATAATGAAGAACCATTGGTTAAAATACTTTATAAAAAAATAAGGAAGAGAATCCCACAAAAAATGGGGATTCTCTTCCTTATTTTTTCGTCTTTATTGTTTCAAAAAGATGTATATATATTACAATATGTGACAATTCAAGATTATGTAATATAAGACAGATTCCTTGATTAATGAATATAGTTCCATAAGGAGTATTAGTGATGATAGACATTAGTTAGTTAGTTAGTTAGTTAGTTAGTTAGTTAGTTAGTTAATTGATTTTAGTGGCGCAAGGGCCATTCATAGTGTACTCAGTCAGTAAGAATCTTCCAATCAATAATCCATTGATAGCGTCTTCTTTGCTGATCCTGACTTTGTAAATCAAGTCCACAACTTCATCATTGTAGTTGTTCCGGGGAATGTCATTTAATATCATAAAATCCACATGATCACGTTCAATGATCGAATCCAGTTCATCACGATCATTATCTCCATAACTGGTTATATACAGTTTGTTCGGCGTCATGCGGTATTTTAGCATCATATGCTTTCTATTTTGACTACAGTAAAATATTGTAGTCACTCCATGCTCATTAATCAGGGTGAGACACATTATTAACCACTTTCAGAGACGGAGTATATTAAAATTTTGACGAGAAGCTTTCCCTATTTATACTCTTTAGATTATGCAACATATCTGATTATGCAACATATCCGGTTATGAAACGCATCTGGTTATGCAACATATCTGGTTATGAAACGCATCCGGTCAAATCTAGATTCCTCTGAATGTTTTTTCTTAATAAGTTAAAAAAATAAAAAATTTATTACGTGTCTTTCCCTCCTCATAACAACCTTGCGGATTCTATATAATAGGCATTTTACTACAATAAAGCTAAAAATTTCTGACTTCCAAAAAAGTTTTCATACAAAAGAATTTAAACTGTCACAATGCATTAATATTATCGATACGTATTCAAGAAAATATGAAAGTATTACCTGATTTATCCTTTTATAGCAATGTAGAATAATGGTATTGTAATGAATCGACAACTAGACGAAACTTGAAGTAAATATACTGAAAAATATATCTCGTGGAGAGAAATGTTGTTTAAATTAAAAATGGCTATGGTACATTTATTATTCTAAAATATTTTGTTACATTTTTATTCTCCTAAAAAAATTTTTTTTTTTTTTAGAAAATTAATTTATAGATTTTTATTTGCAGAATAACACATTACAAGATGTCAAACCGAAAGTGAATAAGAATTTATTTTATACGTTGACTGGAAGGTGTAAAGTGAATAAGAATTTATTTTATGCGTTGACTGGAAGGTGTAAAGTGAATAACAATTTATTTTATACGTTGATTGGAAGGTGCAAAGTGAATAAGAATTTATTTTATACGTTGACTGGAAGGTGTAAAGTGAATAAGAATTTATTTTATACGTTGACTGGAAGGTATATCAACACGCTATGGAGGAACATCAACTTCAAAGTAGACAATGTTGCTTTTGCTTTAAATTCTTTGAAGATGAGGAACATTATCGGGAATGTGTTGCGAATCAACAAGACCGTCCCAATGATTTTACAGTAGACGGTGAGCTTTTAAAAAAATTCGTGATAATAATATTGAAATTATTGTGGATGCTGAAAATGTTGCTTGGTTTCATGCACATCACTTGGCAATTGCATTTGGCTATTCTGATCCAGGAAATGCAACCAAAAATCTCAAGGAATTTAAAAAGTCATATAAAGACCTGGAAAATTTGAAAAAATTTAAAGGCCATGAACTATTTATTAATATACATGGTGTAATACGTCTCGTTTTTAAATCGGCGAAACCCCTGGCGAAGGAATTTCAAAAGTTGTTGTGTACACATATTGAAAAAAACAGTCAACGCTTCAACTCAACTCAGCCCCCTGTTGAAAAGCGAAAGTTTAAATGTCATAAATTCCGACCGTATGGATTCAAATCTAGAAATACCGAACCAATTCGTTTAAAAGCACTATGGGAGGGAATAGAAGCTAAATTTCTTGCATTGAAAGAAAAAGGTGAAATTTATCAGGAACCTGACTCTGACAGCGATGAATTCAACTCCGATGAAAATGATTCCAACTCAGAAGATGATGAACCCAACGTAAAAGATGAACTGGATATATTACGGGCAAAAGGTTTAATTGGAGCCGAAATTTCTGAGGAAATTTGAAGAGGAAATTGGTCTTTTTGTATCATGAAGGACAATATGTTCATTTAAAACATATTCCTGCTGGAATAGTTCTTAATACCATTCGTGCTCAGCAGAGACATGTAACAATAGAACTAAAAAATATTTAAATAATCACCCTAATTCTTTAATTTTTTTGATTGTTAATGATTGTAACGCTATTAATCGCTTACACTTGTACGTAGAAGAAGAAATAGCGAAAAGATATCGTAATAGCATCACATTTTTAAAAGATATTGTATTGGATGAACCCGCAGTTAGACTTGATACCTATTTATCTGTAAATGAATTCACTCATTCACTGTTATCTTATTTAATTTAATAAACTTTTATTCGTTTATTCGTTGTTATTTTACAATTACTTCAGAAGACGCAGCCGCGTCAACCCTTGAAAAGATACATGTAATTAGTAGACCTTTTATTTAATAATATACTAGTTATTAAAATTTATATATTATGTACAATAGGTATTTTTAATTTAAATATTATATATTATATGCTATGTATTATACTTACCCACCCGCGTCCACCCTTGAAAAGATGCATGTAATTAGTAGATTTTTTTAATAATATACTGGTTATTAAAATTTATATATTATGTACAATAGGTATTTACCCACCCACATCCACCCTTTTCCTGTTGGAATTCGTGAATACGCATGTTCAAGATTTTACTCTCATGAACAAGTTGTGATTTTTTATTCACTTGGAATTCGTGAATACGTATGTCCAAGATTTTACTCTCATCAAGATTTTCAAGTTGCTTCCCAAGTTATTGCACTCCTGAAATCATTTAATGCAGGAAAAAGATTTGTTTACATGAAAATCCTCCTCTCAAATATACCTCATCTTAAAAATGTGTGGAGCCAGTCCATTGTTTTAGATTCAGAGTTGAATTAGATGCTACCTACGTCTTGAGCTGTCTGAATTTCTAGTGAATTCAGGTGATCACGTTGCTATGAAAATCTACATTTGCACTCAATATTTCCTCTGCTTTTAAAGTACTTTTCGAGGACCTGTCGGAGATGCATTCAGCGAGATTTTTTTTTGAAGTCAAGTGTTGCCAACTCCATTTCTGTGGGGAATTATTTAATTCTACCTAGTAAATGTTTTGTCTTCTAACTTTATAGATTGACTATTAGGAACATAAGCTTTCTAAATTTCTTCATGTACGAATTTCTAGAGAAAACCTTGTTGTTTTTTTTTCATGTTAGTTAGGGGGAGGGGGGATTTCTTAGTTTTCCCAAAGAGAAGATTTCTTCTCACGGATCTCTTAGCTCATGGGGGAAAAAAAGTTCTTATCAGAACTATAATGAATTTCGCCTTGAGAGTCATGAGGTCACTCGTCAGCCTATCTCAAGCTCTCCTTCTTCATTCTCAATCAGTTAATTTAGTGGACGGACTTCAGTTGTTTCCCTTCCTGAGAAAAATGCTGCCTCTTCGACATAACAAGGAAAGACTTCATTTCCATTACTCTCAGCTGTTCTCCTTAACTCAAGCTATTCATTACTTTTCCCGCTTGGAAGAAGAAGTGGAATATTTAAGTGGAGAATTCTCAAAGATCAAAATTTATGGAAAATCATATTCCATTCCCAGACAACATGCTGCCTTCGGGGACCCCAATCTGAAATACACTTTTAGCGGTTTGTGCTTAGAACCTAACCCTTGGACGCCGTTACTTCAGGAAATCAAGCTTTATGTTGAGAAAGAATGTGGTGAATCCTTCGACTTTGTTTTAATTAATAAATATCGAAATGGAGATGATAGAATCAACGATCACCTTGATGACGAAGCTGAATTAGATCATTTGTCTTGTATTGCATTTTACAATAGGTATTTTTTTTAAATATTATATATTATAGACTATGTATTATACATGTAATTAGTAGAATTTTTTTAATAATATACTGGTATTAAAATTTATATTTAGAATAATAATTTTACAATAGGTATTTTTTATTTAAATATTATATATTATTATGCACTGATATGTTTAGAAATTATTTATTTTATGTAATTTTATAATGTGCGGGACTGACAATATATAGATCTAATGTCAGTCTCGTAAATTATTTATTTTATGTAATTTTATAATGTGCGGAACTGACAATATATAGATCTATTGTCAGTCCCGTAAATTATTTATTTTATGTAATTTTATAATGTGCGGGACTGACAATACAATATATAGATCTATTGTCAGTCCCGTAAATTATTTATTTTATGTAATTTTACTTTTACTTTTATAATTTATCCATGATTACCCTCAACTCGAAGTAATTATACCGGTTGATATATCCTGTGGTAAGAAGAGACGTATAAATAAAAATACTTATTGTAAATTATTATTTTAGAAACTTTCAAAAAAAAAAAATTTTTTTTTTTTTTTAGAAATAAAAATTTGTGGGAATAGTTTTTAGGATTTTAGGAAAATAATTATACCACAGATATTTTTTATTTAAATATCTTTGTATTATATCTGCTGACACATAATGTCTGAATCCTATTATAGAACTTATGATTTGAGTGATACATCAAAAATACAGTTTCGTTTAAAGGGAGTGTTTCCATTAATTTTCATTACTGCATTTGGTTCAACTTATCCATTATTTAAGGAATATTTTAGAAATTGGCCCTATTCAAGTTATTCTTTTACGTTACTAAAGTCTACTGGATTTCTCGTCACTCGTTCAGGTTCGTTATAGATTATTAATGATAAAGAATGGATTTTTTTAACATTGGAAGAATGTAAACAATTGAACACATATTTTCCAGAAATTGTTGAATGCTTAGATACCTATTTTGAACAACAACCTAAAAGGAAAAAGAAATTACTCACCTATTAAGCCTTTTCTGTACGGTGATCACTTTAGCGAAGATTTAACACATGTTGTACGGTAATCACTTTATCCTTAGCGAAGAAATGAGAATGTAACACATGTTGTGCAACGGTCACTTTGTCCTTAGTGAAGAAATGAAAATTTAACACATGTTGTACGGCGGTCACTTTATCCTTAGTGAAGAAATGAACCAAAGTTGGTTTGCTAAGGGATGTCAAGTGGTGTCACATCCGTTAAAACATTTTATTGGACAACCTTTTCTACAGGAAGTGCGGATTTAACGAATCAGATGTTTTTTTATTGGCCAACCTTTTCTACAGGAAGTGCTGATTCAACGAATCAGTTGTTTTGCTGAAAGTGGTGTCACATCCGCTAAAACATTCTATTGGCCAACAGTTTCTACAGGAAGTGAGTTCAACCAATGAATTGTTTTGCTGAAAGTGGTGTCACATCCGCTAAAACAATCTATTGGCCAACCTTTTCTACAGGAAGTGCGGATTCAACGAATCAGATGTTTTGTTTACAGTGATGTCACATCCGCTAAAATATTCTGTGTATAAAAGTACTGCCGACAACATACTCTAAAGCAGTAGTATCTGAAGCATCTGAAGCAATTAACGATGATGGAATCTAATGAAGTATCTATTAAGCTTAATGTTTTTTGTCATAATGATGGATATAAAATTGAACAAGAGATTGGAGTTTTTAAGGTTTCAAAAGAATATATAAATATTCAGGTGATGAAGAAAAATATTGCTATCAAAGAAGGAAAACTGCATTTGTTTTACGGTGCTCTCACAAATGGGCGTAAAGATATAGGAGCCATCATTGAAGAAACGAGATTTTATACAAGTAAATATTTTACTTTGGGTATGCAAAAGGTTCCTCCTCAGTCACAACACGTATTTAAAATATATAATAAGGCAACACCTATCTATGTATATCTGTTCAATCCTGTAAAGGCAAGCATGTATTTAAATGAAGAAAAAATTTCCATTTTGAGATGTGCAAATACAATTCCATTGGAGACGGATGTCATCAATAGTTTTGATAAAGCAGTGTTAACCAATAATCATGTAATAGATTCTGGAACAGATTATTTTTTCTTCACGTCGTGGAAATGCATATTTGACTTTTACGTACAAGAGAGTGTTTCCTTGCCTACACTGCAAAAAACTGTTTTACTTCAAAGAAATTACCAAACCTTGCCTACCGTACAAGAAAGTGTCGACTTGTCAACTACCGTACAAGAAAGTGTCGACTTGTCAACTACCGTACAAGAAAGTGTCGACTTGTCAACTACCGTAAAAGAAAGTGTCGACTCTACCGTACAAGACAGTGTCAACTTGCCACCTGCCGTACAAGACAGTGTCAACTTGCCACCTACCCTACAAGACAGTGTCGATCAAACTTTGTGTACCCTACAAGAAAGTGTCGACTTGCTGTCACAAAAAAGTGCCGACCCACATGACAGTGCCGATCAAACGGGTAAGCGGAAAGGACCTGAACTAGAAAATATGAAGAAACGTATTAAATTAAACGATGATAATAACGATAAACTTTTAAAAGAATTGGATATCTACAATGAAATTTCACTATCGTACTATTTAGATGAAATGTTTTCTTCAGAAAACTTTTCTGACGAACCAGTAGATGAAGATATTGTTTGGTTGACGCGGGATTCTAAAGAAAAATCAACCATGACTGACTTATCTTTGTTTGATATTCAGAAAATGCAAGTGATAAATGATACAGTTTATCCAAATTACACAGCATTTAATTATGATCCAAATTTGCAAGACATGTTGGCATTTGCAAATATTTTGTAAATATTTTTTTATTTTAATTGTTAGTTAGTTAGTTAGTTAATTGATTTTAGTGGCGCAAGGGCCAGGTTTGGCCAAAGAGCGCCAGACACAGAACAATCAGTTAAAGATATTTAAAAGCGGGGTGAAATGATTAAGATCAGACAGGCTTGGCAAAAGTTAGAATAGAGAATGATAAAAGCTGTGAAGACTAGTTAGTCAATTAGGTTTATAAATAAATAAATAAATTCGCCAATTCACTGTTATAATCATTATAAATTATTATTATTATTATTTTTTTTTAAATAAGTTTTAAAAAGTCTATCTGCTTTAAGAACGAAAACACTGCGAAAGTGTCGCAGTGGTCGCCCAAAAGCTTCTGCAGTGTAGCTGCGCCGTCATCCAGTAGATGAGACTGAAAATAGTGAAACCGATGATTACAAAAACGAACACAACTACATAAAACATGAGAGATGGTGAGTAAACAGTCGCACGCCTCACACATTGGGGCAGCGTCGCCACACAGCAAATAGCTATGCGTGAAGCGACAATGCCCGATGCGCAGACGCGCAAGAACAACTTCCTCCCCACGGTTCCGGCGACACGATGATTTCCAGATTCCAAGGTTAGGTTTTATACGGTGCAGTTTATTCTCCACCTGTTGGTCCCACAGACTTCGCCACGTTCGTCTGATATGATCGTGAACAAGAAAGCGAAAATCGCGGTGAAACAGTGGCAAGGGTGTGACGACCAAAGAAGAGGCAGATCTAGCAGCAGCATCGGTTGGTTGGTTGGTTGTTGGATTTTATTGGCGCAAGGGCCAGGTTTGGCCAAAGAGCGCCAGACAAAGAACTATCAGCCACAGATTTTTAAAAACGTGGAAAATGATTAAGAACAGACAGGCTTGGTAAAAGTTGAAAAAGAGTATGATGAAAGCTGTGAAGACAAGGTAGTTAATTAGGTTTATATAAAAATTTATTAATTTACTATTATAATTATAATTTCTTTTTTTTTTTTTCTTTAAACACAACTACACAAAGGATGAGTCACTCTCCTCCCCCCACACTCCTCTGCAATACTGGCAGAGGGCGGGGACGAACTGTCACTCTCTTCCCCCCATGTTCCTCTGCAATGTTGTTTGAGGCTGGGGACGAACTGTCACTCTCCTCCCCCTATGTTCCTCTATAATGTAGGTTGAGGGTGGGGACATCGCTGAGGCCGAGACAGTTGGATGGACACTGCACACCTTTGCGGATTGAGGGCCGGGTCGTCCGCACGTGCAGGCTTTCGACTGGAAACTGGAAGAGACGGACGGCAGCAAAAGAGAAGGCCCAGAATCAGGTATTCGAAAAATCTCGAGCTCGGGGAAAAACACCTGTGTCGCTTGGTCAGCTGTAGATCGCTTGGCAAGGGCGGCGAGAGCTACAGGGCGCGGAGCAAAGGGCTGCACGGGTTGTGGCAGAGACTGAACTACTGCGGCAAAAGTACGCTGTCGGGTGGTGGGTATACCCAACTTGGCCTTGGCAGCAGGGTACGAGAGGCCTTCCAGGGTCTTGAGCCGCTGAATCGCCATCTCGTCCTTCCATTTCATACAGTTGCGGGAGTAAGCTGCATGGGCCTCACCGCAGTTAACACAGCAGGCCGCAGAAGTGCAACCTTCCCCGTCATGTTCACTGGAGCCACAATTTGCGCAACGAGCGGAACTCTTACAGAAACGTTGTGAATGCCCGTACCTCTGGCACCTGAAACAGCGCAGAGGACTGGGAATGTACGGGCGAACTCCACAGACCAAGTAGCCAGCCTTGATTTCGGTCGGAACTTTCGGGGAGTTAAAAGTCAAGATGACATTTTTTGACTTAATCATGGAACCATCACGCCGGAACATCATACGACGTGCAGCAATAACACCTTGATCAGCAAGTTCAGTCACGAATTCGTCTTCACTGCATGGCAAGAGATCAAACTCCGAAATAACACCCCGAGAGGTGTTAAGAAACGGGTGAGGTGTCACTTTTACAGGAATGCCTTGAAGACTAGTGAGGTTCAGAAAAGTGTTACTCTGAGAAACACTGCAAGTTTGGACAAGCAGGTCCCCAGAGCGAAGCTTCCTCACAGACTTCAAGGGGCCAACCGCAGCGTCCAAAGCTTTAGAAATGAAAAAGGGAGATCTGGTGGACAGTCTCTCATGCGGATCGATGGTTGGTTGGTTGGTTGTTGGATTTTATTGGCGCAAGGGCCAGGTTTGGCCAAAGAGCGCCAGACCAAGAACTATGAGCCACAGATTTTTAAAAAACGTGGAAAATGATTAAGAGCAGACAGGCTTGGTAAAAGTTGAAAAAGAGTATGATGAAAGCTGTGAAGACAAGGTAGTTAATTAGGTTTATATAAAAATTTATTAATTGACTATTATAATTATAATTTTTTTTTTTTTTTTTAAACAGAACTACACAAAGGATGAGTCACCCTCCTCCCCCCACACTCCCCTGCAATGCTGGCAGAGGGCGGGGACGAACTGTCACTCTCTTCTCCCCCATGTTCCTCTGCAATGTTGTTTGAGGCTGGGGACGATCTGTCACTCTCCTCCCCCTATGTTCCTCTATAATGTTGGTTGAGGGTGGGGACCTCGCTGAGGCCGAGACAGTTGGATGGACACTGCACACCTTTGCGGATTGAGGGCCGGGTCGTCCGCACGTGCAGGCTTTCTGCTTTAAACTGGAAGAGAGGGTCGGCTGCAAAAGAGAAGGCCCAGAATCAGGTAGTCGAAAAATCGCGAGCTCGGGGAAAAACACCTGTGTCGCTTGGTCAGCTGTAGATCGCTTGGCAAGCGCTGCGAGAGCTACAGGGCGCGGAACAAAGGGCTGCACGGGTTGTGGCAGAGACTTAACAACTGCGGCAAAACTACGCTGTCGGGTGTTGGGAATACCCAACTTGGCTTTGGCAGCAGGGTACGAGAGGCCTTCCAGGGTCTTGAGGCGCTGGATCGCCATCTCGTCCTTCCATTTCATACAGTTGCGGGAGTAAGCTGCATGGGCCTCACCGCAGTTAACACAGCAGGCCGCAGAAGTGCAACCTTCCCCGTCATGTTCACCGGTTGGTTGGTTGGTTGGTTGTTGGATTTTATTGGCGCAAGGGCCAGGTTTGGCCAAAGAGCGCCAGACCAAGAACTATCAGCCACAGATTTTTAAAAAACGTGGAAAATGATTAAGAGCAGACAGGCTTGGTAAAAGTTGAAAAAGAGTATGATGAAAGCTGTGAAGACAAGGTAGTTAATTAGGTTTATATAAAAATTTATTAATTGACTATTATAATTATAATTTTTTTTTTTTTTAAACAGAACTACACAAAGGATGAGTCACTCTCCTCCCCCCCCACACTCCCCTGCAATGCTGGCAGAGGGCGGGGACGAACTGTCACTCTCTTCTCCCCCATGTTCCTCTGCAATGTTGTTTGAGGCTGGGGACGAACTGTCACTCTCCTCCCCCCTATGTTCCTCTATAATGTTGGTTGAGGGTGGGGACCTCGCTGAGGCCGAGACAGTTGGATGGACACTGCACACCTTTGCGGATTGAGGGCCGGGTCGTCCGCACGTGCAGGCTTTCTGCTTTAAACTGGAAGAGAGGGTCGGCTGCAAAAGAGAAGGCCCAGAATCAGGTAGTCGAAAAATCGCGAGCTCGGGGAAAAACACCTGTGTCGCTTGGTCAGCTGTAGATCGCTTGGCAAGCGCTGCGAGAGCTACAGGGCGCGGAACAAAGGGCTGCACGGGTTGTGGCAGAGACTTAACAACTGCGGCAAAACTACGCTGTCGGGTGTTGGGAATACCCAACTTGGCTTTGGCAGCAGGGTACGAGAGGCCTTCCAGGGTCTTGAGGCGCTGGATCGCCATCTCGTCCTTCCATTTCATACAGTTGCGGGAGTAAGCTGCATGGGCCTCACCGCAGTTAACACAGCAGGCCGCAGAAGTGCAACCTTCCCCGTCATGTTCACCGGAGCCACAATTAGCGCAACGAGCGGAACTCTTACAGAATCGTTGTGAATGCCCGTACCTCTGGCACCTGAAACAGCGCAGAGGACTGGGAATGTACGGGCGAACTGCACAGACCAAGTAGCCTGCTTTGATTTCTGTCGGAACTTTCGGTCAGTCAAAAGTCAAGATGACATTTTTTGACTTAATCATGGAACCATCACGCCGGAACATCATACGACGTGCAGCAATAACACCTTGATCAGCAAGTTCAGTCACGAATTCGTCTTCACTGCATGGCAAGAGATCAAACTCCGAAATAACACCCCGAGAGGTGTTAAGAAACGGGTGAGGTGTCACTTTCACAGGAATGCCTTGAAGACTAGTGAGGTTCAGAAAAGTGTTACTCTGAGAAACACTGCAAGTTTGGACAAGCAGGTCCCCAGAGCGAAGCTTCCTCACAGACTTCAAGGGGCCAACCGCAGCGTCCAAAGCTTTAGAAATGAAAAAGGGAGATCTGGTGGACAGTCTCTCATTCGGATCGATGGATTCTACAAGCAAGTGAGTAGCATGCGTAGTCACAGCAATTGAGGGGAGACGACGCTTCGGAGCGACTGGTACAGCTGCCGAAGAAGAGGTTCCACATTCTTGGTCCAGGTCAAGGTCTAAAGACCGTTTAAGGGTATGAGACTTGGTAGGTTGAGAAGACGAAGGAGTGTCGTTGGCAACTATCATTTTGTCAGGGGACTTAAACTTGGAGTTTTTGTTCTTTTTACCCATGGAAAAAAAGGAGGAAGATTCGTCTGCAGACTACTCCACCCACCACCGAGCCCTACAAGGGAGAACTGGAGGTCTGCAAGCCAAGAAAATGACGCTGGACACAGTTCTGGAGCTTATACGTTGCAGATATAGTCCGTTGGCTGTGATCACACGCACTCGGTGGACACTTCGGCCTCCGGGTACCGTCATGCCAACGCCTTTGGCATGATCCCACAGCCCCCGGGCTCACCCTGCCGTGCTATACGACAAAAAAGCCGCTAAAGCCCTGCACACAACTTGGTACAAGACTTCTGACTAGAGGTGGGTTAGTCTCTAGCCTCCCGTTTACAGCGAAGCCGGGGTCGAAGAGGAGTGTTGGCACACAGGAGGCACTTAACCGGTCTCCTGCGACCTCAGCCGCCAGACATCCCATTTCCGCCTCACGGGTCTCCGCACGCGGCAAACATGCAGGTAGGTCTAGCACCCAAACCAGCTAAAAGGAAAAAAAGAAATCCAAAGAAGACAAATTCTGGCAGGGAACCTTAACGGAATCTCAGCAACCTACGAACTGAGCGGTTAATATAAATCAGTTAGTGGTGGAGGGTAACAAAACCACAAGACCGGGGTGTTAGTACATAACGTGGTAGAGAACACAACACGGGCAACTAGCCAGTGGAGAAAATAAATAAAAACGAAAAAGCGAGACACAAGACCAGCTCGGGATCGTGGGGCCGCGACTCCCCAACAGCTGGATGAACAGCTGTCCCTGCAAACACCAAAATAAAAAAGTAGCGGTGGCGTGACATCAGATGGTGACCAGTCACAAGGTCAGCTCGGGCCGTGGGGGCGCCGCTCCCCAAATAACTGGAAAACCAGTTATCCCCGTGCGGGGCATGTTCACCGGAGCCGCAATTAGCGCAACGAGCGGAACTCTTACAGAATCGTTGTGAATGCCCGTACCTCTGGCACCTGAAACAGCGCAGAGGACTGGGAATGTACGGGCGAACTGCACAGACCAAGTAGCCTGCTTTGATTTCTGTCGGAACTTTCGGGGAGTCAAAAGTCAAGATGACATTTTTTGACTTAATCATGGAACCATCACGCCGGAACATCATACGACGTGCAGCAATAACACCTTGATCAGCAAGTTCAGTCACGAATTCGTCTTCACTGCATGGCAAGAGATCAAACTCCGAAATAACACCCCGAGAGGTGTTAAGAAACGGGTGAGGTGTCACTTTCACAGGAATGCCTTGAAGACTAGTGAGGTTCAGAAAAGTGTTACTCTGAGAAACACTGCAAGTTTGGACAAGCAGGTCCCCAGAGCGAAGCTTCCTCACAGACTTCAAGGGGCCAACCGCAGCGTCCAAAGCTTTAGAAATGAAAAAGGGAGATCTGGTGGACAGTCTCTCATTCGGATCGATGGATTCTACAAGCAAGTGAGTAGCATGCGTAGTCACAGCAATTGAGGGAGACGACGCTTCGGAGCGACTGGTACAGCTGCCGAAGAAGAGGTTCCACATTCTTGGTCCAGGTCAAGGTCTAAAGACCGTTTAAGGGTATGAGACTTGGTAGGTTGAGAAGACGAAGGAGTGTCGTTGGCAACTATCATTTTGTCAGGTGACTTAAATTTGGAGTTTTTGTTCTTTTTACCCATGGAAAAAAAGGAGGAAGATTCGTCTGCAGACTACTCCACCCACCACCGAGCCCTACAAGGGAGAACTGGAGGTCTGCAAGCCAAGAAAATGACGCTGGACACAGTTCTGGAGCTTATACGTTGCAGATATAGTCCGTTGGCTGTGATCACACGCACTCGGCGGACACTTCGGCCTCCGGGTACCGTCATGCCAACGCCTTTGGCATGATCCCACAGCCCCCGGGCTCACCCTGCCGTGCTATACGACAAAAAAGCCGCTAAAGCCGTGTACACAACTTGGTACAAGACTAGAGGTGGGTTAGTCTCTAGCCTCCCGTTTACAGCGAAGCCGGGGTCGAAGAGGAGTGTTGGTACACAGGAGGCACTTATCCGGTCTCCTGCGACCTCAGCCGCCAGACATCCCATTTCCACCTCACGGGTCTCCGCACGCGGCAAACATGCAGGTAGGTCTAGCACCCAAACCAGCGAAAAGGAAAAAAGAAATCCAAAGAAGACAAATCCTGTCAGGGAACCTAAACGGAATCTCAGCAACCTACGAACTGAGCGGTTAATATAAATCAGTTAGTGGTGGAGGGTAACAAAACCACAAGACCGGGGTGTTAGTACATAACGTGGTAGCGATTAGGTAAAGTATACAACACGGGCAACTAGCCAGTGGAGAAAATAAATAAAAACGAAAAAGCGAGACACAAGACCAGCTCGGGAACGTGGGGCCGCGACTCCCCAACAGCTGGATGAACAGCCGTCCCTGCAAACACCGACAGCAAAGCGGTGGCATGACATCAGATGTTGACCAGTCACAAGGTCAGCTCGGGCCGTGGGGGCGCCGCTCCCCAAATAACTGGAAAACCAGTTATCCCCGTGCGGGGAGCAGCAGCATCGGCAGACTCCTTCCCTGGGATCCCAACATGCCCAGGAATCCAGCAGAACCGAATCTGGACATCAGCCTCGAGCAAAGAACGAAGAAGTCTCCGAACGGCAAAAAGAAGTGGGTGGCCAGTGAAATCCAAAGATGACAATGATTGCACAACACTCAACGAATCAGTGTACACAATAGCACGCTGATGAGAGCTCGACTGCACGTGAACAAGTGCAAGATACACAGCATGCATCTCCGCCGAAAAAACCGTGGCCTCAGGAGGAATGCGGGCAACAGAAACTTCGTCAACGCAGACGGCGGCGGATCCAACAACACCAGCCGCCTTAGATCCATCGGTGAAAACAGGAATAAAGTCTGCATTGACGTAACGGTGTTCAGCGAAGAGCTGCTGGTACACTGACGCAGGGGTTGAGGACTTGTCAAAAGATGTAAAGCTGGTATCGACCATGACACCAAGAGGATGCCATGGAGAATCCTCAAAGCCCCTGGTCTCTCCAACGAGTGACAAGTCCAGCCCTGCATCACGAGCTACGGCCGCCATACGAAGACCGAAGGTTCGAATGCACGAGGGACGGATCTCGAACAAACGAGCATGCCGGGGATGAAAAACTGCATCGTATAAAGGATGGTCTGTGAGTGATTTAAGTTTCAGGTAAAATTGAAGAGACAGCTGCAGACGGCGTAAATGAAGCGACGGTTCGTTCGCGTCGGCATAAAGGCTGGGAATGGGTGACGTACGAAAGGCTCCCGTACAAAGACGCAGCGCTTGATGGTGGATGGTATCCAACGGCCGGAGAACGGTAGGACGCGCAGAGCCATACACCATACAGCCATAATCCAGCCTAGACCGAATGAGAGAATGGTAAATACGGAACAAAGAAGTCCTGTCTGCACCCCAGGAGACTGAGGCAAGGATCTTAAGGATTGACAAGGCTCTCAGACAGGAAGTCCTTAGCCGTCGAACGTGCGAGCGAAAGGTGAGAGCACGGTCAACGGTCAAACCAAGGAACTTGGTTTCCGGCAAAACTGGAATGGCTGCACGGTCCAAATAGAGCTCTGGATCAGGATGGAGGCCACGCCTCCGGCAGAAATGGACACAGGCTGTCTTGTCGGGAGAAAGAACAAACCCATTATTGTTAGCGGCTTTAACAATCTGGGTAATTGCAGACTGCAGCTGCCTTTCAACGAAATGCATGCTGGATGACGAACAGAAGATGTGAAGGTCGTCAACATAAATGGTAGCCGAAACCGTAGGAGGAAGATTTTTGAGTAAACAATTAATGCGGAGGATGAACAGAGTCACCGAAAGAATGCTGCCTTGAGGAACGCCTTGTTCTTGATGGGAAAAGGCGGACAGCGTTGTACCCAGGCGCACCTGGAACACACGGTTACGAAGAAAGTTGGCAATGAAGGTTGGCAGGTTTCCCCGCAACCCACTCTCGTGGAGGTCACGGAGGATACCGTGACGCCACGCTCTATCGTAAGCTTTTTCGATGTCAAAAAATACAGACACCAGGTGCTGCCTACGTACGAACGCCTCACGAACAGACGTCTCAAGGAGCAGGAGATGGTCAGGAGCTGAACGATGACGACGGAAGCCGCTTTGTGATGGAGAGAGTATTCGATGTTCTTCAAGAAAATAAATTAGCCGGGAATTAACCATTCGTTCAAGGATTTTGCACAGACAGCTAGTGAGGGCAATTGGCCGATAACTAGAGGGAGACTTGGGATCTTTGCCAGGCTTGGGAAAAGGTAAAACAAAAGCTCTTCGCCAAGAGTCCGGGAAACTGTGCTCCAACCAAATACGGTTGAAAAGCACTAACAGATTCTCGAGAGACGACTGCGAGAGATGACGAATCATGTCATAGTGGATGCCGTCGGGACCGACACATGTTGCGCCGGACCGATGCAGAGCCACCCGTAGTTCAACCATGCTGAAGGGGGAGTTATACTCAGTGTTATAAAAAGGCGCAAAGGAGATTTTCTGGCGTTCCGCGGTTGTTTTAATCCTCTGAAAGGACGGGAGATACGCCTGAGAACTAGAAACTGAGGCAAACGCTTCGCCCAAGCAATCCACAATCTCCCCAACTTCAGCATACGTGCAGCCGTTATTCTCAAGAATTGAAATTTGGCGGGAACTATAGTTTCCCCGGATCTTACGAATTTTTTCCCAAACAGTTTTTGAACTGGCACGTGAATTGATAGATGAAACGTACTTCATCCAAGACTCCTCTTGCTTCGTCGACGCACCAACCGAGCGTAAGATTTTGCTCTTTTAAATTTAACAAGATTAGCATCGGTCGGATAACGCCGAAAAGTACACCAGGCCTTATGTTGAACTATCCTAGCCGCTGCGCAATCAGGGTTCCACCAAGGCTTCGGACGTCTTGGGAGCGTCGTTGATGTTTTTGGGATAGAGAAATCTGCTGCCTGAATGATACACGTTGTGACATCAGTAACAGCTGCGTCAATTGACCCACGGGTCACCATGGCAAAAGATATTACTGCGGACGGTGTGAAGACCTCCCATTTGGCACGATCCATCCTCCAACGAGGAGGGCGGGAGGCAGAAGATGGTACGCTCACATTATACCTAAGGACAATTGGGAAGTGGTCGCTTCCATGGAGGTCGTCACACACCGTCCACGACCAGTCGGCCATAACCGGTGGTTGACCCAAAGATAAATCGATTGCACTGAAACTTCGTGTAGGCTCGTGGAAGTAAGTGTCAGCACCGGTGTTAAACAGGCACAAAGAAGTCGAGGAAAGAAGAGATTCGATCCTACGGCCTCGTGAGTCTGTTCTGACACTACCCCACAATGGATTATGAGCATTGAAGTCACCCAGAAGAAGAGCAGGTGACGGCAGCTGCGCAACTAAGCTCTCAAGAACGGACACGCTCACGTCCTCATCCGGTGGCAGATAGACGCTGCAAACTGTTAGAGGCACAGGCATGGAGATACGCACCACAACGGCTTGTAAAGATGTTGAGACCGCAACAGAAGAAACTGGAACACTGTGGGGGACAAGGATGGCAACTCCCCCGCAAGCTATATCTCCTGAAACATTATCTTTCCGAAATGCACTGTAGCCTTGAACTGAAAGGAGGTCTGATGGTTTAAGTTTTGTCTCCTGGAGGCAAAGGCACACCGGAGAGTATGACGAAAGCAGATGTTTCACGTCGTCATGTCTTGTCCGAAAGCCTCGACAGTTCCACTGAACGATTTGATCCATGGTTTGAAGTGTGGTGAATGAGAAAAAGAAAAAACGAAAAACAAAACCCGAGAAAAACTGGGACAACTAAAAGTTGTCCGATTCCATCATTTCGTCTGCAATGTCCATGTGCGCTTGGGACTGTTTTGTCCGACGCCCTGTAGTCTCTGGTGGTAAAATGGGGCGGTATTTTGGTTCCTGTGTCGCAGATGATCTTGCCCGATCCTGGTTCTTATGATGGGAGTTTGGAGATTTCTTCTCCTTTTCTTTTTCCTTTCTCTTTCCTCCCGGGGTTGTTGAAGTCCCGGTGGTGCTGGTGTTAGTTGCAGCAGGTTTAGGCACGGTGGTTGCTGGAGTTTTCGCGTCCCGAGCTCGGGATTGCAGTGCTGCCAGACCAGCAGCTATGATGTCGTCTAGCTTGTAAGGACAATTCACTGGGATTTGGCTATCAGTCTGGGTACCGACTGTAGTCCTTGCAATAACCGCTGATGAATAAGATCGCCGATTTGATTGATTTGGAGCGACCTTTCTTCTGGCCTCTGGGTAGGAGATTCCCTCAACGGTCTTAATGCGTTGGATCTCTTTTTCCTCCTTCCACTTTGGGCAGTCTCTCGACGATGCTGCATGAGATCCCTTGCAGTTGAAGCACAGCTCGGCTTCGGCATGGCAATCTTGCAAAGTATGGTCTGTTGCTGTACAACGCCCACACCGAGCAGTGCTCCTGCAAGACTGCTGGGAGTGACCATATGCTTGGCATTTGAAGCATCGTAGAGGACTTGGTATGAAGGGGCGCACTTCAAGGTGTAGATACCCTGCCTTGATTGATGTTGGCAGGGATGGGGTGTTAAAGGTCAGTATTATGTTTCGAGATGGGACAGATTGGCCATTTCGCCGAAATAGGATGCGCCGGACTCCACTCACTTGTTGGTCTCTCAGTTCCTCCAGAAGTTCTTGGTCACTGCACTCCAGAAGGTCTTGAGAAGAAATAACACCTCGCGAGGAATTGTGGTAGCCGTGAGGAGTAACTTTCACTGGACAATCTAAAAAAGAGGTGGTGTTTAAAAGCACTGTAGCATATCTGGAACTCGACATCTCGACAAGAAGATCTCCAGATTGGAGCTTCTTAACGCTCTTAGGAGAGCTGGCAATTGATTGCAATGCTTTATTTATCCAGAAGGGGCTTCTGGTGTTTAATGGGTTTGAAGCGTCCAAGGAGTGGATGCAAAAGAACCGAACATTGGCAGAATCAGGTGTAGGTTTCTTGTTGGGAGGGGGTGACCCTTCCTCAATGGGCCGCTTTGTTTGAAGTTCTTGGGAAATTTTTTTGTTATCCATGAATAGAAGTAAAAAGTTCGTCCGCCGATTTCCCCGCCCACAACCGAGCCCAACAGGGGAGAGCCGGAGGTCCGCAAGCCCAATTGGACGCAGGACACGACTCTAGGGTTAAGCAACGGATATAGCATGTTGACAGTGCAGACAAGCGCTCAGCGAGTACCGAGACTTTCCCAGGTCTCGGTAACACCCCTTTGGCATGCCCGCACTATCCCCAAACTCACCCTGTTGTACGAAACAACAAGCCGATTGACTAGGAGTGGGTTAGTTCCTAGCCGCCCGTTTAGGGTGAAGCAGGGGGCAAAGAGGAGTGTTGGCGACTGGCGACAACAACAACCTGGCCACCAGAAACCTCAGCCTCCAGCATCCCCTTTTCCACCTTACGGGTCACCGCACACGGCAAACGTGCAGGTAGGTCTAGCAAACCAGCCCGGAAAAACAAGAGAGGAACAGAAAATGGAGAAGCAAGTCGAGTAGAAAATGGAGTAGAAAAGAAGAACAGGTAGTGGAGAAGAAAGTAAAAACAGGAAAGGGAGAGGAAAGCCAGAGGAAAGGAAAGGGCTGGCGCATAATCACAACCTCAGCAACCAACAACTGAGGCGGGTGCTGTCAAGGTGGTGGCAACACAAAGTTGTAATGGGAAGAATCAAACATAACATGTCGGCTGGGGCCGTGGGGTCGCTACTCCCCATCAGCTGGATGAACAGCTGTCCCTGCGGTAACGTGAAAGCACAAAAAACAAGAAAGCAAAAAACCGTCACAAGGTCAGCTCGGGCCGTGGGGGCGCCGCTCCCCAAATAACTGGAAAACCAGTTATCCCCGTGCGGGGTTCTACATCCTGTTTACTGAGAAAATGTGATGACATTGTAGCTATTTTGATACGAGGTTATCTTTTCTCTACATCCTGTTTACTGAGAAAATGTGATGACATTGTAGCTATTTTGATACGGGGTTATGCATAATAGAAAAAATGTCTTAAAATCTTTTTTACCTAATCTTTATTACAAATCAAACATTTTACAGAAAAAAAGGAGGACAAATGCTACGATTTTGACGTATTATTATACATAAATATGATAATCGTACTTTATTTTTTTTAAACATGCGACCACTTCATCCTCGACTGATACCACACCAAAAAGTATCTTATTTTCTGGATACTGGCTTCGCACTTTTGTCAATAAAAAAATTCCATCCAATAATCCTTGCATAGCTTCATTTTTACTGATGGATGTCGATTTATAACTGACGCGTACTTTTTTTATATTCAGAGTTTTCAGATTTTAAATCTTTGAGTAGAATACATGTCACATTGTCTTCTAACATGTCTTTTAAATACTCTGGATCATTCTCACCCTGTAATAACGTTTTGTCCTCGAGTTTCATGACGTATATGATGTTCAGATGTTTCCTTTCTCCAATACTACACTCAAATGAACATATAATTCCATTTTCTTGAATGAGAGATAAACACTTGATGATAAAATAGTTATCTATAAGGAAAGTTCAAAAAAGACATGTGTGAGCATATCAATGTAAATATACATCACAATCGTGCTTTAACGCTTTTAAACAATTGACCACGTCGTCCACTAGAACGACACTCATACAATATCCTTAATAATAATCGGGATAATTTATTTTTACAGTATACTCGGCCAATAAGAATTTTCCAGTCATTAATCCGTCAATGGCATTTTGTTTGCAGATTTCAGTTTTATAAATCACATCCACAAGTTCATCTTTGTAGTTGTTTGGGAGAATGTCATTTAGTACCATAAAATTTACAAAATCGTATTTAAAGATGGATTCTAGATAATCTTGATCATTGTACCCATAACTAATAATAAATATTTTATCCAATATCATGCGATATTTTAAAGTCATGTGCTTTCCAAGAAAACTACAATGAAATGTTGTTGTTACTCCGTATTGATTAATCAGAGTGAGGCACATGCTTCCACATTTTTTTAACGTTATTCTTTGAAAAACCCACCAAGTTCTAAATAAGGTTTGTGTTATTCAAAATCCGGTTTATTCTTGTTATTTGAAGATTTCACTTTATCTTGTTATTTGAAGATATCACTTTATCTTGTTACTTGAAGATATCACTTTATCTTGTTACTTGAAGATATTATATCTTGTTACGAAGACGTCATATCTGGTTATGAAAACGTCATATCCTGTAAAGAGAGGAATATAAAAGAGCTGGCACAAATTTTCAATACTTCATAACTGCATCATGTATGAGTTAAGACCTGTTTTACGAACAAGTTACGCGGACATGGATGCCCTAGATTTTACTGGGGATAAAGACTATGTCCCGCTGTTAAAGAACAGGAGGAGGAGACGTCATAGAGAAGTAAACTGCCTCTTCTCAAGAATGAAAATTCCTCGTCATGGATTGCCACAAAATTTTAAAGATGTTCCTCCACATCAGACGCCACAACCTCTAAAGATGGAGGATGCAACGGAAAGCAAAATGTATAATCTGACAGCTTCAAAAGCGGAAACCGAGGTGATTGATCTAACAGATTCAGAAATTGATGAACTTTTAATAACTGTTCCGTTGATGGAAATAGAACCAGCCATCATACCTCTTTTAGAGACTTCATCACGTGAAGGACAGTATAAAATTGATACTACATTCTCCAAGAATGATAATCAGTCTTTGTTATCATTTCATATTCAATCATTGTAAATTGTCATACTTTTTGTACATTATTGTAATTTTTTTTTTAAATAAAAGTGGAAAAAATGGGGAAAGAGGGCTTAGGCCCTCTTTCCCCATTTTTTTGGCAAAGTTTTTAACCATTGGAATCATGCATTCAGAGGAGACTTGGAAAGCATGCATTCATTCATTTTGACACGTTCAAGTTAAACATGAAACCTGTTGTTGAAGAAGAAGAAATAAAATCTTATAATTTTACCCAAACTCGGTTACGTTAAAGACACATGAATCCAAGACCTGTTATTACGTTGTATATTAATCATATACCGCTGCAACATTTGTATAACCCTATATCAACTGAAACTTGCCATTGCTCGGAGATTTATAGGATATTTTTGATCGATTTTAATACCATTCTAAAAAAATTGCGGAACATTTTTTTTTTAAATGACGTTGTATCTTTAAAAATGTTGTATTTTTCTTCATAATGAAGAACCATTGGTTAAAATACTTTATAAAAAAATAAGGAAGAGAATCCCACAAAAAATGGGGATTCTCTTCCTTATTTTTCGTCTTTATTGTTTCAAAAAAAGATGTATATATATTACAATATGTGACAATTCAAGATTATGTAATATAAGACAGATTCCTTGATTAATGAATATAGTTCCATAAGGAGTATTAGTGATGATAGACATTAGTTAGTTAGTTAGTTAGTTAGTTAGTTAGTTAGTTAATTGATTTTAGTGGCGCAAGGGCCATTCATAGTGTACTCAGTCAGTAAGAATCTTCCAATCAATAATCCATTGATAGCGTCTTCTTTGCTGATCCTGACTTTGTAAATCAAGTCCACAACTTCATCATTGTAGTTGTTCCGGGGAATGTCATTTAATATCATAAAATCCACATGATCACGTTCAATGATCGAATCCAGTTCATCACGATCATTATCTCCATAACTGGTTATATACAGTTTGTTCGGCGTCATGCGGTATTTTAGCATCATATGCTTTCTATTTTGACTACAGTAAAATATTGTAGTCACTCCATGCTCATTAATCAGGGTGAGACACATTATTAACCACTTTCAGAGACGGAGTATATTAAAATTTTGACGAGAAGCTTTCCCTATTTATACTCTTTAGATTATGCAACATATCTGATTATGCAACATATCCGGTTATGAAACGCATCTGGTTATGCAACATATCTGGTTATGAAACGCATCCGGTCAAATCTAGATTCCTCTGAATGTTTTTTCTTAATAAGTTAAAAAAATAAAAAATTTATTACGTGTCTTTCCCCTCCTCATAACAACCTTGCGGATTCTATATAATAGGCATTTTACTACAATAAAGCTAAAAATTTCTGACTTCCAAAAAAGTTTTCATACAAAAGAATTTAAACTGTCACAATGCATTAATATTATCGATACGTATTCAAGAAAATATGAAAGTATTACCTGATTTATCCTTTTATAGCAATGTAGAATAATGGTATTGTAATGAATCGACAACTAGACGAAACTTGAAGTAAATATACTGAAAAATATATCTCGTGGAGAGAAATGTTGTTTAAATTAAAAATGGCTATGGTACATTTATTATTCTAAAATATTTTGTTACATTTTTATTCTCCTAAAAAAATTTTTTTTTTTTTTAGAAAATTAATTTATAGATTTTTATTTGCAGAATAACACATTACAAGATGTCAAACCGAAAGTGAATAAGAATTTATTTTATACGTTGACTGGAAGGTGTAAAGTGAATAAGAATTTATTTTATGCGTTGACTGGAAGGTGTAAAGTGAATAACAATTTATTTTATACGTTGATTGGAAGGTGCAAAGTGAATAAGAATTTATTTTATACGTTGACTGGAAGGTGTAAAGTGAATAAGAATTTATTTTATACGTTGACTGGAAGGTATATCAACACGCTATGGAGGAACATCAACTTCAAAGTAGACAATGTTGCTTTTGCTTTAAATTCTTTGAAGATGAGGAACATTATCGGGAATGTGTTGCGAATCAACAAGACCGTCCCAATGATTTTACAGTAGACGGTGAGCTTTTAAAAAAATTCGTGATAATAATATTGAAATTATTGTGGATGCTGAAAATGTTGCTTGGTTTCATGCACATCACTTGGCAATTGCATTTGGCTATTCTGATCCAGGAAATGCAACCAAAAATCTCAAGGAATTTAAAAAGTCATATAAAGACCTGGAAAATTTGAAAAAATTTAAAGGCCATGAACTATTTATTAATATACATGGTGTAATACGTCTCGTTTTTAAATCGGCGAAACCCCTGGCGAAGGAATTTCAAAAGTTGTTGTGTACACATATTGAAAAAAACAGTCAACGCTTCAACTCAACTCAGCCCCCTGTTGAAAAGCGAAAGTTTAAATGTCATAAATTCCGACCGTATGGATTCAAATCTAGAAATACCGAACCAATTCGTTTAAAAGCACTATGGGAGGGAATAGAAGCTAAATTTCTTGCATTGAAAGAAAAAGGTGAAATTTATCAGGAACCTGACTCTGACAGCGATGAATTCAACTCCGATGAAAATGATTCCAACTCAGAAGATGATGAACCCAACGTAAAAGATGAACTGGATATATTACGGGCAAAAGGTTTAATTGGAGCCGAAATTTCTGAGGAAATTTGAAGAGGAAATTGGTCTTTTTGTATCATGAAGGACAATATGTTCATTTAAAACATATTCCTGCTGGAATAGTTCTTAATACCATTCGTGCTCAGCAGAGACATGTAACAATAGAACTAAAAAATATTTAAATAATCACCCTAATTCTTTAATTTTTTTGATTGTTAATGATTGTAACGCTATTAATCGCTTACACTTGTACGTAGAAGAAGAAATAGCGAAAAGATATCGTAATAGCATCACATTTTTAAAAGATATTGTATTGGATGAACCCGCAGTTAGACTTGATACCTATTTATCTGTAAATGAATTCACTCATTCACTGTTATCTTATTTAATTTAATAAACTTTTATTCGTTTATTCGTTGTTATTTTACAATTACTTCAGAAGACGCAGCCGCGTCAACCCTTGAAAAGATACATGTAATTAGTAGACCTTTTATTTAATAATATACTAGTTATTAAAATTTATATATTATGTACAATAGGTATTTTTAATTTAAATATTATATATTATATGCTATGTATTATACTTACCCACCCGCGTCCACCCTTGAAAAGATGCATGTAATTAGTAGATTTTTTTAATAATATACTGGTTATTAAAATTTATATATTATGTACAATAGGTATTTACCCACCCACATCCACCCTTTTCCTGTTGGAATTCGTGAATACGCATGTTCAAGATTTTACTCTCATGAACAAGTTGTGATTTTTTATTCACTTGGAATTCGTGAATACGTATGTCCAAGATTTTACTCTCATCAAGATTTTCAAGTTGCTTCCCAAGTTATTGCACTCCTGAAATCATTTAATGCAGGAAAAAGATTTGTTTACATGAAAATCCTCCTCTCAAATATACCTCATCTTAAAAATGTGTGGAGCCAGTCCATTGTTTTAGATTCAGAGTTGAATTAGATGCTACCTACGTCTTGAGCTGTCTGAATTTCTAGTGAATTCAGGTGATCACGTTGCTATGAAAATCTACATTTGCACTCAATATTTCCTCTGCTTTTAAAGTACTTTTCGAGGACCTGTCGGAGATGCATTCAGCGAGATTTTTTTTTTGAAGTCAAGTGTTGCCAACTCCATTTCTGTGGGGAATTATTTAATTCTACCTAGTAAATGTTTTGTCTTCTAACTTTATAGATTGACTATTAGGAACATAAGCTTTCTAAATTTCTTCATGTACGAATTTCTAGAGAAAACCTTGTTTTTTTTTTCATGTTAGTTAGGGGGAGGGGGATTTCTTAGTTTTCCCAAAGAGAAGATTTCTTCTCACGGATCTCTTAGCTCATGGGGGAAAAAAAGTTCTTATCAGAACTATAATGAATTTCGCCTTGAGAGTCATGAAGTCACTCGTCAGCCTATCTCAAGCTCTCCTTCTTCATTCTCAATCAGTTAATTTAGTGGACGGACTTCAGTTGTTTCCCTTCCTGAGAAAAAAATGCTGCCTCTTCGACATAACAAGGAAAGACTTCATTTCCATTACTCTCAGCTGTTCTCCTTAACTCAAGCTATTCATTACTTTTCCCGCTTGGAAGAAGAAGTGGAATATTTAAGTGGAGAATTCTCAAAGATCAAAATTTATGGAAAATCATATTCCATTCCCAGACAACATGCTGCCTTCGGGGACCCCAATCTGAAATACACTTTTAGCGGTTTGTGCTTAGAACCTAACCCTTGGACGCCGTTACTTCAGGAAATCAAGCTTTATGTTGAGAAAGAATGTGGTGAATCCTTCGACTTTGTTTTAATTAATAAATATCGAAATGGAGATGATAGAATCAACGATCACCTTGATGACGAAGCTGAATTAGATCATTTGTCTTGTATTGCATTTTACAATAGGTATTTTTTTTAAATATTATATATTATAGACTATGTATTATACATGTAATTAGTAGAATTTTTTTAATAATATACTGGTATTAAAATTTATATTTAGAATAATAATTTTACAATAGGTATTTTTTATTTAAATATTATATATTATTATGCACTGATATGTTTAGAAATTATTTATTTTATGTAATTTTATAATGTGCGGGACTGACAATATATAGATCTAATGTCAGTCTCGTAAATTATTTATTTTATGTAATTTTATAATGTGCGGAACTGACAATATATAGATCTATTGTCAGTCCCGTAAATTATTTATTTTATGTAATTTTATAATGTGCGGGACTGACAATACAATATATAGATCTATTGTCAGTCCCGTAAATTATTTATTTTATGTAATTTTACTTTTACTTTTATAATTTATCCATGATTACCCTCAACTCGAAGTAATTATACCGGTTGATATATCCTGTGGTAAGAAGAGACGTATAAATAAAAATACTTATTGTAAATTATTATTTTAGAAACTTTCAAAAAAAAAAATTTTTTTTTTTTTTTTAGAAATAAAAATTTGTGGGAATAGTTTTTAGGATTTTAGGAAAATAATTATACCACAGATATTTTTTATTTAAATATCTTTGTATTATATCTGCTGACACATAATGTCTGAATCCTATTATAGAACTTATGATTTGAGTGATACATCAAAAATACAGTTTCGTTTAAAGGGAGTGTTTCCATTAATTTTCATTACTGCATTTGGTTCAACTTATCCATTATTTAAGGAATATTTTAGAAATTGGCCCTATTCAAGTTATTCTTTTACGTTACTAAAGTCTACTGGATTTCTCGTCACTCGTTCAGGTTCGTTATAGATTATTAATGATAAAGAATGGATTTTTTTAACATTGGAAGAATGTAAACAATTGAACACATATTTTCCAGAAATTGTTGAATGCTTAGATACCTATTTTGAACAACAACCTAAAAGGAAAAAGAAATTACTCACCTATTAAGCCTTTTCTGTACGGTGATCACTTTAGCGAAGATTTAACACATGTTGTACGGTAATCACTTTATCCTTAGCGAAGAAATGAGAATGTAACACATGTTGTGCAACGGTCACTTTGTCCTTAGTGAAGAAATGAAAATTTAACACATGTTGTACGGCGGTCACTTTATCCTTAGTGAAGAAATGAACCAAAGTTGGTTTGCTAAGGGATGTCAAGTGGTGTCACATCCGTTAAAACATTTTATTGGACAACCTTTTCTACAGGAAGTGCGGATTTAACGAATCAGATGTTTTTTTATTGGCCAACCTTTTCTACAGGAAGTGCTGATTCAACGAATCAGTTGTTTTGCTGAAAGTGGTGTCACATCCGCTAAAACATTCTATTGGCCAACAGTTTCTACAGGAAGTGAGTTCAACCAATGAATTGTTTTGCTGAAAGTGGTGTCACATCCGCTAAAACAATCTATTGGCCAACCTTTTCTACAGGAAGTGCGGATTCAACGAATCAGATGTTTTGTTTACAGTGATGTCACATCCGCTAAAATATTCTGTGTATAAAAGTACTGCCGACAACATACTCTAAAGCAGTAGTATCTGAAGCATCTGAAGCAATTAACGATGATGGAATCTAATGAAGTATCTATTAAGCTTAATGTTTTTTGTCATAATGATGGATATAAAATTGAACAAGAGATTGGAGTTTTTAAGGTTTCAAAAGAATATATAAATATTCAGGTGATGAAGAAAAATATTGCTATCAAAGAAGGAAAACTGCATTTGTTTTACGGTGCTCTCACAAATGGGCGTAAAGATATAGGAGCCATCATTGAAGAAACGAGATTTTATACAAGTAAATATTTTACTTTGGGTATGCAAAAGGTTCCTCCTCAGTCACAACACGTATTTAAAATATATAATAAGGCAACACCTATCTATGTATATCTGTTCAATCCTGTAAAGGCAAGCATGTATTTAAATGAAGAAAAAATTTCCATTTTGAGATGTGCAAATACAATTCCATTGGAGACGGATGTCATCAATAGTTTTGATAAAGCAGTGTTAACCAATAATCATGTAATAGATTCTGGAACAGATTATTTTTTCTTCACGTCGTGGAAATGCATATTTGACTTTTACGTACAAGAGAGTGTTTCCTTGCCTACACTGCAAAAAACTGTTTTACTTCAAAGAAATTACCAAACCTTGCCTACCGTACAAGAAAGTGTCGACTTGTCAACTACCGTACAAGAAAGTGTCGACTTGTCAACTACCGTACAAGAAAGTGTCGACTTGTCAACTACCGTAAAAGAAAGTGTCGACTCTACCGTACAAGACAGTGTCAACTTGCCACCTGCCGTACAAGACAGTGTCAACTTGCCACCTACCCTACAAGACAGTGTCGATCAAACTTTGTGTACCCTACAAGAAAGTGTCGACTTGCTGTCACAAAAAGTGCCGACCCACATGACAGTGCCGATCAAACGGGTAAGCGGAAAGGACCTGAACTAGAAAATATGAAGAAACGTATTAAATTAAACGATGATAATAACGATAAACTTTTAAAAGAATTGGATATCTACAATGAAATTTCACTATCGTACTATTTAGATGAAATGTTTTCTTCAGAAAACTTTTCTGACGAACCAGTAGATGAAGATATTGTTTGGTTGACGCGGGATTCTAAAGAAAAAATCAACCATGACTGACTTATCTTTGTTTGATATTCAGAAAATGCAAGTGATAAATGATACAGTTTATCCAAATTACACAGCATTTAATTATGATCCAAATTTGCAAGACATGTTGGCATTTGCAAATATTTTGTAAATATTTTTTTATTTTAATTGTTAGTTAGTTAGTTAGTTAATTGATTTTAGTGGCGCAAGGGCCAGGTTTGGCCAAAGAGCGCCAGACACAGAACAATCAGTTAAAGATATTTAAAAGCGGGGTGAAATGATTAAGATCAGACAGGCTTGGCAAAAGTTAGAATAGAGAATGATAAAAGCTGTGAAGACTAGTTAGTCAATTAGGTTTATAAATAAATAAATAAATTCGCCAATTCACTGTTATAATCATTATAAATTATTATTATTATTATTATTTTTTAAATAAGTTTTAAAAAGTCTATCTGCTTTAAGAACGAAAACACTGCGAAAGTGTCGCAGTGGTCGCCCAAAAGCTTCTGCAGTGTAGCTGCGCCGTCATCCAGTAGATGAGACTGAAAATAGTGAAACCGATGATTACAAAAACGAACACAACTACATAAAACATGAGAGATGGTGAGTAAACAGTCGCACGCCTCACACATTGGGGCAGCGTCGCCACACAGCAAATAGCTATGCGTGAAGCGACAATGCCCGATGCGCAGACGCGCAAGAACAACTTCCTCCCCACGGTTCCGGCGACACGATGATTTCCAGATTCCAAGGTTAGGTTTTATACGGTGCAGTTTATTCTCCACCTGTTGGTCCCACAGACTTCGCCACGTTCGTCTGATATGATCGTGAACAAGAAAGCGAAAATCGCGGTGAAACAGTGGCAAAGGTGTGACGACCAAAGAAGAGGCAGATCTAGCAGCAGCATCGGTTGGTTGGTTGGTTGTTGGATTTTATTGGCGCAAGGGCCAGGTTTGGCCAAAGAGCGCCAGACAAAGAACTATCAGCCACAGATTTTTAAAAACGTGGAAAATGATTAAGAACAGACAGGCTTGGTAAAAGTTGAAAAAGAGTATGATGAAAGCTGTGAAGACAAGGTAGTTAATTAGGTTTATATAAAAATTTATTAATTTACTATTATAATTATAATTTCTTTTTTTTTTTCTTTAAACACAACTACACAAAGGATGAGTCACTCTCCTCCCCCCACACTCCCCTGCAATGCTGGCAGAGGGCGGGGACGAACTGTCACTCTCTTCTCCCCCATGTTCCTCTGCAATGTTGTTTGAGGCTGGGGACGAACTGTCACTCTCCTCCCCCTATGTTCCTCTATAATGTTGGGTGAGGGTGGGGACCGCGCTGAGTCCGAGGCAGCTGCAAAGTCGGCCATGATGGCCGCGACATGTGGATGGACACTGCACACCTTAGAGGATTGAGGGCCGGCTCTCCAGCACGTGCAGGCCTTCCGCTGGGAACTGGAAGAGTCGGTCGTCTTCAAAAGAGAAGGCGCAGACTCAGCTGGTCGAATAAGCTGGAGCTCGGTGAAATCCACCTGTGTCGCTTGTTCAACTGTAGATCGCTTGGCAAGCGCGGCGAGAGCTACAGGGCGCGGAACAAAGGGCTGCACGGGTGGTGGCTGAGACTGAACAACTGCGGCAAAACTACGCTGTCGGGTGTTGGGAATACCCAACTTGGCTTTGGCAGCAGGGTACGAGAGGCCGTCCAGGGTCTTGAGGCGCTGGATTGCCATCTCGTCCTTCCATTTCATACAGGTGCGGGAGTAAGCCGCATGGGCCTCACCACAGTTAACACAGGAGGCCGCAGAAGTGCAACCTTCCCCGTCATGTTCACTGGAGCCACAATTTGCGCAACGAGCGGAACTCTTACAAAAACGTTGTGAATGCCCGTACCTCTGGCACCTGAAACAGCGCAGAGGACTGGGAATGTACGGGCGAACTCCACAGACCAAGTAGCCAGCCTTGATTTCGGTCGGAACCTTCGGGGAGTTAAAAGTCAAGATAACATTTTTAGACTTAATTAAAGAACCATCGCGCCGAAACATCATACGGCGCGCAGCAATAACACCTTGATCTGCAAGTTCAGTCACCAATTCCTCTTCACTGCATGGCAAGAGATCAAATTCCGAAATAACACCCCGAGAGGTGTTAAGAAACGGGTGAGGTGCCACTTTGACAGGAATGCCTTGAAGACTAGTAAGGAGCAAAAGAGTGTTACCCTGAGAAACACTGCAAGTTTGAACAAGCAGGTCCCCAGAGCGAAGCTTCCTCACAGACTTCAAGGGGCCAACCGCAGCGTCCAAAGCTTTAGAAATAAAAAATGGAGATCTGGTGGACAGTCTCTCAGTCGGATCGATGGATTCTACAAGTAAGTGTGTAGCATGCGTAGTCACAGCAATCGATGGGAGACGACGCTTCGGAGCGACTGGTACAGCTGCCGAAGAAGAGGTTCCACATTCTTGGTCCAGGTCATGGTCTAAAGATCGTTTAAGGGTATGAGACTTGGTAGGTTGAGAAGACGAAGGAGAGTCGTTGTCAACCATCATATTCACAGGTGTCCTAAATTTGGAGTTTTGTTTTTTGTTTCTACCCATGGAAAAAGAAGGAAGATTCGTCTGCAGACTACTCCACCCACCACCGAGCTCTACAAGGGAGAACTGGAGGTCCGCAAGCCAAGAAAATGACGCTAGACACAGTTCTGGAGCTTATACGTTGCAGATATAGTCCGTTGGCTGTGATCACACGCACTCGGCGGACACTTCGGCCTCCTGGTACCGTCATGCCAACGCCTTTGGCATGATCCCACAGCCCCGGGCTCACCCTGCCGTGCCATACGACAAAAAAGCCGCTAAAGCCCAGTACACAACTTGGTACAAGACTTCTGACTAGAGGTGGGTTAGACTCTAGCCTCCCGTTTACAGCGAAGCCGGGGTCGAAGAGGAGTGTTGGTACACAGGAGGCACTTAACCGGTCTCCTGCTACCTCAGCCCCCAGACATCCCATTTCCGCCTCACGGGTCTCCGCACGCGGCAAACATGCAGGTAGGTCTAGCACCCAAACCAGCGAAAAGGAAAAAAAGAAATCCAAAGAAGACAAATCCTGGCAGGGAACCTAATCGGAATCTCAGCAACCTACGAACTGAGCGGTTAATATAAATCAGTTAGTGGTGGAGGGTAACAAAACCACAAGACCGGGGTGTTAGTACATAACGTGGTAGCGATTAGGTAGAGAATACAACACGGGCAACTAGCCAGTGGAGAAAATAAGGAAAAACGAAAAAGCGAGACACAAGACCAGCTCGGGATCGTGGGGCCGCGACTCCCCAACAGCTGGATGAACAGCCGTCCCTGCAAACACCAAAATAAAAAACAAGCGGTGGCATGACATAAGATGTTGACCAGTCACAAGGTCAGCTCGGGCCGTGGGGGCGCCGCTCCCCAAATAACTGGAAAACCAGTTATCCCCGTGCGGGGAGGACCTGTCGGAGATGCATTCAGCGAGATTTTTTTTTTTTTTTTGAAGTCAAGTGTTGCCAACTCCATTTCTGTGGGGAATTATTTAATTCTACCTAGTAAATGTTTTGTCTTCTAACTTTATAGATTGACTATTAGGAACATAAGCTTTCTAAATTTCTTCATGTACGAATTTCTAGAGAAAACCTTGTTTTTTTTTTCATGTTAGTTAGGGGGAGGGGGGATTTCTTAGTTTTCCCAAAGAGAAGATTTCTTCTCACGGATCTCTTAGCTCATGGGGGAAAAAAGTTCTTATCAGAACTATAATGAATTTCGCCTTGAGAGTCATGAGGTCACTCGTCAGCCTATCTCAAGCTCTCCTTCTTCATTCTCAATCAGTTAATTTAGTGGACGGAGTTCAGTTGCTTCCCTTCCTGAGAAAAAAAATGCTGCCTCTTCGACATAACAAGGAAAGACTTCATTTCCATTACTCTCAGCTGTTCTCCTTAACTCAAGCTATTCATTACTTTTCCCGCTTGGAAGAAGAAGTGGAATATTTAAGTGGAGAATTCTCAAAGATCAAAATTTATGGAAAATCATATTCCATTCCCAGACAACATGCTGCCTTCGGGGACCCCAATCTGAAATACACTTTTAGCGGTTTGTGCTTAGAACCTAACCCTTGGACGCCGTTACTTCAGGAAATCAAGCTTTATGTTGAGAAAGAATGTGGTGAATCCTTCGACTTTGTTTTAATTAATAAATATCGAAATGGAGATGATAGAATCAACGATCACCTTGATGACGAAGCTGAATTAGATCATTTGTCTTGTATTGCATTTTACAATAGGTATTTTTTTTAAATATTATATATTATAGACTATGTATTATACATGTAATTAGTAGAATTTTTTAATAATATACTGGTATTAAAATTTATATTTAGAATAATAATTTTACAATAGGTATTTTTTATTTAAATATTATATATTATTATGCACTGATATGTTTAGAAATTATTTATTTTATGTAATTTTATAATGTGCGGGACTGACAATATATAGATCTAATGTCAGTCTCGTAAATTATTTATTTTATGTAATTTTATAATGTGCGGAACTGACAATATATAGATCTATTGTCAGTCCCGTAAATTATTTATTTTATGTAATTTTATAATGTGCGGGACTGACAATACAATATATAGATCTATTGTCAGTCCCGTAAATTATTTATTTTATGTAATTTTACTTTTACTTTTATAATTTATCCATGATTACCCTCAACTCGAAGTAATTATACCGGTTGATATATCCTGTGGTAAGAAGAGACGTATAAATAAAAATACTTATTGTAAATTATTATTTTAGAAACTTTCAAAAAAAAAAAATTTTTTTTTTTTTTTTAGAAATAAAAATTTGTGGGAATAGTTTTTAGGATTTTAGGAAAATAATTATACCACAGATATTTTTTATTTAAATATCTTTGTATTATATCTGCTGACACATAATGTCTGAATCCTATTATAGAACTTATGATTTGAGTGATACATCAAAAATACAGTTTCGTTTAAAGGGAGTGTTTCCATTAATTTTCATTACTGCATTTGGTTCAACTTATCCATTATTTAAGGAATATTTTAGAAATTGGCCCTATTCAAGTTATTCTTTTACGTTACTAAAGTCTACTGGATTTCTCGTCACTCGTTCAGGTTCGTTATAGATTATTAATGATAAAGAATGGATTTTTTTAACATTGGAAGAATGTAAACAATTGAACACATATTTTCCAGAAATTGTTGAATGCTTAGATACCTATTTTGAACAACAACCTAAAAGGAAAAAGAAATTACTCACCTATTAAGCCTTTTCTGTACGGTGATCACTTTAGCGAAGATTTAACACATGTTGTACGGTAATCACTTTATCCTTAGCGAAGAAATGAGAATGTAACACATGTTGTGCAACGGTCACTTTGTCCTTAGTGAAGAAATGAAAATTTAACACATGTTGTACGGCGGTCACTTTATCCTTAGTGAAGAAATGAACCAAAGTTGGTTTGCTAAGGGATGTCAAGTGGTGTCACATCCGTTAAAACATTTTATTGGACAACCTTTTCTACAGGAAGTGCGGATTTAACGAATCAGATGTTTTTTTATTGGCCAACCTTTTCTACAGGAAGTGCTGATTCAACGAATCAGTTGTTTTGCTGAAAGTGGTGTCACATCCGCTAAAACATTCTATTGGCCAACAGTTTCTACAGGAAGTGAGTTCAACCAATGAATTGTTTTGCTGAAAGTGGTGTCACATCCGCTAAAACAATCTATTGGCCAACCTTTTCTACAGGAAGTGCGGATTCAACGAATCAGATGTTTTGTTTACAGTGATGTCACATCCGCTAAAATATTCTGTGTATAAAAGTACTGCCGACAACATACTCTAAAGCAGTAGTATCTGAAGCATCTGAAGCAATTAACGATGATGGAATCTAATGAAGTATCTATTAAGCTTAATGTTTTTTGTCATAATGATGGATATAAAATTGAACAAGAGATTGGAGTTTTTAAGGTTTCAAAAGAATATATAAATATTCAGGTGATGAAGAAAAATATTGCTATCAAAGAAGGAAAACTGCATTTGTTTTACGGTGCTCTCACAAATGGGCGTAAAGATATAGGAGCCATCATTGAAGAAACGAGATTTTATACAAGTAAATATTTTACTTTGGGTATGCAAAAGGTTCCTCCTCAGTCACAACACGTATTTAAAATATATAATAAGGCAACACCTATCTATGTATATCTGTTCAATCCTGTAAAGGCAAGCATGTATTTAAATGAAGAAAAAATTTCCATTTTGAGATGTGCAAATACAATTCCATTGGAGACGGATGTCATCAATAGTTTTGATAAAGCAGTGTTAACCAATAATCATGTAATAGATTCTGGAACAGATTATTTTTCTTCACGTCGTGGAAATGCATATTTGACTTTTACGTACAAGAGAGTGTTTCCTTGCCTACACTGCAAAAAACTGTTTTACTTCAAAGAAATTACCAAACCTTGCCTACCGTACAAGAAAGTGTCGACTTGTCAACTACCGTACAAGAAAGTGTCGACTTGTCAACTACCGTACAAGAAAGTGTCGACTTGTCAACTACCGTAAAAGAAAGTGTCGACTCTACCGTACAAGACAGTGTCAACTTGCCACCTGCCGTACAAGACAGTGTCAACTTGCCACCTACCCTACAAGACAGTGTCGATCAAACTTTGTGTACCCTACAAGAAAGTGTCGACTTGCTGTCACAAAAAAGTGCCGACCCACATGACAGTGCCGATCAAACGGGTAAGCGGAAAGGACCTGAACTAGAAAATATGAAGAAACGTATTAAATTAAACGATGATAATAACGATAAACTTTTAAAAGAATTGGATATCTACAATGAAATTTCACTATCGTACTATTTAGATGAAATGTTTTCTTCAGAAAACTTTTCTGACGAACCAGTAGATGAAGATATTGTTTGGTTGACGCGGGATTCTAAAGAAAAATCAACCATGACTGACTTATCTTTGTTTGATATTCAGAAAATGCAAGTGATAAATGATACAGTTTATCCAAATTACACAGCATTTAATTATGATCCAAATTTGCAAGACATGTTGGCATTTGCAAATATTTTGTAAATATTTTTTTTTATTTTAATTGTTAGTTAGTTAGTTAGTTAATTGATTTTAGTGGCGCAAGGGCCAGGTTTGGCCAAAGAGCGCCAGTTGGTTGGTTGGTTGGTGGATTTTATTGGCGCAAGGGCCAGGTTTGGCCAAAGAGCGCCAGACAAAGAACTATCAGCCACAGATTTTTAAAAACGTGGAAAATGATTAAGAACAGACAGGCTTGGTAAAAGTTGAAAAAGAGTATGATGAAAGCTGTGAAGACAAGGTAGTTAATTAGGTTTATATAAAAATTTATTAATTTACTATTATAATTATAATTTCTTTTTTTTTTCTTTAAACACAACTACACAAAGGATGAGTCACTCTCCTCCCCCCACACTCCTCTGCAATACTGGCAGAGGGCGGGGACGAACTGTCACTCTCTTCCCCCCATGTTCCTCTGCAATGTTGTTTGAGGCTGGGGACGAACTGTCACTCTCCTCCCCCTATGTTCCTCTATAATGTAGGTTGAGGGTGGGGACATCGCTGAGGCCGAGACAGTTGGATGGACACTGCACACCTTTGCGGATTGAGGGCCGGGTCGTCCGCACGTGCAGGCTTTCGACTGGAAACTGGAAGAGACGGACGGCAGCAAAAGAGAAGGCCCAGAATCAGGTATTCGAAAAATCTCGAGCTCGGGGAAAAACACCTGTGTCGCTTGGTCAGCTGTAGATCGCTTGGCAAGGGCGGCGAGAGCTACAGGGCGCGGAACAAAGGGCTGCACGGGTTGTGGCAGAGACTGAACTACTGCGGCAAAAGTACGCTGTCGGGTGGTGGGTATACCCAACTTGGCCTTGGCAGCAGGGTACGAGAGGCCTTCCAGGGTCTTGAGCCGCTGAATCGCCATCTCGTCCTTCCATTTCATACAGTTGCGGGAGTAAGCTGCATGGGCCTCACCGCAGTTAACACAGCAGGCCGCAGAAGTGCAACCTTCCCCGTCATGTTCACTGGAGCCACAATTTGCGCAACGAGCGGAACTCTTACAGAAACGTTGTGAATGCCCGTACCTCTGGCACCTGAAACAGCGCAGAGGACTGGGAATGTACGGGCGAACTCCACAGACCAAGTAGCCAGCCTTGATTTCGGTCGGAACTTTCGGGGAGTTAAAAGTCAAGATGACATTTTTTGACTTAATCATGGAACCATCACGCCGGAACATCATACGACGTGCAGCAATAACACCTTGATCAGCAAGTTCAGTCACGAATTCGTCTTCACTGCATGGCAAGAGATCAAACTCCGAAATAACACCCCGAGAGGTGTTAAGAAACGGGTGAGGTGTCACTTTTACAGGAATGCCTTGAAGACTAGTGAGGTTCAGAAAAGTGTTACTCTGAGAAACACTGCAAGTTTGGACAAGCAGGTCCCCAGAGCGAAGCTTCCTCACAGACTTCAAGGGGCCAACCGCAGCGTCCAAAGCTTTAGAAATGAAAAAGGGAGATCTGGTGGACAGTCTCTCATGCGGATCGATGGTTGGTTGGTTGGTTGTTGGATTTTATTGGCGCAAGGGCCAGGTTTGGCCAAAGAGCGCCAGACCAAGAACTATGAGCCACAGATTTTTAAAAAACGTGGAAAATGATTAAGAGCAGACAGGCTTGGTAAAAGTTGAAAAAGAGTATGATGAAAGCTGTGAAGACAAGGTAGTTAATTAGGTTTATATAAAAATTTATTAATTGACTATTATAATTATAATTTTTTTTTTTTAAACAGAACTACACAAAGGATGAGTCACTCTCCTCCCCCCACACTCCCCTGCAATGCTGGCAGAGGGCGGGGACGAACTGTCACTCTCTTCTCCCCCATGTTCCTCTGCAATGTTGTTTGAGGCTGGGGACGATCTGTCACTCTCCTCCCCCCTATGTTCCTCTATAATGTTGGTTGAGGGTGGGGACCTCGCTGAGGCCGAGACAGTTGGATGGACACTGCACACCTTTGCGGATTGAGGGCCGGGTCGTCCGCACGTGCAGGCTTTCTGCTTTAAACTGGAAGAGAGGGTCGGCTGCAAAAGAGAAGGCCCAGAATCAGGTAGTCGAAAAATCGCGAGCTCGGGGAAAAACACCTGTGTCGCTTGGTCAGCTGTAGATCGCTTGGCAAGCGCTGCGAGAGCTACAGGGCGCGGAACAAAGGGCTGCACGGGTTGTGGCAGAGACTTAACAACTGCGGCAAAACTACGCTGTCGGGTGTTGGGAATACCCAACTTGGCTTTGGCAGCAGGGTACGAGAGGCCTTCCAGGGTCTTGAGGCGCTGGATCGCCATCTCGTCCTTCCATTTCATACAGTTGCGGGAGTAAGCTGCATGGGCCTCACCGCAGTTAACACAGCAGGCCGCAGAAGTGCAACCTTCCCCGTCATGTTCACCGGAGCCACAATTAGCGCAACGAGCGGAACTCTTACAGAATCGTTGTGAATGCCCGTACCTCTGGCACCTGAAACAGCGCAGAGGACTGGGAATGTACGGGCGAACTGCACAGACCAAGTAGCCTGCTTTGATTTCTGTCGGAACTTTCGGTCAGTCAAAAGTCAAGATGACATTTTTTGACTTAATCATGGAACCATCACGCCGGAACATCATACGACGTGCAGCAATAACACCTTGATCAGCAAGTTCAGTCACGAATTCGTCTTCACTGCATGGCAAGAGATCAAACTCCGAAATAACACCCCGAGAGGTGTTAAGAAACGGGTGAGGTGTCACTTTCACAGGAATGCCTTGAAGACTAGTGAGGTTCAGAAAAGTGTTACTCTGAGAAACACTGCAAGTTTGGACAAGCAGGTCCCCAGAGCGAAGCTTCCTCACAGACTTCAAGGGGCCAACCGCAGCGTCCAAAGCTTTAGAAATGAAAAAGGGAGATCTGGTGGACAGTCTCTCATTCGGATCGATGGATTCTACAAGCAAGTGAGTAGCATGCGTAGTCACAGCAATTGAGGGGAGACGACGCTTCGGAGCGACTGGTACAGCTGCCGAAGAAGAGGTTCCACATTCTTGGTCCAGGTCAAGGTCTAAAGACCGTTTAAGGGTATGAGACTTGGTAGGTTGAGAAGACGAAGGAGTGTCGTTGGCAACTATCATTTTGTCAGGGGACTTAAACTTGGAGTTTTTGTTCTTTTTACCCATGGAAAAAAGGAGGAAGATTCGTCTGCAGACTACTCCACCCACCACCGAGCCCTACAAGGGAGAACTGGAGGTCTGCAAGCCAAGAAAATGACGCTGGACACAGTTCTGGAGCTTATACGTTGCAGATATAGTCCGTTGGCTGTGATCACACGCACTCGGTGGACACTTCGGCCTCCGGGTACCGTCATGCCAACGCCTTTGGCATGATCCCACAGCCCCCGGGCTCACCCTGCCGTGCTATACGACAAAAAAGCCGCTAAAGCCCTGCACACAACTTGGTACAAGACTTCTGACTAGAGGTGGGTTAGTCTCTAGCCTCCCGTTTACAGCGAAGCCGGGGTCGAAGAGGAGTGTTGGCACACAGGAGGCACTTAACCGGTCTCCTGCGACCTCAGCCGCCAGACATCCCATTTCCGCCTCACGGGTCTCCGCACGCGGCAAACATGCAGGTAGGTCTAGCACCCAAACCAGCTAAAAGGAAAAAAGAAATCCAAAGAAGACAAATTCTGGCAGGGAACCTTAACGGAATCTCAGCAACCTACGAACTGAGCGGTTAATATAAATCAGTTAGTGGTGGAGGGTAACAAAACCACAAGACCGGGGTGTTAGTACATAACGTGGTAGAGAACACAACACGGGCAACTAGCCAGTGGAGAAAATAAATAAAAACGAAAAAGCGAGACACAAGACCAGCTCGGGATCGTGGGGCCGCGACTCCCCAACAGCTGGATGAACAGCTGTCCCTGCAAACACCAAAATAAAAAAGTAGCGGTGGCGTGACATCAGATGGTGACCAGTCACAAGGTCAGCTCGGGCCGTGGGGGCGCCGCTCCCCAAATAACTGGAAAACCAGTTATCCCCGTGCAGGGGGCATGTTCACCGGAGCCGCAATTAGCGCAACGAGCGGAACTCTTACAGAATCGTTGTGAATGCCCGTACCTCTGGCACCTGAAACAGCGCAGAGGACTGGGAATGTACGGGCGAACTGCACAGACCAAGTAGCCTGCTTTGATTT
This sequence comes from Macrothele yani, assembly GCA_039090855.1. Taxonomy (NCBI): domain Eukaryota; kingdom Metazoa; phylum Arthropoda; class Arachnida; order Araneae; family Macrothelidae; genus Macrothele; species Macrothele yani. The sequence continues at coordinate 110,884 of JAYWMT010000096.1, read as the reverse complement.
CTGTCGGAACTTTCGGGGAGTCAAAAGTCAAGATGACATTTTTTGACTTAATCATGGAACCATCACGCCGGAACATCATACGACGTGCAGCAATAACACCTTGATCAGCAAGTTCAGTCACGAATTCGTCTTCACTGCATGGCAAGAGATCAAACTCCGAAATAACACCCCGAGAGGTGTTAAGAAACGGGTGAGGTGTCACTTTCACAGGAATGCCTTGAAGACTAGTGAGGTTCAGAAAAGTGTTACTCTGAGAAACACTGCAAGTTTGGACAAGCAGGTCCCCAGAGCGAAGCTTCCTCACAGACTTCAAGGGGCCAACCGCAGCGTCCAAAGCTTTAGAAATGAAAAAGGGAGATCTGGTGGACAGTCTCTCATTCGGATCGATGGATTCTACAAGCAAGTGAGTAGCATGCGTAGTCACAGCAATTGAGGGGAGACGACGCTTCGGAGCGACTGGTACAGCTGCCGAAGAAGAGGTTCCACATTCTTGGTCCAGGTCAAGGTCTAAAGACCGTTTAAGGGTATGAGACTTGGTAGGTTGAGAAGACGAAGGAGTGTCGTTGGCAACTATCATTTTGTCAGGTGACTTAAATTTGGAGTTTTTGTTCTTTTTACCCATGGAAAAAAGGAGGAAGATTCGTCTGCAGACTACTCCACCCACCACCGAGCCCTACAAGGGAGAACTGGAGGTCTGCAAGCCAAGAAAATGACGCTGGACACAGTTCTGGAGCTTATACGTTGCAGATATAGTCCGTTGGCTGTGATCACACGCACTCGGCGGACACTTCGGCCTCCGGGTACCGTCATGCCAACGCCTTTGGCATGATCCCACAGCCCCCGGGCTCACCCTGCCGTGCTATACGACAAAAAAGCCGCTAAAGCCGTGTACACAACTTGGTACAAGACTAGAGGTGGGTTAGTCTCTAGCCTCCCGTTTACAGCGAAGCCGGGGTCGAAGAGGAGTGTTGGTACACAGGAGGCACTTATCCGGTCTCCTGCGACCTCAGCCGCCAGACATCCCATTTCCACCTCACGGGTCTCCGCACGCGGCAAACATGCAGGTAGGTCTAGCACCCAAACCAGCGAAAAGGAAAAAAAGAAATCCAAAGAAGACAAATCCTGTCAGGGAACCTAAACGGAATCTCAGCAACCTACGAACTGAGCGGTTAATATAAATCAGTTAGTGGTGGAGGGTAACAAAACCACAAGACCGGGGTGTTAGTACATAACGTGGTAGCGATTAGGTAAAGTATACAACACGGGCAACTAGCCAGTGGAGAAAATAAATAAAAACGAAAAAGCGAGACACAAGACCAGCTCGGGAACGTGGGGACGCGACTCCCCAACAGCTGGATGAACAGCCGTCCCTGCAAACACCGACAGCAAAGCGGTGGCATGACATCAGATGTTGACCAGTCACAAGGTCAGCTCGGGCCGTGGGGGCGCCGCTCCCCAAATAACTGGAAAACCAGTTATCCCCGTGCGGGGAGCAGCAGCATCGGCAGACTCCTTCCCTGGGATCCCAACATGCCCAGGAATCCAGCAGAACCGAATCTGGACATCAGCCTCGAGCAAAGAACGAAGAAGTCTCCGAACGGCAAAAGAAGTGGGTGGCCAGTGAAATCCAAAGATGACAATGATTGCACAACACTCAACGAATCAGTGTACACAATAGCACGCTGATGAGAGCTCGACTGCACGTGAACAAGTGCAAGATACACAGCATGCATCTCCGCCGAAAAAACCGTGGCCTCAGGAGGAATGCGGGCAACAGAAACTTCGTCAACGCAGACGGCGGCGGATCCAACAACACCAGCCGCCTTAGATCCATCGGTGAAAACAGGAATAAAGTCTGCATTGACGTAACGGTGTTCAGCGAAGAGCTGCTGGTACACTGACGCAGGGGTTGAGGACTTGTCAAAAGATGTAAAGCTGGTATCGACCATGACACCAAGAGGATGCCATGGAGAATCCTCAAAGCCCCTGGTCTCTCCAACGAGTGACAAGTCGAGCCCTGCATCACGAGCTACGGCCGCCATACGAAGACCGAAGGTTCGAATGCACGAGGGACGGATCTCGAACAAACGAGCATGCCGGGGATGAAAAACTGCATCGTATAAAGGATGGTCTGTGAGTGATTTAAGTTTCAGGTAAAATTGAAGAGACAGCTGCAGACGGCGTAAATGAAGCGACGGTTCGTTCGCGTCGGCATAAAGGCTGGGAATGGGTGACGTACGAAAGGCTCCCGTACAAAGACGCAGCGCTTGATGGTGGATGGTATCCAACGGCCGGAGAACGGTAGGACGCGCAGAGCCATACACCATACAGCCATAATCCAGCCTAGACCGAATGAGAGAATGGTAAATACGGAACAAAGAAGTCCTGTCTGCACCCCAGGAGACTGAGGCAAGGATCTTAAGGATTGACAAGGCTCTCAGACAGGAAGTCCTTAGCCGTCGAACGTGCGAGCGAAAGGTGAGAGCACGGTCAACGGTCAAACCAAGGAACTTGGTTTCCGGCAAAACTGGAATGGCTGCACGGTCCAAATAGAGCTCTGGATCAGGATGGAGGCCACGCCTCCGGCAGAAATGGACACAGGCTGTCTTGTCGGGAGAAAGAACAAACCCATTATTGTTAGCGGCTTTAACAATCTGGGTAATTGCAGACTGCAGCTGCCTTTCAACGAAATGCATGCTGGATGACGAACAGAAGATGTGAAGGTCGTCAACATAAATGGTAGCCGAAACCGTAGGAGGAAGATTTTTGAGTAAACAATTAATGCGGAGGATGAACAGAGTCACCGAAAGAATGCTGCCTTGAGGAACGCCTTGTTCTTGATGGAAAAAGGCGGACAGCGTTGTACCCAGGCGCACCTGGAACACACGGTTACGAAGAAAGTTGGCAATGAAGGTTGGCAGGTTTCCCCGCAACCCACTCTCGTGGAGGTCACGGAGGATACCGTGACGCCACGCTCTATCGTAAGCTTTTTCGATGTCAAAAAATACAGACACCAGGTGCTGCCTACGTACGAACGCCTCACGAACAGACGTCTCAAGGAGCAGGAGATGGTCAGGAGCTGAACGATGACGACGGAAGCCGCTTTGTGATGGAGAGAGTATTCGATGTTCTTCAAGAAAATAAATTAGCCGGGAATTAACCATTCGTTCAAGGATTTTGCACAGACAGCTAGTGAGGGCAATTGGCCGATAACTAGAGGGAGACTTGGGGTCTTTGCCAGGCTTGGGAAAAGGTAAAACAAAAGCTCTTCGCCAAGAGTCCGGGAAACTGTGCTCCAACCAAATACGGTTGAAAAGCACTAACAGATTCTCGAGAGACGACTGCGAGAGATGACGAATCATGTCATAGTGGATGCCGTCGGGACCGACACATGTTGCGCCGGACCGATGCAGAGCCACCCGTAGTTCAACCATGCTGAAGGGGGAGTTATACTCAGTGTTATAAAAAGGCGCAAAGGAGATTTTCTGGCGTTCCGCGGTTGTTTTAATCCTCTGAAAGGACGGGAGATACGCCTGAGAACTAGAAACTGAGGCAAACGCTTCGCCCAAGCAATCCACAATCTCCCCAACTTCAGCATACGTGCAGCCGTTATTCTCAAGAATTGAAATTTGGCGGGAACTATAGTTTCCCCGGATCTTACGAATTTTTTCCCAAACAGTTTTTGAACTGGCACGTGAATTGATAGATGAAACGTACTTCATCCAAGACTCCCTCTTGCTTCGTCGACGCACCAACCGAGCGTAAGATTTTGCTCTTTTAAATTTAACAAGATTAGCATCGGTCGGATAACGCCGAAAAGTACACCAGGCCTTATGTTGAACTATCCTAGCCGCTGCGCAATCAGGGTTCCACCAAGGCTTCGGACGTCTTGGGAGCGTCGTTGATGTTTTTGGGATAGAGAAATCTGCTGCCTGAATGATACACGTTGTGACATCAGTAACAGCTGCGTCAATTGACCCACGGGTCACCATGGCAAAAGATATTACTGCGGACGGTGTGAAGACCTCCCATTTGGCACGATCCATCCTCCAACGAGGAGGGCGGGAGGCAGAAGATGGTACGCTCACATTATACCTAAGGACAATTGGGAAGTGGTCGCTTCCATGGAGGTCGTCACACACCGTCCACGACCAGTCGGCCATAACCGGTGGTTGACCCAAAGATAAATCGATTGCACTGAAACTTCGTGTAGGCTCGTGGAAGTAAGTGTCAGCACCGGTGTTAAACAGGCACAAAGAAGTCGAGGAAAGAAGAGATTCGATCCTACGGCCTCGTGAGTCTGTTCTGACACTACCCCACAATGGATTATGAGCATTGAAGTCACCCAGAAGAAGAGCAGGTGACGGCAGCTGCGCAACTAAGCTCTCAAGAACGGACACGCTCACGTCCTCATCCGGTGGCAGATAGACGCTGCAAACTGTTAGAGGCACAGGCATGGAGATACGCACCACAACGGCTTGTAAAGATGTTGAGACCGCAACAGAAGAAACTGGAACACTGTGGGGGACAAGGATGGCAACTCCCCCGCAAGCTATATCTCCTGAAACATTATCTTTCCGAAATGCACTGTAGCCTTGAACTGAAAGGAGGTCTGATGGTTTAAGTTTTGTCTCCTGGAGGCAAAGGCACACCGGAGAGTATGACGAAAGCAGATGTTTCACGTCGTCATGTCTTGTCCGAAAGCCTCGACAGTTCCACTGAACGATTTGATCCATGGTTTGAAGTGTGGTGAATGAGAAAAAGAAAAAACGAAAAACAAAACCCGAGAAAAACTGGGACAACTAAAAGTTGTCCGATTCCATCATTTCGTCTGCAATGTCCATGTGCGCTTGGGACTGTTTTGTCCGACGCCCTGTAGTCTCTGGTGGTAAAATGGGGCGGTATTTTGGTTCCTGTGTCGCAGATGATCTTGCCCGATCCTGGTTCTTATGATGGGAGTTTGGAGATTTCTTCTCCTTTTCTTTTCCTTTCTCTTTCCTCCCGGGGTTGTTGAAGTCCCGGTGGTGCTGGTGTTAGTTGCAGCAGGTTTAGGCACGGTGGTTGCTGGAGTTTTCGCGTCCCGAGCTCGGGATTGCAGTGCTGCCAGACCAGCAGCTATGATGTCGTCTAGCTTGTAAGGACAATTCACTGGGATTTGGCTATCAGTCTGGGTACCGACTGTAGTCCTTGCAATAACCGCTGATGAATAAGATCGCCGATTTGATTGATTTGGAGCGACCTTTCTTCTGGCCTCTGGGTAGGAGATTCCCTCAACGGTCTTAATGCGTTGGATCTCTTTTTCCTCCTTCCACTTTGGGCAGTCTCTCGACGATGCTGCATGAGATCCCTTGCAGTTGAAGCACAGCTCGGCTTCGGCATGGCAATCTTGCAAAGTATGGTCTGTTGCTGTACAACGCCCACACCGAGCAGTGCTCCTGCAAGACTGCTGGGAGTGACCATATGCTTGGCATTTGAAGCATCGTAGAGGACTTGGTATGAAGGGGCGCACTTCAAGGTGTAGATACCCTGCCTTGATTGATGTTGGCAGGGATGGGGTGTTAAAGGTCAGTATTATGTTTCGAGATGGGACAGATTGGCCATTTCGCCGAAATAGGATGCGCCGGACTCCACTCACTTGTTGGTTTCTCAGTTCCTCCAGAAGTTCTTGGTCACTGCACTCCAGAAGGTCTTGAGAAGAGATAACACCTCGCGAGGAATTGTGGTAGCCGTGAGGAGTAACTTTCACTGGACAATCTAAAAAAGAGGTGGTGTTTAAAAGCACTGTAGCATATCTGGAACTCGACATCTCGACAAGAAGATCTCCAGATTGGAGCTTCTTAACGCTCTTAGGAGAGCTGGCAATTGATTGCAATGCTTTATTTATCCAGAAGGGGCTTCTGGTGTTTAATGGGTTTGAAGCGTCCAAGGAGTGGATGCAAAAGAACCGAACATTGGCAGAATCAGGTGTAGGTTTCTTGTTGGGAGGGGGTGACCCTTCCTCAATGGGCCGCTTTGTTTGAAGTTCTTGGGAAATTTTTTGTTATCCATGAATAGAAGTAAAAAGTTCGTCCGCCGATTTCCCCGCCCACAACCGAGCCCAACAGGGGAGAGCCGGAGGTCCGCAAGCCCAATTGGACGCAGGACACGACTCTAGGGTTAAGCAACGGATATAGCATGTTGACAGTGCAGACAAGCGCTCAGCGAGTACCGAGACTTTCCCAGGTCTCGGTAACACCCCTTTGGCATGCCCGCACTATCCCCAAACTCACCCTGTTGTACGAAACAACAAGCCGATTGACTAGGAGTGGGTTAGTTCCTAGCCGCCCGTTTAGGGTGAAGCAGGGGGCAAAGAGGAGTGTTGGCGACTGGCGACAACAACAACCTGGCCACCAGAAACCTCAGCCTCCAGCATCCCCTTTTCCACCTTACGGGTCACCGCACACGGCAAACGTGCAGGTAGGTCTAGCAAACCAGCCCGGAAAAACAAGAGAGGAACAGAAAATGGAGAAGCAAGTCGAGTAGAAAATGGAGTAGAAAAGAAGAACAGGTAGTGGAGAAGAAAGTAAAAACAGGAAAGGGAGAGGAAAGCCAGAGGAAAGGAAAGGGCTGGCGCATAATCACAACCTCAGCAACCAACAACTGAGGCGGGTGCTGTCAAGGTGGTGGCAACACAAAGTTGTAATGGGAAGAATCAAACATAACATGTCGGCTGGGGCCGTGGGGTCGCTACTCCCCATCAGCTGGATGAACAGCTGTCCCTGCGGTAACGTGAAAGCACAAAAACAAGAAAGCAAAAAACCGTCACAAGGTCAGCTCGGGCCGTGGGGGCGCCGCTCCCCAAATAACTGGAAAACCAGTTATCCCCGTGCGGGGTTCTACATCCTGTTTACTGAGAAAATGTGATGACATTGTAGCTATTTTGATACGAGGTTATCTTTTCTCTACATCCTGTTTACTGAGAAAATGTGATGACATTGTAGCTATTTTGATACGGGGTTATGCATAATAGAAAAAATGTCTTAAAATCTTTTTTACCTAATCTTTATTACAAATCAAACATTTTACAGAAAAAAAGGAGGACAAATGCTACAATTTTGACGTATTATTATACATAAATATGATAATCGTACTTTATTTTTTAAACATGCGACCACTTCATCCTCGACTGATACCACACCAAAAAGTATCTTATTTTTCTGGATACTGGCTTCGCACTTTTGTCAATAAAAAAATTCCATCCAATAATCCTTGCATAGCTTCATTTTTACTGATGGATGTCGATTTATAACTGACGCGTACTTTTTTTATATTCAGAGTTTTCAGATTTTAAATCTTTGAGTAGAATACATGTCACATTGTCTTCTAACATGTCTTTTAAATACTCTGGATCATTCTCACCCTGTAATAACGTTTTGTCCTCGAGTTTCATGACGTATATGATGTTCAGATGTTTCCTTTCTCCAATACTACACTCAAATGAACATATAATTCCATTTTCTTGAATGAGAGATAAACACTTGATGATAAAATAGTTATCTATAAGGAAAGTTCAAAAAAGACATGTGTGAGCATATCAATGTAAATATACATCACAATCGTGCTTTAACGCTTTTAAACAATTGACCACGTCGTCCACTAGAACGACACTCATACAATATCCTTAATAATAATCGGGATAATTTATTTTTACAGTATACTCGGCCAATAAGAATTTTCCAGTCATTAATCCGTCAATGGCATTTTGTTTGCAGATTTCAGTTTTATAAATCACATCCACAAGTTCATCTTTGTAGTTGTTTGGGAGAATGTCATTTAGTACCATAAAATTTACAAAATCGTATTTAAAGATGGATTCTAGATAATCTTGATCATTGTACCCATAACTAATAATAAATATTTTATCCAATATCATGCGATATTTTAAAGTCATGTGCTTTCCAAGAAAACTACAATGAAATGTTGTTGTTACTCCGTATTGATTAATCAGAGTGAGGCACATGCTTCCACATTTTTTTTAACGTTATTCTTTGAAAAACCCACCAAGTTCTAAATAAGGTTTGTGTTATTCAAAATCCGGTTTATTCTTGTTATTTGAAGATTTCACTTTATCTTGTTATTTGAAGATATCACTTTATCTTGTTACTTGAAGATATCACTTTATCTTGTTACTTGAAGATATTATATCTTGTTACGAAGACGTCATATCTGGTTATGAAAACGTCATATCCTGTAAAGAGAGGAATATAAAAGAGCTGGCACAAATTTTCAATACTTCATAACTGCATCATGTATGAGTTAAGACCTGTTTTACGAACAAGTTACGCGGACATGGATGCCCTAGATTTTACTGGGGATAAAGACTATGTCCCGCTGTTAAAGAACAGGAGGAGGAGACGTCATAGAGAAGTAAACTGCCTCTTCTCAAGAATGAAAATTCCTCGTCATGGATTGCCACAAAATTTTAAAGATGTTCCTCCACATCAGACGCCACAACCTCTAAAGATGGAGGATGCAACGGAAAGCAAAATGTATAATCTGACAGCTTCAAAAGCGGAAACCGAGGTGATTGATCTAACAGATTCAGAAATTGATGAACTTTTAATAACTGTTCCGTTGATGGAAATAGAACCAGCCATCATACCTCTTTTAGAGACTTCATCACGTGAAGGACAGTATAAAATTGATACTACATTCTCCAAGAATGATAATCAGTCTTTGTTATCATTTCATATTCAATCATTGTAAATTGTCATACTTTTTGTACATTATTGTAATTTTTTTTTTAAATAAAAGTGGAAAAAATGGGGAAAGAGGGCTTAGGCCCTCTTTCCCCATTTTTTGGCAAAGTTTTTAACCATTGGAATCATGCATTCAGAGGAGACTTGGAAAGCATGCATTCATTCATTTTGACACGTTCAAGTTAAACATGAAACCTGTTGTTGAAGAAGAAGAAATAAAATCTTATAATTTTACCCAAACTCGGTTACGTTAAAGACACATGAATCCAAGACCTGTTATTACGTTGTATATTAATCATATACCGCTGCAACATTTGTATAACCCTATATCAACTGAAACTTGCCATTGCTCGGAGATTTATAGGATATTTTTGATCGATTTTAATACCATTCTAAAAAAATTGCGGAACATTTTTTTTTAAATGACGTTGTATCTTTAAAAATGTTGTATTTTTCTTCATAATGAAGAACCATTGGTTAAAATACTTTATAAAAAAATAAGGAAGAGAATCCCACAAAAAATGGGGATTCTCTTCCTTATTTTTTTCGTCTTTATTGTTTCAAAAAAAGATGTATATATATTACAATATGTGACAATTCAAGGTTATGTAATATAAGACAGATTCCTTGATTAATGAATATAGTTCCATAAGGAGTATTAGTGATGATAGACATTAGTTAGTTAGTTAGTTAGTTAGTTAATTGATTTTAGTGGCGCAAGGGCCATTCATAGTGTACTCAGTCAGTAAGAATCTTCCAATCAATAATCCATTGATAGCGTCTTCTTTGCTGATCCTGACTTTGTAAATCAAGTCCACAACTTCATCATTGTAGTTGTTCCGGGGAATGTCATTTAATATCATAAAATCCACATGATCACGTTCAATGATCGAATCCAGTTCATCACGATCATTATCTCCATAACTGGTTATATACAGTTTGTTCGGCGTTTGCGGTATTTTAGCATCATATGCTTTCTATTTTGACTACAGTAAAATATTGTAGTCACTCCATGCTCATTAATCAGGGTGAGACACATTATTAACCACTTTCAGAGACGGAGTATATTAAAATTTTGACGAGAAGCTTTCCCTATTTATACTCTTTAGATTATGCAACATATCTGATTATGCAACATATCCGGTTATGAAACGCATCTGGTTATGCAACATATCTGGTTATGAAACGCATCCGGTCAAATCTAGATTCCTCTGAATGTTTTTTCTTAATAAGTTAAAAAAATAAAAAAATTATTACGTGTCTTTCCCCTCCTCATAACAACCTTGCGGATTCTATATAATAGGCATTTTACTACAATAAAGCTAAAAATTTCTGACTTCCAAAAAAGTTTTCGGATGGTTGGTTGGTTGGTTGGTGTATTTTAATGGCGCAAGGGCCAGGTCTGGCCAAAGAGCGCCAAACACGAAGCAATTAAAGAAAACAAGTTAAAAGCTAGGAAGAGTAATAAGAAGCACGGCGGAGTAGGACAACTGAAAAACAAGAACGATAAAAGCTTGGTAATTTAGATTAGTTTAAGAAAGTCAATTTGCCTGAAAAATGAAAAAACTGCGAACGTATCACAACAGTCACCTAAGATTCTTTGAAGGGAAGCTGAATTGTCTTCCAAAGAATAAGCTCGGAAATATTGAAAACGGTTGTCACGAAAGCGGACACAAGTACACAAGACATGAAGGACACTGAGACGACTGTTACACGTCTCGCACATTGGGGCAGTGTCGCCACACAGCAAGAAGCGGTGGGTGAAATGACAATGCCCAATGCGCAGACGCGCAAGAACCACTTCCTCGCGACGATTCTTCCGCAACCCAGATTGCCATAGTCCGATCTGCGGTTTGATGGAAAGAAGTTTGTTGCTGCTCTGTTGGGTCCACAGGGACTGCCACTCCTCCATGATAAATTTGCGGATGCACGGGTGAAAATCTCGAAAAAATAGTGGCAGTCGGGTGATTGCCAAGGATGGAACAGATCTGGCTGCGGTGTCGACTAGCTCGTTACCCCGAATCCCAACATGGCCGGGGATCCAACAGAATCGGACCAGGTACCCAGAACCCGTCAAAGTTCCCAAGAGCCGATGGACATCTCTGGTGATTGGTGAGTCACTATTCTCCGGGGAGAATAAGGCTTTAATAACGGATTGAGAATCAATACAAATCATAGTGCGACGAAGTTGTTTGGAATGAATGTGGCGCAACGCGAGGTGCACCGCATGCATCTCTGCTGTAAAGACTGTCGCAACCAGCGGAATCCTCTCAGCATAAGTCTCATCCGCACAAACAAAGGCGGAACCCACAAAATCACCGGATTTCGAACCATCGGTGAAGACAGGCACGAAATCGGGATAGAGGGAAAGGTGTTCAGCAAAAAGTTTCTGGTACACCAGTGCAGGTGTTGAGGACTTAGGCCATCCAGAAAGAGAGAGGTCAGTCACTGCCTGAACTGGCTGCCAAGGTGGATCGTTAAAGGCACGGGTCACACCGATTAACGACAAGTCTATGCCGGCATCTCGCACTATGTCTGACATCCGAATTCCGAAGGTGGGAACACAAGAAGGGCGGTTGGAAAATAGGCGAGCACATTGTGGCGTGAAGATGGAATCATGAAGTGGGTGATCAGGGAGAGATTTCAGCTTGATGTAGAACTGGAGAGACAGTTGCTTACGGCGGAGGCATAACGGTGGCTCATGAGATTCGACATACAGGCTGTGGACAGGAGACGTACGGAAAGCACCGATGCACAGGCGTAAAGCTTGGTGGTGGACAGGATCGAGGAGCTTTAATACCGAAGGCCGTGCAGATCCGTAGGTTATACAGCCATACTCTAACTTTGACCGGACAAGGGAGTGATGAATGCGAAGCATTGAGCACCTGTCGGCCCCCCAAGATGTTCCGGAGAGGACTTTCAGGATACTCAATGACTTTGTGCACTTCACCTTTAAGGAATGAATGTGAGGCCGGAAGGTGAGTGCGCGGTCAAAAGTCAATCCCAAGAATTTGACCTCAGTCACAACTGGAATGGTGGTGTTCCCCAGACGGAGGTGGGGGTCTGGATGAAGACCGCGTTTGCGGCAGAAATGTACGCAAACAGTCTTCTGTGACGAGAAGCCAAAGCCGTTGCGTGAGACCCAGGAAGAGATCTTGTTAATAGACGATTGCAACTGTCTCTCAATGGTGCGCATGTTGACGGAAGCACACGAAATCTGAAGATCGTCCACATACATAGTGCCGCGAACCATCGGAGGAAGTAACTTGAAGATATGATTCACCCGAAGGATGAAGAGAGTGACCGATAAGATGGAGCCCTGAGGGACACCCTGCTCCTGCGGGTACATCGCGGAGAATGTCGACCCGACGCGCACATGGAACATCCGGTTCTTGAGAAAACCGGCAATGAAAGTTGGTAAATTTCCCCGTAATCCACAGTCGTGCAGATCACGGAGAATGCCGTATCTCCAAGTCCGATCATACGCTTTTTCCATATCAAAGAACACGGAGACCATGTGCTGTCGTCGAACAAACGCCTCTCTGATCGATGTCTCAAGGCGAAGGTGGTGGTCAGTTGTGGAGCGAAAACGACGGTGTCCACTTTGATGGGGTGACAAAAGGTGATGGGTTTCCAAGTGGAAGATCAAGCGGAAATTGATGATGCGTTCAAGCACCTTGCAGAGGCAGCTTGTCATGGCAATTGGTCGGTAGTTGAACGGGTTTTTCGGATCTTTACCAGGTTTGAGAACAGGTATCACAATAGCTGTGCGCCAAGAATCGGGGAAAACGTGTTCTTGCCAAATCCTGTTAAACAGGATTAGCAGACAGTCGAGAGATGATGGAGAAAGGTGCTTCAGCATTTCGTAAAGGATGTTATCAGGTCCTGCAGATGTTCGGCCAGAGCGATTTAGGGCAATCCTTAGTTCCACCGCTGTCAACGGGCTGTTATAGTCCTCCGAGGAAAACGGTCGAAAGGACATTCGTTTTCTCTCCAGCCGTGACTGAAGCTCTTGGAAAGAAGGAGGATAATTGCAGTTGCTGGAAACTGAAGCAAACGCTGTGCCAAGACAGTCAGCGATACCCCGAGCGTCGGCAACCATTCCTCCACCACTCTCGAGGATGGAGATCTCGCCAGATGGGTACTTTCCCCGAATCTTGCGAATCCTGTCCCAAACCATTTTGGAGTTTGCAGATGTGTTGATGCCCGATACATATTGGATCCAGGATTCCCGTTTATGGCGACGACGAACCAGTCTTGCATAAGCCTTGGCCTTCTTGAAAGCAAGAAGGTTAGCGTCGGTGGGATAGCGACGAAATTTGCCCCAAGCCCTATGCTGGGCCTGACGTGCTGCCTTGCATTTCGAATTCCACCATGGCTTTGGGCAACTTGGAAGTTTAGTTGACGTTTTAGGAATGGTGAGTTCTGCCGCTTGCACAATACAATCTGTGACCGCTGCAACCGCATCGTTGATCGTACCTGTGGCCACCATAGTAGAAGTAATTATCGCTGTAGCACTGAATGCGTCCCACTTGGCTCGATCAATATCCCATCTAGGGGGACGGGTAGGATGGCGGTAGCCGTCACCAGCGAGTCGAAGAAAAATTGGAAAGTGATCGCTGCCAAGGGGATCACCAGACACGCTCCAAGACCAGTCAGGAAATAAGGATGGTGAACACAGCGACAGATCAATGGCCGAGTACGAGCGGCTGGGTTCGTGGAAGTAGGTATTTGCTCCCGTGTTATGGAGGCAGAGTGATGTGTTGTACAGCAGGGACTCGATAACGCGGCCCCTGGGATCACGACTGCGGTCTCCCCACAACGGATTGTGTGCATTGAAATCTCCGAGAAGGAAAAACGGAGGCGGTAGCTGGTCAACCAAATCTTCCAAGTCTGAAGGGCTAACAGCTTCATCTGGTGGTAAGTAAATGCAACATACTGTGATCAGAGTGTTAGCGGATAGTCTTGCTGCAACTGCTTGCAGATTCGTGCGCAGAACAATCGCTGTGACTGGGACACCATGAGGAACGAGAATGGCCACTCCTCCACATGCGATAGCTCCGCGCGTATGGTCTTTGCGAAATGTACTGTATCTTCGCACCGAAAAAGTATCGGTAAAGCGGAGCTTTGTCTCTTGGAGGCACACGCAGAGTGGGGTGTGTGAAGAGAGCAAGCCCTTCAAATCGTCAAATCGTGAACGGAGGCCACGGCAATTCCACTGTATGATGAGATTCATGATGAGAGAATGTGAAGTTTGGAGAAGGAAATGGGACACTTAAAAGGTGTCGGAGTCCATCATTTCCTCAGGTGGCTCTGCAGCACTTTTAGCCGGCGGGTTGTCTGGGGGAGTACTGGTGTACGTTTCCGAGAGGAGGGCTGGGATGGATTTGTTCCGGTTTGAGTCTGAGTGGCTGCTTGAGTCTGGTTCTTTCCTTTGTTCTTACTAGTCAAAGAATCGGGCTGTGCAGCACGATTCGCCTGTGCAGGAGCCACCCGCCTAAGCGAGGCTGCAGAAGGTTTTCCAACGGTGGGCTGCTGTTGGGAAGGCAAAGGTTCGGTGGTGGAAGCATTAAGGGCTTTTAGACCAGCAGCATATATTTCTTGCAGTGAAAAGGGACAGTTCTTTGGAATGCTTATATCCGTCTGGGTGGAAACAGACGTTTTGGAAGACAAGACTGAAGAGTAGGTGCGTCCTCCCGGAGTAGCAGGAACAACCTTCCTCCTTGCTTCCGGGTAGGAGAGGTGTTCAAGGGTCTTCACTTCCTGGATTTTCTTTCCTCAACCCACTTCGGGCAGTCTTTAGCATTGGCTGCGTGGTCTCCGTTACAGTTAATACAGTGGGGGGCTGCGGCAGAGCAATCGTTCTGAAGATGGTCGTGAGAGCCACAGCGGCTGCAAGTTGCAGCTCCACGGCATGACTGCTGAGAGTGACCATACCTTTGGCATCTAAAGCAACGAAGTGGGTTGGGAATGTAGGGACGCACGTCACATCTTAAATACCCTGCATAGATGGAGGATGGAATAGCCGGGCGATTAAATGTAAGAATAATAGTTCTGGAATTTACCAGATCCCCATTCCTCCGAAACTTGATTCGTCGGACTGCTGTGACATCTTGATCGGCAAGCTCTTTAAGTAGTTCATCCTCTGAGACATCCACGAGTTCTCGATCAGAGATGACACCTCGGGATGAATTCAGAGAATGGTGAGGTTTTATGTCCACTTGCACATCACCTAAGTTGGAAATATTCAAAAGTAGTGCACCGTGCCGGGGAGTTGACATCTCCACCAACAGATCTCCAGATGGCAATTTCTTGACATTCTTTGGCGACTCAACAGCACCCTGGATGGCTTTTTGAATCCAGAAAGGGGACTTCAAACTGAGTTTGTGGGTATCCTCTCTGGCATGAATGATAAAAAATCGTGCATTGTGTCCCGATAATGTTCTCATTCTTTTATTTGTGGAGTTAGGCTCCGAGTCCAAAGCATTTTTATTTTTCAAAGGGGAAGAGTTTATTGAATCCATGAAGAGCAAAAGATAATTCATCCGCTGAATTCCCCGCCCACAACCGAGCCCAACAGGGGAGAGCCGGAGGTCCGCAAGCCCATTTGGACGCAGGACACGGCTCTGGGGCTAAGCAGCGGATATAGCAGGTTGAAAGTGCAAGCATGCGCTCAGCGAGTACCGCGATCTTCCCAGGTCTTGGTAACACCCTTTTGGCATACCTACACTATCCCCAAACTCACCCCGCCGTACGTAGCGACAAGCCGATTGACTAGGAGTGGGTTAGTTCCTAGCCGCCCGTTTAGGGTGAAGCAGGGGGCAAAGAGGAGTGTTGGCGACTGGTGACAACTACAACCTGGTCCCCAGTAACCTCAGCCTCCAGCATCCCCTTTTCCACCTTACGGGTCACCGCACACGGCAAACGTGCAGGTAGGTCTAGCAAACCAGCCCGGAAAAACAAGAGAGGAACAGAAAATGGAGAAGCAAGTCGAGTAGAAAATGGAGTAGAAAGAAGAACAGGTAGTGGAGAAGAAAGTAAAAACAGGAAAGGGAGAGGAAAGCCAGAGGAAAGGAAAGGGCTGGCGCATAATCACAACCTCAGCAACCAACAACTGAGGCGGGTGCTGTCAAGGTGGTGGCAACACAAAGTTGTAATGCGAAGAATCAAACATAACATGTCGGCTGGGGCCGTGGGGTCGCTACTCCCCATCAGCTGGATGAACAGCTGTCCCTGCGGAACAAAAAAGTTTTCATACAAAAGAATTTAAACTGTCACAATGCATTAATATTATCGATACGTATTCAAGAAAATATGAAAGTATTACCTGATGTATCCTTTTATAGCAATGTAGAATAATGGTATTGTAATGAATCGACAACTAGACGAAACTTGAAGTAAATATACTGAAAAATATATCTCGTGGAGAGAAATGTTGTTTAAATTAAAAATGGCTATGGTACATTTATTATTCTAAAATATTTTGTTACATTTTTATTCTCCTAAAAAATTTTTTTTTTTTTTTAGAAAATTAATTTATAGATTTTTATTTGCAGAATAACACATTACAAGATGTCAAACCGAAAGTGAATAAGAATTTATTTTATACGTTGACTGGAAGGTGTAAAGTGAATAAGAATTTATTTTATGCGTTGACTGGAAGGTGTAAAGTGAATAACAATTTATTTTATACGTTGATTGGAAGGTGCAAAGTGAATAAGAATTTATTTTATACGTTGACTGGAAGGTGTAAAGTGAATAAGAATTTATTTTATACGTTGACTGGAAGGTATATCAACACGCTATGGAGGAACATCAACTTCAAAGTAGACAATGTTGCTTTTGCTTTAAATTCTTTGAAGATGAGGAACATTATCGGGAATGTGTTGCGAATCAACAAGACCGTCCCAATGATTTTACAGTAGACGGTGAGCTTTTAAAAAAATTCGTGATAATAATATTGAAATTATTGTGGATGCTGAAAATGTTGCTTGGTTTCATGCACATCACTTGGCAATTGCATTTGGCTATTCTGATCCAGGAAATGCAACCAAAAATCTCAAGGAATTTAAAAAGTCATATAAAGACCTGGAAAATTTGAAAAAATTTAAAGGCCATGAACTATTTATTAATATACATGGTGTAATACGTCTCGTTTTTAAATCGGCGAAACCCCTGGCGAAGGAATTTCAAAAGTTGTTGTGTACACATATTGAAAAAAACAGTCAACGCTTCAACTCAACTCAGTCCCCTGTTGAAAAGCGAAAGTTTAAATGTCATAAATTCCGACCGTATGGATTCAAATCTAGAAATACCGAACCAATTCGTTTAAAAGCACTATGGGAGGGAATAGAAGCTAAATTTCTTGCATTGAAAGAAAAAGGTGAAATTTATCAGGAACCTGACTCTGACAGCGATGAATTCAACTCCGATGAAAATGATTCCAACTCAGAAGATGATGAACCCAACGTAAAAGATGAACTGGATATATTACGGGCAAAAGGTTTAATTGGAGCCGAAATTTCTGAGGAAAATTGAAGAGGAAATTGGTCTTTTTGTATCATGAAGGACAATATGTTCATTTAAAACATATTCCTGCTGGAATAGTTCTTAATACCATTCGTGCCCAGCAGAGACATGTAACAATAGAACTAAAAAATATTTAAATAATCACCCTAATTCTTTAATTTTTTTGATTGTTAATGATTGTAACGCTATTAATCGCTTACACTTGTACGTAGAAGAAGAAATAGCGAAAAGATATCGTAATAGCATCACATTTTTAAAAGATATTGTATTGGATGAACCCGCAGTTAGACTCGATACCTATTTATCTGTAAATGAATTCACTCATTCACTGTTATCTTATTTAATTTAATAAACTTTTATTCGTTTATTCGTTGTTATTTTACAATTACTTCAGAAGACGCAGCCGCGTCCACCCTTGAAAAGATACATGTAATTAGTAGACCTTTTATTTAATAATATACTGGTTATTAAAATTTATATATTATGTACAATAGGTATTTTTAATTTAAATATTATATATTATATGCTATGTATTATACTTACCCACCCGCGTCCACCCTTGAAAAGATGCATGTAATTAGTAGATTTTTTTAATAATATACTGGTTATTAAAATTTATATATTATGTACAATAGGTATTTACCCACCCACATCCACCCTTTTCCTGTTGGAATTCGTGAATACGCATGTTCAAGATTTTACTCTCATGAACAAGTTGTGATTTTTTATTCACTTGGAATTCGTGAATACGTATGTTCAAGATTTTACTCTCATCAAGATTTTCAAGTTGCTTCCCAAGTTATTGCACTCCTGAAATCATTTAATGCAGGAAAAAGATTTGTTTACATGAAAATCCTCCTCTCAAATATACCTCATCTTAAAAATGTGTGGAGCCAGTCCATTGTTTTAGATTCAGAGTTGAATTAGATGCTACCTACGTCTTGAGCTGTCTGAATTTCTAGTGAATTCAGGTGATCACGTTGCTATGAAAATCTACATTTGCACTCAATATTTCCTCTGTTTTTTAAAGTACTTTTCGAGGACCTGTCGGAGATGCATTTAGCGAGATTTTTTTTTTGAAGTCAAGTGTTGCCAACTCCATTTCTGTGGGGAATTATTTAATTCTACCTAGTAAATGTTTTGTCTTCTAACTTTATAGATTGACTATTAGGAACATAAGCTTTCTAAATTTCTTCATGTACGAATTTCTAGAGAAAACCTTGTTTTTTTTTTCATGTTAGTTAGGGGGAGGGGGGATTTCTTAGTTTTCCCAAAGAGAAGATTCTTCTCACGGATCTCTTAGCTCATGGGGGAAAAAAAGTTCTTATCAGAACTATAATGAATTTCGCCTTGAGAGTCATGAGGTCACTCGTCAGCCTATCTCAAGCTCTCCTTCTTCATTCTCAATCAGTTAATTTAGTGGACGGACTTCAGTTGTTTCCCTTCCTGAGAAAAAAATGCTGCCTCTTCGACATAACAAGGAAAGACTTCATTTCCATTACTCTCAGCTGTTCTCCTTAACTCAAGCTATTCATTACTTTTCCCGCTTGGAAGAAGAAGTGGAATATTTAAGTGGAGAATTCTCAAAGATCAAAATTTATGGAAAATCATATTCCATTCCCAGACAACATGCTGCCTTCGGGGACCCCAATCTGAAATACACTTTTAGCGGTTTGTGCTTAGAACCTAACCCTTGGACGCCGTTACTTCAGGAAATCAAGCTTTATGTTGAGAAAGAATGTGGTGAATCCTTCGACTTTGTTTTAATTAATAAATATCGAAATGGAGATGATAGAATCAATGATCACCGTGATGACGAAGCTGAATTAGATCATTTGTCTTGTATTGCATTTTACAATAGGTATTTTTTTTAAATATTATATATTATAGACTGTGTATTATACATGTAATTAGTAGAATTTTTTTAATAATATACTGGTATTAAAATTTATATTTAGAATAATAATTTTACAATAGGTATTTTTTATTTAAATATTATATATTATTATGCACTGATATGTTTAGAAATTATTTATTTTATGTAATTTTATAATGTGCGGGACTGACAATACAATATATAGATCTATTGTCAGTCCCGTAAATTATTTATTTTATGTAATTTTATAATGTGCGGGACTGACAATACAATATATAGATCTATTGTCAGTCCCGTAAATTATTTATTTTATGTAATTTTACTTTTACTTTTATAATTTATCCATGATTACCCTCAACTCGAAGTAATTATACCGGTTGATATATCCTGTGGTAAGAAGAGAGGTATAAATAAAAATACTTATTGTAAATTATTATTTTAGAAACTTTCAAAAAAAAAAAATTTTTTTTTTTTTTTTTTTTTAGAAATAAAAATTTGTGGGAATAGTTTTTAGGATTTTAGGAAAATAATTATACCACAGATATTTTTTATTTAAATATCTTTGTATTATATCTGCTGACACATAATGTCTGAATCCTATTATAGAACTTATGATTTGAGTGATACATCAAAAATACAGTTTCGTTTAAAGGGAGTGTTTCCTTTAATTTTCATTACTGCATTTGGTTCAACTTATCCATTATTTAAGGAATATTTTAGAAATTGGCCCTATTCAAGTTATTCTTTTACGTTACTAAAGTCTACTGGATTTCTCGTCACTCGTTCAGGTTCGTTATAGATTATTAATGATAAAGAATGGATTTTTTTAACATTGGAAGAATGTAAACAATTGAACACATATTTTCCAGAAATTGTTGAATGCTTAGATACCTATTTTGAACAACAACCTAAAAGGAAAAAGAAATTACTCACCTATTAAGCCTTTTCTGTACGGTGATCACTTTAGCGAAGATTTAACACATGTTGTACGGTAATCACTTTATCCTTAGCGAAGAAATGAGAATGTAACACATGTTGTGCAACGGTCACTTTGTCCTTAGTGAAGAAATGAAAATTTAACACATGTTGTACGGCGGTCACTTTATCCTTAGTGAAGAAATGAACCAAAGTTGGTTTGCTAAGGGATGTCAAGTGGTGTCACATCCGTTAAAACATTTTATTGGCCAACCTTTTCTACAGGAAGTGCGGATTTAACGAATCAGATGTTTTTTTATTGGCCAACCTTTTCTACAGGAAGTGCTGATTCAACGAATCAGTTGTTTTGCTGAAAGTGGTGTCACATCCGCTAAAACATTCTATTGGCCAACAGTTTCTACAGGAAGTGAGTTCAACCAATGAATTGTTTTGCTGAAAGTGGTGTCACATCCGCTAAAACAATCTATTGGCCAACCTTTTCTACAGGAAGTGCGGATTCAACGAATCAGATGTTTTGTTTACAGTGATGTCACATCCGCTAAAATATTCTGTGTATAAAAGTACTGCCGACAACATACTCTAAAGCAGTAGTATCTGAAGCATCTGAAGCAATTAACGATGATGGAATCTAATGAAGTATCTATTAAGCTTAATGTTTTTTGTCATAATGATGGATATAAAATTGAACAAGAGATTGGAGTTTTTAAGGTTTCAAAAGAATATATAAATATTCAGGTGATGAAGAAAAATATTGCTATCAAAGAAGGAAAACTGCATTTGTTTTACGGTGCTCTCACAAATGGGCGTAAAGATATAGGAGCCATCATTGAAGAAACGAGATTTTATACAAGTAAATATTTTACTTTGGGTATGCAAAAGGTTCCTCCTCAGTCACAACACGTATTTAAAATATATAATAAGGCAACACCTATCTATGTATATCTGTTCAATCCTGTAAAGGCAAGCATGTATTTAAATGAAGAAAAAATTTCCATTTTGAGATGTGCAAATACAATTCCATTGGAGACGGATGTCATCAATAGTTTTGATAAAGCAGTGTTAACCAATAATCATGTAATAGATTCTGGAACAGATTATTTTTCTTCACGTCGTGGAAATGCATATTTGACTTTTACGTACAAGAGAGTGTTTCCTTGCCTACACTGCAAAAAACTGTTTTACTTCAAAGAAATTACCAAACCTTGCCTACCGTACAAGAAAGTGTCGACTTGTCAACTACCGTACAAGAAAGTGTCGACTTGTCAACTACCGTACAAGAAAGTGTCGACTTGTCAACTACCGTAAAAGAAAGTGTCGACTCTACCGTACAAGACAGTGTCAACTTGCCACCTGCCGTACAAGACAGTGTCAACTTGCCACCTACCCTACAAGACAGTGTCGATCAAACTTTGTGTACCCTACAAGAAAGTGTCGACTTGCTGTCACAAAAAAGTGCCGACCCACATGACAGTGCCGATCAAACGGGTAAGCGGAAAGGACCTGAACTAGAAAATATGAAGAAACGTATTAAATTAAACGATGATAATAACGATAAACTTTTAAAAGAATTGGATATCTACAATGAAATTTCACTATCGTACTATTTAGATGAAATGTTTTCTTCAGAAAACTTTTCTGACGAACCAGTAGATGAAGATATTGTTTGGTTGACGCGGGATTCTAAAGAAAAATCAACCATGACTGACTTATCTTTGTTTGATATTCAGAAAATGCAAGTGATAAATGATACAGTTTATCCAAATTACACAGCATTTAATTATGATCCAAATTTGCAAGACATGTTGGCATTTGCAAATATTTTGTAAATATTTTTTTATTTTAATTGTTAGTTAGTTAGTTAGTTAATTGATTTTAGTGGCGCAAGGGCCAGGTTTGGCCAAAGAGCGCCAGACACAGAACAATCAGTTAAAGATATTTAAAAGCGGGGTGAAATGATTAAGATCAGACAGGCTTGGCAAAAGTTAGAATAGAGAATGATAAAAGCTGTGAAGACTAGTTAGTCAATTAGGTTTATAAATAAATAAATAAATTCGCCAATTCACTGTTATAATCATTATAAATTATTATTATTATTATTTTTTTAAATAAGTTTTAAAAAGTCTATCTGCTTTAAGAACGAAAACACTGCGAAAGTGTCGCAGTGGTCGCCCAAAAGCTTCTGCAGTGTAGCTGCGCCGTCATCCAGTAGATGAGACTGAAAATAGTGAAACCGATGATTACAAAAACGAACACAACTACATAAAACATGAGAGATGGTGAGTAAACAGTCGCACGCCTCACACATTGGGGCAGCGTCGCCACACAGCAAATAGCTATGCGTGAAGCGACAATGCCCGATGCGCAGACGCGCAAGAACAACTTCCTCCCCACGGTTCCGGCGACACGATGATTTCCAGATTCCAAGGTTAGGTTTTATACGGTGCAGTTTATTCTCCACCTGTTGGTCCCACAGACTTCGCCACGTTCGTCTGATATGATCGTGAACAAGAAAGCGAAAATCGCGGTGAAACAGTGGCAAGGGTGTGACGACCAAAGAAGAGGCAGATCTAGCAGCAGCATCGGTTGGTTGGTTGGTTGTTGGATTTTATTGGCGCAAGGGCCAGGTTTGGCCAAAGAGCGCCAGACAAAGAACTATCAGCCACAGATTTTTAAAAACGTGGAAAATGATTAAGAACAGACAGGCTTGGTAAAAGTTGAAAAAGAGTATGATGAAAGCTGTGAAGACAAGGTAGTTAATTAGGTTTATATAAAAATTTATTAATTTACTATTATAATTATAATTTCTTTTTTTTTTTTTTCTTTAAACACAACTACACAAAGGATGAGTCACTCTCCTCCCCCCACACTCCTCTGCAATACTGGCAGAGGGCGGGGACGAACTGTCACTCTCTTCCCCCCATGTTCCTCTGCAATGTTGTTTGAGGCTGGGGACGAACTGTCACTCTCCTCCCCCTATGTTCCTCTATAATGTAGGTTGAGGGTGGGGACCTCGCTGAGGCCGAGACAGTTGGATGGACACTGCACACCTTTGCGGATTGAGGGCCGGGTCTTCCGCACGTGCAGGCTTTCGACTGGAAACTGGAAGAGACGGACGGCAGCAAAAGAGAAGGCCCAGAATCAGGTATTCGAAAAATCTCGAGCTCGGGGAAAAACACCTGTGTCGCTTGGTCAGCTGTAGATCGCTTGGCAAGGGCGGCGAGAGCTACAGGGCGCGGAACAAAGGGCTGCACGGGTTGTGGCAGAGACTGAACTACTGCGGCAAAAGTACGCTGTCGGGTGGTGGGTATACCCAACTTGGCCTTGGCAGCAGGGTACGAGAGGCCTTCCAGGGTCTTGAGCCGCTGAATCGCCATCTCGTCCTTCCATTTCATACAGTTGCGGGAGTAAGCTGCATGGGCGTCACCGCAGTTAACACAGCAGGCCGCAGAAGTGCAACCTTCCCCGTCATGTTCACTGGAGCCACAATTTGCGCAACGAGCGGAACTCTTACAGAAACGTTGTGAATGCCCGTACCTCTGGCACCTGAAACAGCGCAGAGGACTGGGAATGTACGGGCGAACTCCACAGACCAAGTAGCCAGCCTTGATTTCGGTCGGAACTTTCGGGGAGTTAAAAGTCAAGATGACATTTTTTGACTTAATCATGGAACCATCACGCCGGAGTATCATACGACATGGTTGGTTGGTTGTTGGATTTTATTGGCGCAAGGGCCAGGTTTGGCCAAAGAGCGCCAGACCAAGAACTATCAGCCACAGATTTTTAAAAAACGTGGAAAATGATTAAGAGCAGACAGGCTTGGTAAAAGTTGAAAAAGAGTATGATGAAAGCTGTGAAGACAAGGTAGTTAATTAGGTTTATATAAAAATTTATTAATTGACTATTATAATTATAATTTTTTTTTTTTTTTTTTAAACAGAACTACACAAAGGATGAGTCACTCTCCTCCCCCCACACTCCCCTGCAATGCTGGCAGAGGGCGGGGACGAACTGTCACTCTCTTCTCCCCCATGTTCCTCTGCAATGTTGTTTGAGGCTGGGGACGAACTGTCACTCTCCTCCCCCTATGTTCCTCTATAATGTTGGTTGAGGGTGGGGACCTCGCTGAGGCCGAGACAGTTGGATGGACACTGCACACCTTTGCGGATTGAGGGCCGGGTCGTCCGCACGTGCAGGCTTCCTGCTTTAAACTGGAAGAGAGGGTCGGCTGCAAAGAGAAGGCCCAGAATCAGGTAGTCGAAAAATCGCGAGCTCGGGGAAAAACACCTGTGTCGCTTGGTCAGCTGTAGATCGCTTGGCAAGCGCTGCGAGAGCTACAGGGCGCGGAACAAAGGGCTGCACGGGTTGTGGCAGAGACTTAACAACTGCGGCAAAACTACGCTGTCGGGTGTTGGGAATACCCAACTTGGCTTTGGCAGCAGGGTACGAGAGGCCTTCCAGGGTCTTGAGGCGCTGGATCGCCATCTCGTCCTTCCATTTCATACAGTTGCGGGAGTAAGCTGCATGGGCCTCACCGCAGTTAACACAGCAGGCCGCAGAAGTGCAACCTTCCCCGTCATGTTCACCGGTTGGTTGGTTGGTTGGTTGTTGGATTTTATTGGCGCAAGGGCCAGGTTTGGCCAAAGAGCGCCAGACAAAGAACAATCAGCCACAGATTTTTAAAAACGTGGAATATGATTAAGAGCAGACAGGCTTGGTAAAAGTTGAAAAAGAGTATGACGGAAGCTGTGAAGACAAGGTAATCAATTAGGTCTATATAAAAATTTATTAATTTACTATTATAATTATAATTTTTTTTTTTTTTTTTTTTTTTTTGTTAACACAACTATACAAAGGATGAGTCACTCTCCTCCCCCCACACTCCTCTGCAATGCTGGCAGAGGGCGGGGACGAACTGTCACTCTCTTCCCCCCATGTTCCTCTGCAATGTTGTTTGAGGCTGGGGACGAACTGTCACTCTCCTCCCCCTATGTTCCTCTATAATGTTGGTTGAGGGTGGGGACCGCGCTGAGTCCGAGACAGCTGCAAAGTCGGCCATGATGGCCGCGACATGTGGATGGACACTGCACACCTTAGAGGATTGAGGGCCGACCCTCCAGCACGTGCAGGCCTTCCGCTGGGAACTGGAAGAGTCGGTCGTCTTCAAAAGAGAAGGCGCAGACTCAGCTGGTCGAATAAGCTGGAGCTCGGTGAAATCCACCTGTGTCGCTTGTTCAACTGTAGATCGCTTGGCAAGTGCGGCGAGAGCTACAGGGCGCGGAACAAAGGGCTGCACGGGTGGTGGCTGAGACTGAACAACTGCGGCAAAACTACGCTGTCGGGTGTTGGGAATACCCAACTTGGCTTTGGCAGCAGGGTACGAGAGGCCGTCCAGGGTCTTGAGGCGCTGGATTGCCATCTCGTCCTTCCATTTCATACAGGTGCGGGAGTAAGCCGCATGGGCCTCACCACAGTTAACACAGGAGGCCGCAGAAGTGCAACCTTCCCCGTCATGTTCACTGGAGCCACAATTTGCGCAACGAGCGGAACTCTTACAAAAACGTTGTGAATGCCCGTACCTCTGGCACCTGAAACAGCGCAGAGGACTGGGAATGTACGGGCGAACTCCACAGACCAAGTAGCCAGCCTTGATTTCGGTCGGAACCTTCGGGGAGTTAAAAGTCAAGATAACATTTTTAGACTTAATTAAAGAACCATCGCGCCGAAACATCATACGGCGCGCAGCAATAACACCTTGATCTGCAAGTTCAGTCACCAATTCTTCTTCACTGCATGGCAAGAGATCAAACTCAGAAATAACACCCCGAGAGGTGTTAAGAAACGGGTGAGGTGTCACTTTGACAGGAATGCCTTGAAGACTAGTGAGGTGCAGAAAAGTGTTACTCTGAGAAACACTGCAAGTTTGGACAAGCAGGTCCCCAGAGCGAAGCTTCCTCACAGACCTCAAGGGGCCAACCGCAGCGTCCAAAGCTTTAGAAATGAAAAAGGGAGATCTGGTGGACAGTCTCTCATTCGGATCGATGGATTCTACAAGCAAGTGAGTAGCATGCGTAGTCACAGCAATTGAGGAGACGACGCTTCGGAGCGACTGGTACAGCTGCCGAAGAAGAGGTTCCACATTCTTGGTCCAGGTCAAGGTCTAAAGACCGTTTAAGGGTATGAGACTTGGTAGGTTGAGAAGACGAAGGACAGTCGTTGTCAACTATCATTTTGTCATTTGACTTAAATTTGGAGTTTTTGTTCTTTTTACCCATGGAAAAAAAGGAGGAAGATTCGTCTGCAGACTACTCCACCCACCACCGAGCCCTACAAGGGAGAACTGGAGGTCTGCAAGCCAAGAAAATGACGCTGGACACAGTTCTGGAGCTTATACGTTGCAGATATAGTCCGTTGGCTGTGATCACACGCACTCGGCGGACACTTCGGCCTCCGGGTACCGTCATGCCAACGCCTTTGGCATGATCCCACAGCCCCCGGGCTCACCCTGCCGTGCTATACGACAAAAAAAGCCGCTAAAGCCCTGCACACAACTTGGTACAAGACTTCTGACTAGAGGTGGGTTAGTCTCTAGCCTCCCGTTTACAGCGAAGCCGGGGTCGAAGAGGAGTGTTGGCACACAGGAGGCACTTAACCGGTCTCCTGCGACCTCAGCCGCCAGACATCCCATTTCCGCCTCACGGGTCTCCGCACGCGGCAAACATGCAGGTAGGTCTAGCACCCAAACCAGCTAAAAGGAAAAAAAAAAGAAATCCAAAGAAGACAAATCCTGGCAGGGAACCTAAACGGAATCTCAGCAACCTACGAACTGAGCGGTTAATATAAATCAGTTAGTGGTGGAGGGTAACAAAACCACAAGACCGGGGTGTTAGTACATAACGTGGTAGCGATTAGGTAGAGAATACAACACGGGCAACTAGCCAGTGGAGAAAATAAATAAAAACGAAAAAGCGAGACACAAGACCAGCTCGGGAACGTGGGGCCGCGACTCCCCAACAGCTGGATGAACAGCCGTCCCTGCAAACACCAACAGCACCAAAATAAGAAAAAAACAAGCTGTGGCATGACATCAGATGTTGACCAGTCACAAGGTCAGCTCGGGCCGTGGGGGCGCCGCTCCCCAAATAACTGGAAAACCAGTTATCCCCGTGCGGGCCATACGACATGCAGCAATAACACCTTGATCAGCAAGTTCAGTCACGAATTCGTCTTCACTGCATGGCAAGAGATCAAACTCCGAAATAACACCCCGAGAGGTGTTAAGAAACGGGTGAATTGTCACTTTTACAGGAATGCCTTGAAGACTAGTGAGGTTCAGAAAAGTGTTACTCTGAGAAACACTGCAAGTTTGGACAAGCAGGTCCCCAGAGCGAAGCTTCCTCACAGACTTCAAGGGGCCAACCGCAGCGTCCAAAGCTTTAGAAATGAAAAAGGGAGATCTGGTGGACAGTCTCTCATGCGGATCGATGGATTCTACAAGCAAGTGAGTAGCATGCGTAGTCACAGCAATCGAGGGGAGACGACGCTTCGGAGCGACTGGTACAGCTGCCGAAGAAGAGGTTCCACATTCTTGGTCCAGGTCAAGGTCTAAAGACCGTTTAAGGGTATGAGACTTGGTAGGTTGAGAAGACGAAGGACAGTCGTTGTCAACTATCATTTTGTCAGGTGACTTAAATTTGGAGTTTTTGTTCTTTTTACCCATGGAAAAAAAGGAGGAAGATTCGTCTGCAGACTACTCCACCCACCACTGAGCCCTACAAGGGAGAACTGGAGGTCTGCAAGCCAAGAAAATGACGCTGGACACAGTTCTGGAGCTTATACGTTGCAGATATAGTCCGTTGGCTGTGATCACACGCACTCGGCGGACACTTCGGCCTCCGGGTACCGTCATGCCAACGCCTTTGGCATGATCCCACAGCCCCCGGGCTCACCCTGCCGTGCTATACGACAAAAAAGCCGCTAAAGCCGTGTACACAACTTGGTACAAGACTTCTGACTAGAGGTGGGTTAGTCTCTAGCCTCCCGTTTACAGCGAAGCCGGGGTCGAAGAGGAGTGTTGGTACACAGGAGGCACTTATCCGGTCTCCTGCGACCTCAGCCGCCAGACATCCCATTTCCGCCTCACGGGTCTCCGCACGCGGCAAACATGCAGGTAGGTCTAGCACCCAAACCAGCTAAAAGGAAAAAAGAAATCCAAAGAAGACAAATCCTGGAAGGGAACCTAAACGGAATCTCAGCAACCTACGAACTGAGCGGTTAATATAAATCAGTTAGTGGTGGAGGGTAACAAAACCACAAGACCGGGGTGTTAGTGCATAACGTGGTAGCGATTAGGGAAAGTATACAACACGGGCAACAAGCCAGTGGAGAAACTAAATAAAAACGAAAAAGCGAGACACAAGACCAGCTCGGGATCGTGGGGCCGCGACTCCCCAACAGCTGGATGAACAGCCGTCCCTGCAAACACCGACAGCAAAGCGGTGGCATGACATCAGATGTTGACCAGTCACAAGGTCAGCTCGGGGAGTGGGGGCGCCGCTCCCCAAATAACTGGAAAACCAGTTATCCCCGTGCGGGGAGCAGCAGCATCGGCAGACTCCTTCCCTGGGATCCCAACATGCCCAGGAATCCAGCAGAACCGAATCTGGACATCAGCCTCGAGCAAAGAACGAAGAAGTCTCCGAACGGCAAAAAGAAGTGGGTGGCCAGTGAAATCCAAAGATGACAATGATTGCACAACACTCAACGAATCAGTGTACACAATAGCACGCTGATGAGAGCTCGACTGCACGTGAACAAGTGCAAGATACACAGCATGCATCTCCGCCGAAAAAACCGTGGCCTCAGGAGGAATGCGGGCAACAGAAACTTCGTCAACGCAGACGGCGGCGGATCCAACAACACCAGCCGCCTTAGATCCATCGGTGAAAACAGGAATAAAGTCTGCATTGACGTAACGGTGTTCAGCGAAGAGCTGCTGGTACACTGACGCAGGGGTTGAGGACTTGTCAAAAGATGTAAAGCTGGTATCGACCATGACACCAAGAGGATGCCATGGAGAATCCTCAAAGCCCCTGGTCTCTCCAACGAGTGACAAGTCGAGCCCTGCATCACGAGCTACGGCCGCCATACGAAGACCGAAGGTTCGAATGCACGAGGGACGGATCTCGAACAAACGAGCATGCCGGGGATGAAAAACTGCATCGTATAAAGGATGGTCTGTGAGTGATTTAAGTTTCAGGTAAAATTGAAGAGACAGCTGCAGACGGCGTAAATGAAGCGACGGTTCGTTCGCGTCGGCATAAAGGCTGGGAATGGGTGACGTACGAAAGGCTCCCGTACAAAGACGCAGCGCTTGATGGTGGATGGTATCCAACGGCCGGAGAACGGTAGGACGCGCAGAGCCATACACCATACAGCCATAATCCAGCCTAGACCGAATGAGAGAATGGTAAATACGGAACAAAGAAGTCCTGTCTGCACCCCAGGAGACTGAGGCAAGGATCTTAAGGATTGACAAGGCTCTCAGACAGGAAGTCCTTAGCCGTCGAACGTGCGAGCGAAAGGTGAGAGCACGGTCAACGGTCAAACCAAGGAACTTGGTTTCCGGCAAAACTGGAATGGCTGCACGGTCCAAATAGAGCTCTGGATCAGGATGGAGGCCACGCCTCCGGCAGAAATGGACACAGGCTGTCTTGTCGGGAGAAAGAACAAACCCATTATTGTTAGCGGCTTTAACAATCTGGGTAATTGCAGACTGCAGCTGCCTTTCAACGAAATGCATGCTGGATGACGAACAGAAGATGTGAAGGTCGTCAACATAAATGGTAGCCGAAACCGTAGGAGGAAGATTTTTGAGTAAACAATTAATGCGGAGGATGAACAGAGTCACCGAAAGAATGCTGCCTTGAGGAACGCCTTGTTCTTGATGGAAAAAGGCGGACAGCGTTGTACCCAGGCGCACCTGGAACACACGGTTACGAAGAAAGTTGGCAATGAAGGTTGGCAGGTTTCCCCGCAACCCACTCTCGTGGAGGTCACGGAGGATACCGTGACGCCACGCTCTATCGTAAGCTTTTTCTATGTCAAAAAATACAGACACCAGGTGCTGCCTACGTACGAACGCCTCACGAACAGACGTCTCAAGGAGCAGGAGATGGTCAGGAGCTGAACGATGACGACGGAAGCCGCTTTGTGATGGAGACAGTATTCGATGTTCTTCAAGAAAATAAATTAGCCGGGAATTAACCATTCGTTCAAGGATTTTGCACAGACAGCTAGTGAGGGCAATTGGCCGATAACTAGAGGGAGACTTGGGGTCTTTGCCAGGCTTGGGAAAAGGTAAAACAAAAAGCTCTTCGCCAAGAGTCCGGGAAACTGTGCTCCAACCAAATACGGTTGAAAAGCACTAACAGATTCTGGAGAGACGACTGCGAGAGATGACGAACCATGTCATAGTGGATGCCGTCAGGGCCGACAGATGTTGCGCCGGACCGATGCAGAGCCACCTGTAGTTCAATCAGTGTTATAAAAAGGCGCAAAGGAGATTTTCTGGCGTTCCGCGGTTGTTTTAATCCTTTGAAAGGACGGGAGATACGCCTGAGAACTAGAAACTGAGGCAAACGCTTCGCCCAAGCAATCCACAATCTCCCCAACTTCAGCATACGTGCAGCCGTTATTCTCAAGAATTGAAATTTGGCGGGAACTATAGTTTCCCCGAATCTTACGAATTTTTTCCCAAACAGTTTTTGAACTGGCACGTGAATTGATAGATGAAACGTACTTCATCCAAGACTCCCTCTTGCTTTGTCGACGCACCAACCGAGCGTAAGATTTTGCTCTTTTAAATTTAACAAGATTAGCATCGGTCGGATAACGCCGAAAAGTACACCAGGCCTTATGTTGAACTCTCCTAGCCGCTGCGCAATCAGGGTTCCACCAAGGCTTCGGACGTCTTGGGAGCGTCGTTGATGTTTTTGGGATAGAGAGATCTGCTGCCTGAATGATACACGTTGTGACATCAGTAACAGCTGCGTCAATTGACCCCCGGGTCACCATGGCAAAAGATATCATTGCGGACGGTGTGAAGACCTCCCACTTGGCACGATCCATCCTCCAACGAGGAGGGCGGGAGGCAGAAGATGGTACGCTCACATTATACCTAAGTACAATTGGGAAGTGGTCGCTTCCGTGGAGGTCGTCACACACCGTCCACGACCAGTCGGCCATAACCGATGGTTGACCCAAAGATAAATCGATTGCACTGAAACTTCGTGTAGGCTCGTGGAACTAAGTGTCAGCACCGGTGTTAAACAGGCACAAAGAGGTCGAGGAAAGAAGAGATTCGATCCTACGGCCTCGTGTGTCTGTTCTGACACTACCCCACAATGGATTATGAGCATTGAAGTCACCCAGAAGAAGAGCAGGTGACGGCAGCTGCCCAACTAAGCTCTCAAGAACGGACACGCTCACGTCCTCATCCGGCGGCAGATAGACGCTGCAAAGAGTTAGAGGCACAGGCATGGAGATACGCACCGCAACGGCTTGTAAAGATGTTGAGACCGCAACTGGAGAAACTGGAACACTGTGGGGGACAAGGATGGCAACTCCCCCGCAAGCTATATCTCCTGAAACATTATCTTTCCGAAATGCACTGTAGCCTCGAACTGAAAGGAGGTCTGATGGTTTAAGTTTTGAAGTTTTGTCTCCTGGAGGCAAAGGCACACCGGAGAGTATGACGAAAGCAGATGTTTCACGTCGTCATGTCTTGTCCGAAAGCCTCGACAGTTCCACTGAACGATTTGATCCATGGTTTGAATTGTGGTGAATGAGAAAAAGAAAAAACGAAAAACAAAACCCGAGAAAAACTGGGACAACTAAAAGTTGTCCGATTCCATCATTTCGTCTGCAAAGTCCATTTGCGCTTGGGACTGTTTTGTCCGACGCCCTGTAGTCTCTGGTGGTAAAATGGGGCGGTATTTTGGTTCCTGTGTCGCAGATGATCTTGCCCGATCCTGGTTCTTATGATGGGAGTTTGGAGATTTCTTCTCCTTTTCTTTTTCCTTTCTCTTTCCTCCCGGGGTTGTTGAAGTCCCGGTGGTGCTGGTGTTAGTTGCAGCAGGTTTAGGCACAGTGGTTGTTGGAGCTTTCGCGTCCCTAGCTCGGGATTGTAGTGCTGCCAGACCAGCAGCTATGATGTCGTCTAGCTTGTAGGGACAATTCACTGGGATTTGGCTATCAGTCTGGGTACCGACTGTAGTCCTTGCAACAACCGCTGATGCATAGGATCGCCGATTTGATTGGTTTGGAGCGACCTTTCTTCTGGCCTCTGGGTAGGAGATTCCCTCAACGGTCTTAATGCGTTGGATCTCTTTTTCCTCTTTCCACTTTGGACAGTCTCTCGATGATGCTGCATGAGATCCCTTGCAGTTGAAGCACAGCTCGGCTTCGGCATGGCAATCTTGCAAAGTATGGTCGGTTGCAGTACAACGCCCACACCGAGCAGTGCTCCTGCAAGACTGCTGGGAGTGACCATATGCTTGGCATTTGAAGCATCGTAGAGGACTTGGTATGAAGGGGCGCACTTCAAGGTGTAGATACCCTGCCTTGATTGAAGTTGGCAGGGATGGGGTGTTAAAGGTCAGTATGATGTTTCGAGATGGGACAGATTGGCCATTTCGCCGAAATAGGATGCGCCGGACTCCACTCACTTGTTGGTCTTTCAGTTCCTCCAGAAGTTCTTGGTCACTGCACTCCAGAAGGTCTTGAGAAGAGATAACACCTCGTGAGGAATTGAGGTAGCCGTGAGAGGTAACTTTTACTGGACAATCTAAAAAAGAGGTGGTGTTTAAAAGCACTGTAGCATATCTGGGACTCGACATCTCGACAAGAAGATCTCCAGATTGGAGCTTCTTAACGCTCTTAGGAGAGCTGGCAATTGATTGCAATGCTTTATTTATCCAGAAGGGGCTTCTGGTGTTTAATGGGTTTGAAGCGTCCAAGGAGTGGATGCAAAAGAACCGAACATTGGCAGAATCAGGTGTAGGTTTCTTGTTGGGAGGGGGTGACCCTTCCTCAATGGGCCGCTTTGTTTGAAGTTCTTGGGAAATTTTTTGGTTAGCCATGAATAGAAGTGAAAAGTTCGTCCGCCGATTTCCCCGCCCACAACTGAGCCCAACAGGGGAGAGCCGGAGGTCTGCAAGCCCAATTGGACGCAGGACACGACTCTAGGGTTAAGCAACGGATATAGCATGTTGATAGTGCAGATATGCGCTCAGCGAGTACCGAGACTTTCCCAGGTCTCGGTAACACCCCTTTGGCATGCCCGCACTATCCCCAAACTCACCCTGTTGTACGAAACAACAAGCCGATTGACTAGGAGTGGGTTAGTTCCCAGCCGCCCGTTTAGGGTGAAGCAGGGGGCAAAGAGGAGTGTTGGCGACTGGCGACAACAACAACCTGGCCACCAGAAACCTCAGCCTCCAGCATCCCCTTTTCCACCTTACGGGTCACCGCACACGGCAAACGTGCAGGTAGGTCTAGCAAACCAGCCCGGAAAAACAAGAGAGGAACAGAAAATGGAGAAGCAAGTCGAGTAGAAAATGGAGTAGAAAAGAAGAACAGGTAGTGGAGAAGAAAGTAAAAACAGGAAAGGGAGAGGAAAGCCAGAGGAAAGGAAAGGGCTGGCGCATAATCACAACCTCAGCAACCAACAACTGAGGCGGGTGCTGTCAAGGTGGTGGCAACACAAAGTTGTAACGGGAAGAATCAAACATAACAAGTCGGCTGGGGCCGTGGGGTCGGTACTCCCCATCAGCTGGATGAACAGCTGTCCCTGCGGTAACGTATAAGCGCAAATACAAAAAAGCAAAAAACCGTCACAAGGTCAGCTCGGGCCGTGGGGGCGCCGCTCCCCAAATAACTGGAAAACCAGTTATCCCCGTGCGGGATCATATCATTATCTGTTGGGAGGACTATAAAGTACAAAAGTCTTGTGTGTTGTTATGAGTTGGGGACTATAAAGTACAAAAGTCTTGTGTGTTGGTATGAGTTGGGGGGACTATAAAGTACAAAAGTCTTGTGTGTTGGTATGAGTTGGGGGGACTATAAAGTACAAAAGTCTTGTGTGTTGGTATGGTTGGTTGGTTGTTGGATTTTATTGGCGCAAGGGCCAGGTTTGGCCAAAGAGCGCCAGACCAAGAACTATCAGCCACAGATTTTAAAAAAAACGTGGAAAATGATTAAGAGCAGACAGGCTTGGTAAAAGTTGAAAAAGAGTATGATGAAAGCTGTGAAGACAAGGTAGTTAATTAGGTTTATATAAAAATTTATTAATTGACTATTATAATTATAATTTTTTTTTTTTTTTTTTTAAAACAGAACTACACAAAGGATGAGTCACTCTCCTCCCCCCAAACTCCCCTGCAATGCTGGCAGAGGGCGGGGACGAACTGTCACTCTCTTCTCCCCCATGTTCCTCTGCAATGTTGTTTGAGGCTGGGGACGAACTGTCACTCTCCTCCCCCTATGTTCCTCTATAATGTTGGTTGAGGGTGGGGACCTCGCTGAGGCCGAGACAGTTGGATGGACACTGCACACCTTTGCGGATTGAGGGCCGGGTCGTCCGCACGTGCAGGCTTCCTGCTTTAAACTGGAAGAGAGGGTCGGCTGCAAAAGAGAAGGCCCAGAATCAGGTAGTCGAAAAATCGCGAGCTCGGGGAAAAACACCTGTGTCGCTTGGTCAGCTGTAGATCGCTTGGCAAGCGCTGCGAGAGCTACAGGGCGCGGAACAAAGGGCTGCACGGGTTGTGGCAGAGACTTAACAACTGCGGCAAAACTACGCTGTCGGGTGTTGGGAATACCCAACTTGGCTTTGGCAGCAGGGTACGAGAGGCCTTCCAGGGTCTTGAGGCGCTGGATCGCCATCTCGTCCTTCCATTTCATACAGTTGCGGGAGTAAGCTGCATGGGCCTCACCGCAGTTAACACAGCAGGCCGCAGAAGTGCAACCTTCCCCGTCATGTTCACCGGAGCCACAATTAGCGCAACGAGCGGAACTCTTACAGAATCGTTGTGAATGCCCGTACCTCTGGCACCTGAAACAGCGCAGAGGACTGGGAATGTACGGGCGAACTGCACAGACCAAGTAGCCTGCTTTGATTTCTGTCGGAACTTTCGGGGAGTCAAAAGTCAAGATGACATTTTTTGACTTAATCATGGAACCATCACGCCGGAACATCATACGACGTGCAGCAATAACACCTTGATCAGCAAGTTCAGTCACGAATTCGTCTTCACTGCAAGGCAAGATGTGTTGGTATGAGTTGGGGGACTATAAAGTACAAAAGTCTTGTGTGTTGGTATGAGTTGGGGGACTATAAAGTACAAAAGTCTTGTGTGTTGGTATGAGTTGGGGGAAGAACTATAAAGTACAAAAGTCTTGTGTGTTGGTATGAGTTGGGGGAAGAACTATAAAGTACAAAAGTCTTGTGTGTTGGTATGAGTTGGGGGGGGACTATAAAGTACAAAAGTCTTGTGTGTTGGTATCAGTTGGGGGGGGGACTATAAAGTACAAAAGTCTTGTGTGTTGATATGAGTTGGGGGGGGACTATAAAGTACAAAAGTCTTGTGTGTTGTTATGAGTTGGGAGGGACTATAAAGTACAAAAGTCTTGTGTGTCGTTATGAGTTGGGAGGACTATAAAGTACAAAAGTCTTGTGTGTTGGCTGCTCATATCATTATCTGTTTGGGGAGGACTATAAAGTACAAAAGTCTTGTGTGTTGGCTGCTCATATCATTATCTGTTTGGGGAGGACTATAAAGTACAAAAGTCTTGTGTGTTGGTATGAAATAACTTAAACTAAATATTGAGATGTCTTAAGAGAGAAAACTTTATTACTGATGTTCATATCATTATCTGTTGGGACTATAAAATCTTGTGTGTTGGTATGAAATAACTTAAACTAAATATTGAGATGTCTTAAGAGAGAAAACTTTATTACTGATGTTCATATCATTATCTGTTGGGAGGACTATAAAATCTTGTGTGTTGGTATGATATAACTTAAACTAAATATTGAAATGTCTTAAGAGAAAAACTTTATTACAGCTGCGCATATCATTATCTGTTGGAGCAGGGGACTATAAAATCTTGTGTGTTGGTATAAAATAACTTAAACTAAATATTGAGATGTCTTAAGAGAAAACCCACGGGAATAAAAAATGGGATGCGTTCTAAACAAAAGAGAATATAAACAAGAAATGATGTTAAATAAGAGATATGAAAAATGGGAATATAGTATTATAAAATGGAAAATAAGATGGGGGGGGGGAGAATGTGAATCTGCTTGAGGAAAATAAATTATAAAGTACAAAAAGTCTTGTGTGTTGGTATGGAATAGATGTATTACTTATTCAACTAAATTGACTTGTGAGATCAAAAATAGCTTCATTATTGGAGTGCACTGTTAATTTGGTCAAGGAAAGGTATAAGAGGTCTTGTATTTAGTGTGTGATAGACATTGGTCTAATTTCACCTATAATAAGTTAACGCAGATGCCTCGACACACAGTTTTTGGGCTTGTTTTGGGATAAAGTTCATTTAAAATTGACTTATATATTGTATGTAACAAAAACACTACATGAAATATCAAAACATCTTATGGATAAAGACCAAAAACTGTGTGTTGAAATTATTGTAAATGATATTTCTGTGAAACCTATAAATATCAGAAAAACAGTTTTAATAATATATTAAAGAAAATTTTTTTATGATAATGTCCATTTGAATATTTTGTATACAAACTATAAATATTTATCTGTTTAATTAGATTTTTTTTTTCAGCTCTCTCTTTTTAAAGAGAAGGGGAAAAAAATGGACCCCAGTCACTTGAATGAAAGACCCCCAATCACCTGAATGGTTATTATCTAAGGAAAGACCCCCAGTCACCTGAATGCTTATCATCTAGGGAAAGACCCAGTCACCTGAATGCTTGGAGTAAAGCTAAGCTCTATTATGGACGTTCATCTACTGTTTCAGCAACTCATGTTATCACGTAGCTCTATTATGGACGTTCATCTACTATTTCAGCAACTCATGTTATCACGTAGCTCTATTATGGACGTTCATCTACTGTTTCAGCAACTCGTGTTATCACGTAGCTCTATTATGGACGTTCATCTACTGTTTCAGCAACTCGTGTTAATATGTAGCTCTATTATAGACGTTCATCTACTATTTCAGCAACTCATGTTATTATGTAGCTCTATTATGGACGTTCATCTACTATTTCAGCAACTCGTGTTATTATGTTATTTTCACACAAAAAAATTATATTATGGACGTTCATCTACTGTTTCAGCAACTCATGTTATCACGTAGCTCTATTATGGATGTTCATCTACTATTTCAGCAACTCATGTTATTATGTAGCTCTTCTATTTATTTTCACACACACAAAAAAATTATATTATGGATGTTCATCTACTATTTCAGCAACTCATGTTATTATGTAGCTCTTCTATTTATTTTCACACACAAAAAAAAAAAATTATATTATGGATGTTCATCTACTATTTCAGCAACTCATGTTATTATGTAGCTCTTCTATTTATTTTCACACACAAAAAAAATTATATTATGGATGTTCATCTACTATTTCAGCAACTCATGTTATTATGTAGCTCTTCTATTTATTTTCACACACAAAAAAAATTTTATTATGGATGTTCATCTACTATTTCAGCAACTCATGTTATTATGTAGCTCTTCCATTTATTTTCACACACACAAAAAAAAATTATATTATGGATGTTCATCTACTATTTCAGCAACTCATGTTATTATGTAGCTCTTCTATTTATTTTCACACACAAAAAAAATTATATTATGGATGTTCATCTACTATTTCAGCAACCATAGTTTATAACAAACATTTTGGAAGATGTGATAAAAAAATAAATGTTTTAATATTGTGTAATCTTTCTTTTGTTGAATTAACTTTTAAGGAAAAGAATAACCTATAATAGAAATTAAGTCAACCTATTTTTTTCAAGTATCTTGTGAGATAAAAAAATTACTTCATTATTGGATTTCTGCTTGAGAAAAAGATTAGGTCTTGTAATGTGTTGAAAAAACAGGTCTTTCTCCATCTTAGACAACTATCAAAGATAATTTTTAAATTGCCAAGGTACAATAAGATTGTTTAAAAAGGAGGGAGTTTTTAAATACTAACCAGACACCTTGTCTGTCTTTCAAACAACCTTAATTCAGTATCCATTTAACCCTAGTATTTTTTGGCTAATATAAAAAAGGGGAAAACTTAGTGCTTGTGTCAGTAGTAGAAGTGATTTTTTGGGTAGCGAGATGGATAAAAAATACAATTTGACGGAACGTGGGATGATTGTAGGAGCTCAAAGCCATGAAGCGAGTATCACCGAAACTGCCACATTCGTGAAATGTTCCAGAGCAATTAAAGTGTTTAAAGAATGGATAAAAAACAAAACAAACTGGGTTTTTATGTACAACGTGTGGTCATCGACTGCTCAGGTGGAACAGAGAGTGTCCAGACTGGTAACAATAGAAGGGCAGCAAATTATAGACCATCTTAATCAAGGATCCCCTCCTCAAATGATCTCTGCATGCACTGTTTGTCGTACACTGTATCGTACTGTTTATATTGTACAGGATTGGTTTCGTCAGTGAGTTTATTTTGCTTAGGTGCCCCACACACAGAATCTCTAGATTTTAACCTCATTGAGAATTTGTGGGATCATTTGTTGACAAATTTCAACTATTTTTGTTTATGAAGGGCCATAGGATAAGCTTTTGTATTTTCATATTATTTACAAAAGCCTACATATCTTTCATATTATTTACAAAAGCCTACATATCTTTCATATTATTTACAAAAGCCTACATATCTTCCATATTATTTACAAAAGCCTACATATCTTCCATATTATCTACTTAGAAATAAAGGTAGGAATCTGTGGAGAACATGGAATATAGACCTTTGTATGTAGGCTTTTGTAAATTATATATACTATGAAAAAAAAATACAAAAGCTTATCCTACGGCCTGCGCTTCGCTTGGCCTCCGGAACGCTTTTGTATTTTTTTCATAGTATATATAATTTACAAAAGTTTCTATGTTATGGTTTATATTTTTATGTATTGTACTTGTAAGAGAAGGTTGGTTGGTTGGTTGGTTAATTTTAATGGCGCAAGGGCCATGGTTGGCCAAAGAGCGCCAGACAAAAGACAGACAAACAAACAGTATTAAAAAATGTGCGATAAAGTTTAAAATATGGCTGATCAAATAAAACTGAAGAATGAGAACGATGAAAGGGCTAAAAAAATAATGAAACAAACAGTATTAAAAACATGATACAATAATTAAAATCTAGCTGATTCAGTAAAACTGAGCAATGAGGATGATGATAGGGCTAAAATCTAGATGCGTGTAAAATAGTCAATTTGTTTAAAAAATGAAAAAACAGCAACAGTATTGCAGTGGTCATTTAGCAGCCGCTGCAGTGTAGCGGCGTCCTCGTTCAACAAATGAGAATGAAAGAAATGAAAACGTACATCACGAAAACGAACACAGGTACACAAAAGATGAGTGACGGTGTCTCGCCACACAGCAAAAAGCGGTGAGTGAATCGACAATGCCCAATGCGGAGACGAGCAAGCACCACTTCCTCCCTACGGTTCCGACGATATGAGGATTTCCAGACTTCAAGATTAGGTTTAATACGATGCTGTTTATTTTCCACCTGTTGGTCCCACAGACCTTGCCACGTTCGCTTGATATGGTCGCGAACCGGAAAGCGGAAATCCCGGTGAAACAGTGGCAAGGGTGTGACGACCAAAGAGGAAGCAGATCTAGCAGCCGCATCAGCACACTCGTTACCCGAGATTCCAACATGCCCGGGAATCCAACAAAATTGTATCTGGACACCGGCCTCGAGCAAAGAACAAAGAAGCCTTCGTACGGTAAAAAGAAAA
This sequence comes from Macrothele yani, assembly GCA_039090855.1. NCBI lineage: Eukaryota > Metazoa > Arthropoda > Arachnida > Araneae > Macrothelidae > Macrothele > Macrothele yani. The sequence continues at coordinate 70,784 of JAYWMT010000096.1, read as the reverse complement.
GGGTGGTCACAGCAGTCCAACGATGACAAAGCCTGCAAAACACTCAAGGAATCAGTGTACACCGCAGCCCGATGATGAGAACTCGACTGAACATGGAGAAGGGCGAGATACACAGCATGCATCTCCGCTGAAAACACAGTGGCCTCAGCTGGAATCCGCGCTACTGAAACGTCATCTACACAGACAGCCGCGGATCCAACGACTCCATGCATCTTGGAGCCATCAGTAAAAATGGGAGTGTAATCAGAATGTAGGTCACGGTGCTCAGCGAAGAGCTGCTGGTACACTGACGCAGGGGTTGAGGATTTATTGAAAGATGTAAAGGTGGTATCAACCATGACACCAAGTAGGTGCCATGGCGGGTCCCCAAAGCCCCTGGTCTCTCCAACAAGTGACAAGTCGAGCCCTACATCACGGGCTACGGCCGCCATACGAAGACCGAAGGTTGAAACGCACGAGGGCCGGTTCCCGAATAAACGAGCATGCTGGGGATGAAAAACTGCATCGTATAAAGAGATCTAAGTTTCAGGTAGAATTGAATAGACAGCTGCAGACGGCGTAATTCAAGCGATGGTTCGTTCGCGTCAGCGTAAAGGCTAGGAATCGGAGATGTTCGAAATGCTCCCGAACAAAGACGCAGTGCTTGATGGTGAATAGTGTCCAAAGGCCGGAGAACGGAAGGACGCGCAGAGCCATACACGATACAACCATAATCCAGTTTCGACCGTATTAAGGAATGGTAAATGCGAATCAAAGACATCCTGTCTGCGCTCCATGAGACTCTCGAAAGGATCTTAAGAATAGATAGAGCCCGCAGACAGGAAATCTTGAGCCGCCGAACGTGCGCACGGAATGTAAGCGCACGGTCGACGGTCAGTCCAAGGAACTTGGTCTCCGGCAAAACTGGTATGGCTGCACGGTCTAAAAACAGCTCTGGGTCAGGATGGAGGCCACGCCTCCGGCAGAAATGGACACACGCTGTCTTGTCGGGAGAAAGAACGAAACCATTGCTATTCGCCGTTTTAAAGATCTGATTAATTGCAGACTGCAACTGCCTTTCAATAAAATGCATGCTTGATGACGAGCAGAAAATGTGCAAGTCATCAACATAGACAGTAGCCGAAACCGCAGGAGGAAGATTTGTGAGGAGACAATTAATGCGAAGGATGAACAATGTGACAGATAAAATGCAACCTTGAGGAACACCTTGTTCTTGATGGAATGTTGCCGATAGCGTCGTACCCAGGCGCACCTGGAACACCCGACTGCGAAGAAAATTTAAAATAAATGTCGGAAGATTTCCTCGCAATCCGCATGCGTGGAGGTCACGGATAATACCATGCCGCCACGCTCGATCATAAGCTTTTTCAATATCAAAAAATACAGAAACCAGGTGCTGCCTACGCACGAACGCCTCGCGCACAGATGTCTCAAGGTGCAGGAGATGATCGTGAGGTGAACGAAGACGGCGAAAGCCGCTTTGTGATGGTGAAAGTACTTGATGATATTCTAAAAAATGAATTAACCGGGAATTAACCATGCGTTCAAGAACTTTACACAGACAGCTAGTGAGAGCAATTGGACGATAACTAGAGGGAGATCTAGGATCCTTGCCAGGTTTGGGAAAAGGCAGAACAAAAGCTTTTCGCCAAGATTCCGGGAAACTGTGCTCCGACCAAATACGATTATACAAGATTAAGAGATTCTCGAGAGACGACTGCGAGAGATGACGGAGCATGTCATAATGGATGCCATCGGGACCGACCGATGTAGCGCCGGACCGATGCAGAGCCACCCTGAGTTCAACCATGCTGAAGGGGGAGTTATATCCGGTGTCGAGAAAAGGCGCAAAGGAGATTCTCTGGCGTTCCGCAGTGGATTTAATCCTCAGAAAGGAGGAAGGATACGCCAGGTCACTCGACACGGAGGCAAACGCCTCCCCCAAACAATCAGCAATCTCCCCGACTCCAGCATATGTGCAGCCGTTACTCTCGAGAATGGAGATCTGGTGAGAGCTGTAGTTACCCCGGATCTTACGAATCTTGTCCCACACACTTTTCGAACTGGCACGCGAAGTGAGAGATGAAACATACTGGATCCAAGACTCCCTCTTGCTACGTCGACGCACCAACCGAGCATAGGATTTTGCTCGTTTGAATGTAACGAGATTAGCATCGGTTGGATAACGCCGAAACGTAGACCAGGCCTTATGTTGAGCTCTCCTAGCCGCTGCGCATTCAGGGGTCCACCAAGGTTTCGGACTTCTGGAGAGTGTGGTAGATGTTTTTGGTATAGAAAGATCAGCTGCCTGAAGAATACAATTTGTGACTTCAAGAACCGCTGCGTCGATTGACTCTTGGGTCACCATTGCAGAAAATATCAAAGCTGACGGTGTGAAGACCTCCCATCTCGCACGCTCCATCCTCCAACGAGGAGGGCGGGAGGCAGAAGTTGGCATGTTGGCATGATGCGAGAGCAAAATCGGATAATGGTCGCTCCCGTGGAGGTCGTTACACACCGCCCACGACCAGTCAGCAATAATTGATGGTGATCCCAAGGTCAAATCGATCGCACTGAAGGATCGTGTCGGTTCATGGAAGTACGTGTCAGCACCGGTGTTAAAAAGGCACAAAGAGGCCGAGGACAGAAGAGACTCTATGCGACGACCTCTCGTGCTGATGCTGACACTACCCCACAAATGATGATGGGCACTGAAGTCACCTAGTATTAGAAAGGGTGAAGGCAGCTGATCAACCAATCTCTCCAGTACCGAGACGCTCACGTTCCCGTCCGGCGGCAGATAGACACTGCAGACAGTAAGAGGTACAGGCATAGAAATACGAACCGCCACGGCCAGCACAGTTGTGGAAACCGCGACGGAAGATACCGGAACCCTGTGAGGGACGAGAATAGCAACTCCCCCACAGGCTATATTTCCAGACGAGTGATCTGTCCGAAATGCACTGTAGCCTCGAACTGAAAGCAGGTCCGATGGTTTAAGCTTCGTCTCCTGTAGACAAAGGCACACCGGAGAGTAAAATGAAAGCAGATGTTTCACTTCATCAAAGTTCGTCCGAAAACCTCGACAGTTCCACTGAATGATTGAAGCCATGGTTATAAGTGAAATGAAAATGAAAATGATCAAACGAAGTCCGGCTTCATCGCCTCTTTTGGGGGTTCCCCCAGATCTGGAGGCGTGTGACCAGGGGCTAAGATCGGAGCATGTTTTGTCCCAAGTGTCTTACCGGGAGGCGCACGACGTTGAGTCGTTTCCTGAGATTTTGGAGGAGAAGAAATGCTTTTCTTATCCTGGGCTTTGGTCTTTTTGTTAGAAGAAGTGGCCTGACTTCCCTTGTAGGTGGTGGGATGAGTCTGCTTCGGCGAAGTGGTGGGTGGCGCTTTCAGACCCCTAGCTCGAGACTGGAGTGCCTCCAGTCCGGCTGCGATGATGTCGTTAACATTGAATGGACATTTAAGGGGATCTCAATGTCGGTCTGAGTGGCAACCGTAGATTTGGCAACCACCACTGAAGCGTATGATCGCCGATCAGATGTAACAGGGACCACTTTTCTTCTGGCCTCAGGATAGGAAATATTTTCCACCGTTTTGATCCTTTGGATTTCCTTCTCCTCCTTCCACTTGGGACAATCTTTGGCTGATGCAGCGTGTGAACCCTTGCAGTTCACACAAAACTCAGCCTCGGCCACACATTCCTGCAGAAGATGTTCTGTGGCACCACAGCGTGCACACCGGGGATTGCTCCTACACGACTGCTGAGAATGGCCATAAGACTGGCACCTAAAACATCTCAGAGGGTTAGGGATGTACGGGCGTACCTCGAGGTGGAGATACCCTGCCTTGATGGATGTAGGCAGGGAAGGGCAGTTAAAAGTCAAGATAATATTCCAGGATGGGACAAACTGCCCATTCCTCCTGAAAGAAATGCGTCGCACACCCGTAACATGTTGGCTCCTCAGTTCTTCGAGAAGTTCATCCTCAGTGCAATCAATAAGATCCCGAGAGGAGACAACACCTCGAGATGAATTTAGGTACCCATGAGGTGTTATTTTTACAGGAGTCTCAAGCAGCGTGGTGGTGTTAATAAGTGTGGTACTGTAGGCCACAGTGGACATCTCTACAAGAAGATCTCCAGATTGGAGCTTCTTTACGCTTTTAGGAGAGCTTGCGATGGATTGAAGAGCTTTATTGATCCAAAATGGACTTTTGGCACTCAAAGGCTTTGAAGGGTCCAATGAGTGCACAAAAAAGAAACGAGCATGAGGAGAATCCGGAACATGTTTTTTTGCGGAAGGGGATGAGCCTTCCTCCATACCTCTTTTGGTTGTTGGTTCGTGGGAAACAGAATTGTTAGCCATGAAAAAATTTATGAGTTCGTCCGCCGACTTCCCCACCCACAATCGAGCCCAACGAGGGAGAGCCGGAGGTCCGCAAGCCCAAGTGGACGCAGGACACGACTCTAGGGATAGCAAGCGGATATAGCAAGTTGATAGGGCAGACATGCGCTCAGCGAGCACCCAGACTTTCCCATGCCTGGGGAACACCCCTTTGGCATGCCCACCCTATCCCCAGACTCACCCTGTCGTACGAGACGACAAGCCGTTAGAGGTCTGGGCTCCACTCGGCCGCAGACCTCATTGACTAGGAGTGGGTTAGTTCCCAGCCGCCCGTTTAGGGTGAAGCAGGGGGCAAAGAGGAGTGTTGGCAACTGGCGACAACAACACCCAGGTCTCCAGAAACCTCAGCCTCCAGCATCCCCTTTTCCACCTTACGGGTCCCCGCACACGGCAAACGTGCAGGCAGGTCTAGCTAACCAGCTCGGTTTTTTGGTTGGTTGGTTGGTTGTTGGATTTTATTGGCGCAAGGGCCAGGTTTGGCCAAAGAGCGCCAGACAAAGAACGATCAGCCACAGATTTTTAAAAACGTGAATAATGATTAAGATCAGACAGGCTTGGTAAAAGTTGAAAAAGAGTATGAAGAAAGCAGTGAAGAAAAGGTAGTTAATGAAATTTATTAAAAGTAACATATTTACTAATGGAAAAGGACGAACCGTCACTCTCCTCCCCCCACACTCCTCTGCAATGCTGGCAGAGGGCGGGGACGAACTGTCACTCTCCTCCCCCCATGTTCCTCTGCAATGCTGGTAGAGGCTGGGGACGAACTGTCACTCTCCTCCCCCCGTGTTCTTCTATAATGTTGGGTGAGGGTGGGGACCTCGCTGAGGCCGAGACAGTTTGATGGACACCGCACACCTTTGCGGATTGAGGGCCGGGTCTTCCGCACGTGCAGGCTGTCTGCTGGGAACCGGAAGAGGCGGGCGTCTTCAAAAGAGAAGGCGAAGACGCAGCTGGTCGAATAAGCTGGAGCTCGGTGAAATCCACCTGTGTCGCTTGTTCAGCTGTAGATCGCTTGGCAAGTGCGGCGAGAGCTACAGGGCGCGGAACAAAAGGCTGCACGGGTTGTGGCTGAGACTTAACAACTGCGGCAAAAGTACGCTGTCGGGTGGTGGGTATACCCAACTTGGCCTTGGCAGCAGGGTACGAGAGGCCCTCCAGGGTCTTGAGGCGCTGGATAGCCATCTCGTCCTTCCATTTCATACAGTTGCGGGAGTAAGCTGCATGGGCCTCACCACAGTTAACACAGCAGGCCGCAGAAGTGCAACCTTCCCCGTCATGTTCACTGGAGCCACAATTAGCGCAACGAGCGGAACTCTTACAGAAACGTTGTGAATGCCCGTACCTCTGGCATCTGAAACAGCGCAGAGGACTGGGAATGTACGGGCGAACTCCACAGACCAAGTAGCCAGCCTTGATTTCGGTTGGAACTTTCGGGGAGTTAAAAGTCAAGATCACATTTTTAGACTTAATCAAAGAACCATCGCGCCGAAACATCATACGGCGTGCAGCAATAACACCTTGATCTGCAAGTTCAGTCACCAATTCTTCTTCACTGCATGGCAAGAGATCAAACTCCGAAATAACACCCCGAGAGGTGTTAAGAAACGGGTGAGGTGTCACTTTGACAGGAATGCCTTGAAGACTAGTGAGGTGCAGAAAAGTGTTACTCTGAGAAACACTGCAAGTTTGGACAAGCAGGTCCCCAGAGCGAAGCTTCCTCACAGACTTCAAAGGGCCAACTGCAGCGTCCAAAGCTTTAGAAATGAAGAATGGAGATCTGGTGGACAGTCTCTCATTCGGATCGATGGATTCCACAACTAAGTATGTAGCATGCGTATTCACAACAATCGAGGGGAGACGACGCTTCGGAGCGACTGGTACAGCTGCCGAAGAAGAGGTTCCACATTCTTGGTCCAGATCATGATCTAAAGATCTTTTAAGGGTATGAGACTTGGTAGGTTGAGAAGACGAAGGAGAGTCGTTGTCAACGATCATTTGCTCAGGTGACTTGAATTTGGAGCGTTTGTTTTTGGGTTTACCCATGAAAAAAAGGAGAAGAATTCGTCTGCAGACTACTCCACCCACCACCGAGCCCTACAAGGGAGAACTGGAGGTCTGCAAGCCAAGAAAATGACGCTGGACACAGTTCTGGAGCTTATACGTTGCAGATATAGTCCGTTGGCTGTGATCACACGCACTCGGCGGACACTTCGGCCTCCGGGTACCGTCATGCCAACGCCTTTGGCATGATCCCACAGCCCCCGGGCTCACCCTGCCGTGCTATACGACAAAAAAGCCGCTAAAGCCCTGCACACAACTTGGTACAAGACTTCTGACTAGAGGTGGGTTAGTCTCTAGCCTCCCGTTTACAGCGAAGCCGGGGTCGAAGAGGAGTGTTGGTACACAGGAGGCACTTATCCGGTCTCCTGCGACCTCAGCCGCCAGACATCCCATTTCCGCCTCACGGGTCTCCGCACGCGGCAAACATGCAGGTAGGTCTAGCACCCAAACCAGCTAAAAGGAAAAAGAAATCTAAAGAAGACAAATCCTGGAAGGGAACCTAAACGGAATCGCAGCAACCTACGAACTGAGCGGTTAATATAAATCAGTTAGTGGTGGAGGGTAACAAAACCACAAGACCGGGGTGTTAGTACATAACGTGGTAGCGATTAGGTAGAGAATACAACACGGGCAACTAGCCAGTGGAGAAAATAAATAAAAACGAAAAAGCGAGACACAAGACCAGCTCGGGAACGTGGGGCCGCGACTCCCCAACAGCTGGATGAACAGCCGTCCCTGCAAACACCAACAGCACCAAAATAAGAAAAAAAAACAAGCTGTGGCATGACATCAGATGTTGACCAGTCACAAGGTCAGCTCGGGCCGTGGGGGCGCCGCTCCCCAAATAACTGGAAAACCAGTTATCCCCGTGCGGGGTAACCAGCTCGGAAAAACAAAGAAAGAAACATGAAATGGAGAAGACAGGAAAGAAAACGAGAAACTAAAATCCTGAGCTGGCGCATAATCACAACCTCAGCAACCTACAACTGAGGCGGGAGCGTGTCAAGTGAAAAAACAAAGAAACATAAAAAAGTGAAAATTCACATCTAGTACATGTCGGCTCGGGCCGTGGGGACGCCATCCCCCATCAGCTGGATGAACAGCTGTCCCTTCGGTGATGTAATCGTTCTAGTCGTAATGACAAAATGATCCGTCACAAGGTCAGCTCGGGCCGTGGGGGCGCCGCTCCCCAAATAACTGGAAAACCAGTTATCCCCGTGCGGGGACTTGTAAGAGAAGAATTACCATTATACAACAGGAGAAATTGCTATAATGATTTTGCTGCGAATATTTTTGTTCTTAACTCTTATTCCTAATTATCACAATCTTTTCCAATTTCTAATAACTTACTTTTATATAGGCAATACTACCCAGAAAAATAATTGAGCTCGTTCACTATGAACCACCAATCCAATCATTAGTAAACAACCGATCAAATCACAGCATTCTGAACACGACAACCAATCAGAGCGTCTTAAAGAATGACGTCATTTCCGGAATGAAAAATATATCTATTGGAATGAAGAAACAAATGGCCATAAAATCTGTTAGATATTGTGTACAACCCCTATCAGACGGGTTGCCTTCAATACAATATCTAACATATATTGTGTACAACCCCTATCAGACGGGTTACCTTCACCGTAAAATCTGTTACATATTGTGTACAACCCCTATCAGACGGGATACCTTCACCATAGCACCTAACAGATATTGTGGTTGGTTGGTTGTTGGATTTTATTGGCGCAAGGGCCAGGTTTGGCCAAAGAGCGCCAGACAAAGAACGATCAGCCACAGATTTTTAAAAACGTGGAAAATGATGAAGAACAGACAGGCTTGGTAAAAGTTGAAAAAGAGTATGAAGAAAGCAGTGAAGAAAAGGTAGTTAATGATGTTTATTAAAAGTAACATATTTACTAATGGAAAAGGACGAACCGTCACTCTCCTCCCCCACACTCCTCTGCAATGCTGGCAGAGGGCGGGGACGAACTGTCACTCTCCTCCCCCCATGTTCCTCTGCAATGCTGGTAGAGGCTGGGGACGAACTGTCACTCTCCTCCCCCCGTGTTCTTCTATAATGTTGGGTGAGGGTGGGGACCTCGCTGAGGCCGAGACAGTTTGATGGACACCGCACACCTTTGCGGATTGAGGGCCGGGTCTTCCGCACGTGCAGGCTGTCTGCTGGGAACCGGAAGAGGCGGGCGTCTTCAAAAGAGAAGGCGAAGACGCAGCTGGTCGAATAAGCTGGAGCTCGGTGAAATCCACCTGTGTCGCTTGTTCAGCTGTAGATCGCTTGGCAAGTGCGGCGAGAGCTACAGGGCGCGGAACAAAAGGCTGCACGGGTTGTGGCTGAGACTTAACAACTGCGGCAAAAGTACGCTGTCGGGTGGTGGGAATACCCAACTTGGCCTTGGCAGCAGGATACGAGAGGCCCTCCAGGGTCTTGAGGCGCTGGATCGCCTTCTCGTCGTTCCACTTCGAACAGGACCTGGCATAAGCAGCGTGGGAGTCACCACAGTTTACACAGCAGGGCTCTGAAGTGCATCCAGTCCCTTCGTGGTCGCGGGAACCACAATTGGCGCACCTCGCAACACTGTTACAGGACCGCTGGGAATGTCCATACCTCTGGCACTTAAAACAGCGTAGAGGATTTGGTATATAAGGACGAACTGCACATAACAAGTAACCAGCCTTTATTTCAGTAGGTACCTTCGGGCTGTTAAAAGTCAAAATAACATTTCGTGATTTGATCAGCGCGCCATCGCGCCTGAAAGTCATGCGTCGGGCAGCTATGACACCCTGATCAGCAAGTTCACACACAAGTTCATCTTCATCGCAGACCAACAAGTCGGGCTCAGAAATGACTCCCTTGGAGGTGTTGAGATACGGATGTGCCGTCACTTGAACTGGAATATCCTGAAGTCTGGTCAACTGCAGAAGAGATTTGCTCTGAGAGAGAGTGCAAGTTTCCACAAGCAGGTCACCAGAGCGTAGCTTCTTCACTGACTTCAAAGAGCCAGCAACACCCGCAAGTGCCTTCGAGATGAAAAAAGGAGACTTTGAGGAAAGTTTCAACATCTGGTCAGTAGAAGAAATGACGAGAAAAGTAGCTTGAGGTATCGAATCTGCAAGTGTAATGCGACGTTTCTGAGCTGACGGCTCAACACCTGGATCTAAAGATACGTCGCGGTGATGTCGTTTTTCAACGAAAGTTCTCTTCAGTGTGTTATGTGTGGGAGGTGGTTGAGGCAAATTTGGCCCCTGATCAATCACCATATCCTGTTGTTTTTTAAATTTTGAGGAGGGTTTATGTTTCCCCATGGGAGTAAGAAAAAATTCATCAGCAACGTACTCCGCCCACAATCGAGCCCAACAGGGGAGAACTGGAGGTCCGCAAGCCAAACACATGACGCAAGACACAGTTCTAGAGCTTAGTTGCAAATATAGTCCGTTGGCTGTGATCACACGCACTCGGCGGACACTTCGGCCTCCGGGTACCGTCATGCCAACGCCTTTGGCATGATCCCACAGCCCCCGGGCTCACCCTGCCGTGCAATACGACAAAAAGCCGCCAAAGCCCTGCACACAACTTGGTACAAGACTTCTGACCAGAGGTGGGTTAGGCTCTAGCCTCCCGTTTACAGCGAAGCCGGGGTCGAAGAGGAGTGTTGGTACACAGGAGGCACATAACCGGTCTCCTGCGACCTCAGCCGCCAGACATCCCATTTCCGCCTCACGGGTCTCCGCACGCGGCAAACATGCAGGTAGGTCTAGCACCCAATCCAGCTAAAAGGAAAAAAAAAAAAAAGAAATCCAAAGAAGACAAATCCTGGCAGGGAACCTAAACGGAATCTCAGCAACCTACGAACTGAGCGGTTAATATAAATCAGTTAGTGGTGGAGGGTAACAAAACCACAAGACCGGGGTGTTAGTACATAACGTGGTAGCGATTAGGTAGAGAATACAACACGGGCAACTAGCCAGTGGAGAAAATAAATAAAAACGAAAAAGCGAGACACAAGACCAGCTCGGGAACGTGGGGCCGCGACTCCCCAACAGCTGGATGAACAGCCGTCCCTGCAAACACCAACAGCACCAAAATAAGAAAAAAACAAGCTGTGGCATGACATCAGATGTTGACCAGTCACAAGGTCAGCTCGGGCCGTGGGGGCGCCGCTCCCCAAATAACTGGAAAACCAGTTATCCCCGTGCGGGGACAGATATGTGTGTACAACCCCTATCAGATGGGCTGCCTTCACAACACCTAACAGGTATTGTGTACAACCCCTATCAGATTGGCTGCCTTCACCACAAATCTTTCGATATTGTGTACAACCCCTATCATACGGGCTGCCTTCACCACAAATCTTTCAATATTGTGTAAATAACGGGATCCTTATTAGACGGGGTGCTATGTGATTAAAAGAATTCTAACCAGTTCAGACGGGTTGTCTTCACTTTATTTTTTGTTCGGATATATATTGAAGAGACTGTAAAAACCACGAAAAAACTGCTTCGCGTGTGACCTATCATCGTTAAGATCTTTTCAACGTTGAAATGCAAGAATATGTTAATCGCATTTCGCGGATGAAGACTTTATAAGAGATCTGAAAAGTGAGTTATTGGGAGGTAATAGTACGAAACGATTGAAGAAAGGTGTTGTACCTCATGTAAGTATTTGCAAAACGACTTCACCGTTTGTACCTGAATGCAAGAAACGAATGAAGAGGCTTCACAACAGAGAACTAAAACGTTATGTGGTAGAAGTTACTGAGAATATTCCTCCAAAAGGACTAAAGTTATGTTCACCTACAGAAGATGTGCGTCCTGAAGTAGATAATAGTATTCATCTGCCATTTTTATCAATAGAGGATATTGAAATGAAAAACCAGGAAATTGCTGAACTGTTTTTTTTTAACGAGAAAAAAAAATTAACTGTGCACCAGAAGGTATAGTTAGGGCTCTGACTCGCGGCTTATCAAAGCGTTCATGTTCTTTCATTCGGAGCCAAATGCATATTCCGTTGCCTGGTATAAGTACTTTAAAAAAATGGGTGTCTCACGTTAAGTTTGCTCCAGGATTTCTCTGGGAGGTCCTCCAAATAATGGCTGAGAATGCCAAAAATCTATCTCGATTTGAAAGATTTTGCGTTTTATTAATGGATGAAATGAGTATTGATGGAAAGATGGTGTACGATCATGCTGAAGATACGGTCATGGGTTCTCATAAATCTGTTCAAGTTGTCATGATAAGGGGCTTGACATCTTCGTGGAAACAACTTGTTTTTTATTATTTTGATTGCAGATGACGAAAGATATCTTATTTCACATCATTACAGAAATCGAAAAAATTGGATTCCAGATTGTAGCCATGACATCGGATTTGGGTGGCGGTAACCAGTCACTGTGGAAAACACTTGGCATCAACTTATACAAAACTTCTTTTCCGAACCCAGTGGATAATGCAAGGCCTATATATTTGTATTTGCTGATGTGCCTCATCTTCTAAAGCTGTTAAGAAACCACTTACTCTACAGTGGGATAAAGCTTAAAACGGGAACTGTCATCAATAAAAATATTTTCCAAACTCTCCTTGAGAAAGAAAAGGGACAACTGAAACTGTGCCCTAAATTCAGTATTACTCATATCAATGTTAGAGGTGCTGAACGAATGAACGTTTCACTTGCCGCCCAACTTGTTTCACTTGCCGCCCAACTTTTTCGGATCACATTGCCTCAGCGATTAGGTACATTTTCCCCAACGTATGTAGAGAGAGAGGTAGGCCAGAGAACCGGTTTTCAGGATGCAGTGGCAACTTGTGGTGAAGGAGCGCTGTTGTTGTGACGTCAACAGTGCGCTGGGAGCAAAAGATCGCAGTTCGTGCAAAGAATATCTAACTGATAAGAAGGTAAGGCTCAGCGAGACGTAACTAGCGCCACTATATTATGCGGCAAAGAATTACTACACAGAAGCCAACATTACAGGCTGATGCCGCAGGATGCCGAGCAGACTGAGTTAGACTGAGCATGCGTGTTTGTGTTCAAAGAATATAAACGCTTGTTTGTGTTGGCGTTTTGTTCAAAGGTTTTGTTGTTCTCATCTAGATCTGCGTTTATATTACAGCCATGAAATACACCCACTCCATTCCGATGAATAACAATTCATGGAATGGAGTGGATGAATAACAAGAACAAATTTGAAACCGTTTGAAACAAATATCCTGGAAAACCATTAAAACAACGTTTGCTGAAAAAAAAAGCTATCGTTACGTTGAAAAAATTAATTTATCAATTATATGAAACTGACTTTTATGAAAAATACCTCGTAATATTGTAAAATGAAAGAGGGAAGCATTCGATTACACAGAGCATACCAAACAGACAGCTTTAAGCATACACTCAATCGTGGCGAGTTAGTCCGGTCGGTGGAGAGCTTAGCTATCACGCCAGCGGCCCAGGTTCGAACCTACTCAGATACGAACGGATGTTTTTCCGATCTGTTGAGAAAATTTCTCCAGCGCAGTGCGTTTAATTTACAAACTTCGGAAGGGTAGAAAAAAAAAATTGTAGCTTTAGGAAACTGCGGTTGTCTTTGCTTTTTTTTTTTTTTTTTTTTATTATTATGGCTGCTACTGGGAAACCAGCCTCAGCATTTTTGACATTTAAGGTATATTGTAAATATGAAATTCATGCCAAGCAACCTGGTATTACTACGGTGCTTAAAGTGAGAATAAAACTGCTAAAATTTCCTTAAAATAATATTAATTGCTAATGTATATATTTATTTGCCGCCCCGGTGGCGCAGTGGTCTAAGGCGTTGGCCTATGATCATTCGTCCGAAGGGGTCCGGGTTCGAATCCCGGTGAGGCATGGATGTTGTGTTTGTCTTACGGCACTGGCTCTCTCCCTTCCCTGGAACCAGTGACCCTAAATTAGGGACGGGCGACTGCTTATAGCCCGTTGAGTTGCTCACGGTGGTCGTTAAACCTCCAATCAAAAAAAAAAAAATGTATATATTTGTTTCACCAAAAGAAGGGACAGGAGGGATACTCAGAAAAGAACAACAAAAAAAATGCTTTAGTAGACCCAATGAGACCGAAGAAAACAGTCGCAGATCAAAGCTTAGCTTCCTTTCCGTGAAATAGGCTTCCCGTCCCGTGTCTCCTACGCTTTTTGCGCCTGAATGTTAACTTTCCCGCAGAGCATCTGCTGCCGCATTACATGGTGGCGCTACTGTCGCCTGTTTTACATTATCTCTACGAGAGTTGAGCTTCTTCACGCGAAGCGTTTATATTCTTTGGTTCGTGTTTCATTGTGTTTAGTCATACTCGTTGCTTGGTTGGTTGGTTGGTAGATTTTAATGGCGCAAGGGCCATGGTTGGCCAAAGAGCGCCAAACAAAAGACATCAAAACAAAACATAATCAATAACGGCCACAAGGTTAAAAACAGGCTGATGTGGTAAAAATGAAATATGATAGTGAACAAGTTAAAAGCTAGATAAGTTTAAAAAAGCCAATTTCTTGTAAAAACGAAAACACTGCTTTCATGTCGCAGGCTTCCCCAATAATAGTTTGCAGCGTAGCTGCTCCTTCGTCTAACAGATGAGAGTGAAAATGACGAAAACGATTATTACAAAACCGAACACAAGTACACAAAATATGAAGGACAGTGAGGCGACAGTGGCACGCCTCACACATCGGGACACTCTCGCCACACAGCAAAAAGCGGTGAGTAAAACGACAGTGCCCAATGCGGAGACGTGCAAGAACAACTTCCTCACGACGGTTCTTCCGCAAACTAGACTTCCAGAGTCCGATCTGTGGTTTGATAGAATGCAGCTTATTGCTGCCCTGCTGAGACCACAGGGACTGCCACTCGTCCAGGAGAAATGTCCGGATCAAAGGTCTAAAATCACGGAAAGACAGGTACTCTTTGCTCGTTGGCTTGTTGCCGTGTTGATTATTTGCTAACACACACATATTACATGTCATGTGGTTTTGCTTAAATTTTCTTTGTACATCTTTGTAAATAGTTATCTTAACGTGTAGTTAAAATATATTTAATTACATTGTATCTTACGTATAGTGTAAGTACGTGTTTGCTTGGATAACAAAATAAAACTTTTCTAAAAGCCATGCCAGGCTGCGCCGTTACAAGTTGTAAAAACCATGAAAAAACTTCTTCGGGTGTTACCTATCATCGTTTTCCGAAAGATGTGCTTCAAAGAAAGGCGTGGTTGAACGCGTGTCGTCATGAAGATGTTTTCAATGTTGAAAATGAGAGAATATGTTCATCGCATTTCCCGGATGAAGATTTTATAAGAGATCTGAAAAGTGAGTTATTGGGAGGTAATAGTACGAAACGATTGAAGAAAGGTGTTGTACCTCATGCAAGCATTTTCAAAACGACTTCACCGCTTGTACCCGAATGCAAGAAATGAATGAAGAGGCTTCACAACAGAGAACTAAAACGCTATGTGGTAGAAGTTACTGAGAATATCCTCCAAAAAGACTAAAGTTGCGTTCACCTACAGAAGATGTGCGTCCTGAAGTAGATAATAGTAATAATCTGCAATTTTTATCAATAGAGGATATTGAAATGAAAAACCAAGTAATTGCTGAACTGAATGCCCGAGTAAATGACCTCACTAAATCCAATGGCAGTTTAAGGAAACAGTGTTTATTTTGGCAAAATAGGGCACAACATTTATATATGAAGATTCGTACGGTCTTCTAGAATTTCCAAATTCCAAAAGATAAAACCCAAGAAAAATAACACAGCAGAAGAAAAGAAAAAGATTTCAAATGAAGTAAATGCCCTGTTACGGGGAGTTTTTTCTGAAACACAAGTGCGAGCACTTTTAACGAAAAAAAGAACTAACTCGGCACCAGAAGATATAGTTAGGGCTCTGACTCTGCGCGGCTTATCAAAGCGTTCATATTCTTTCATTCGGAGCCAAATGCATATTCCGTTGCCTGGTATAAGTACTTTAAAAAATGGGTGTCTCACGTTAAGTTTGCTACAGGATTTCTCTGGGACGTCCTCCAAATAATGGCTGAGAATGCCAAAAATCTAACTCAATTTGAAAGATTTTGCGTTTTATTAATGGATGAAATGAGTATTGATGGAAAGATAGTGTACGGTCATGGGTCCTCATAAATCTGTTCAAGTTGTCATGATAAGGGTCTTGACATATTCATGGAAACAACCTGTTTTTTATGATTTTGATTGCGGAATGACGAAAGATATCTTATTTCACATCATTGCAGAAATCGAAAAAATTGGATTCCAGATTTATATTTCAGATATGCCCAACGAGAGACAATATGGAGCAGCTAGTCCTGCAGAAGGTTCATCTGAAAGAGAGTATTCTAACCCTTCACCACCACTATGCGACCCAGCAAGAAATAATTTAACGCTGTTATCATCGGAAATGTCGTTTCATCTCTTTGAGTTGGAACAAATGGTGACTAAGGTCCAAGAAGATGTTGAAGACATTAAAAAACATATGAAAAACATTACCAAAGTGATTGAAAAATTACAGAAATTCCTGTAAGGATTATATTAAATATGGAATATTTACGGTAAGTGTGTTTTCTGATTTCACAATCCAATAGCATGAAGGCATATTTTGACACGTGTACCAACGACAGCAAACGCCATCTTGAGTAGGTCGTCTATGCAGTTCTTAACTCATGTACCAATTGAATATGTTTTTTGATGAAATACATATGTAATACGGTAGGTCTTATTTGATCTAACACAATTATTATTTAACGGATTGAGTAGAATTTCGGGCGTTTTTTGGACAAGATACCGGTGTAGTATGAGCGATATTTAAATCTTGATTCTTTGAGGAGAGATCTAACATAAAAAATACTATAAAGATATTTTTGTCATCGGGCTCACACTTAACGATCTGTGTTATTTAATAAACATGTCAGATGAGCACCTAATATTCATTTGACATAAGTAACATTTATGTTTTAATAAAAATTAGCTTTCATGGGAGACAAATGTTGTGTAATGATAGCTTTTTGAGGGAAGGGACAAATATTGATATTGTGCATCTTTACTTGACATTCCTTTGACATATACAGTCACAAATGCTGTGTGTTGACAGCTTCCCAGGGGAGGTTGACATGTAGGCTTCTCATCATCTTTCTGGCACCAAAAATAAAAAATATGATTAAAAATTTAAAATCCCATGGGAAATATGTTTGTAAATGCTCTATTTGAGCTATTTAAACCAAATATAATGCCTTACTTATGTAAAGTTTTTGCAAAAGTTTACTACACACACAAACAGAACTTTAAGCAGAGTGTTTTTGCCTGTTCTCACCATCATTCTGGCAAACTGTATTCAAAAAATGATTAAAAATTGCATTCCCAGGGTGGGAAATAGGATCTACATGTTGTTTATCAGTTACATAAAAACAAAAATAAGGCTGTACACATATGTAAACTCTCCCTAAGGACCAGAATAGCATGTTACATTCACAGGGATGTTGGCTCGTGCAACTTTCTAGTGCACCACCAGGTACAATTTACAAGTTCTGATGTATCCGACAGATACATTGTTGATGGCTTTAGGATCCCAAGTTTGAAAACTTAAAAACCAACCAGTTCTTAGGCTCGTAATGTTTCTATTTTGCATATTGAACCACAGAGGTGATGTTCCGAGGCTGTGTCCAGGGAGAGACAACCTGTAAAACACATTTTTCATCACATCAGGTTCAGAAAACATTACCATTTCAAACAAAAAAAAAACATTGTTCTATAGATAATTAATTATTTTTAATATAATGTAATATTTACAAAACACAAATTTACATTTTCAAATATACACAGGGGTTGTAGAATACATTTTCATCACATTATGTTCGAGTAAAAATCATTGTTCTCTCATTATATTTATGGGCAATTGTTAGTTAGTTAGTTAGTTAATTGATTTTAGTGGCGCAAGGGCCAGGTTTGGCCAAAGAGCGCCAGACACAGAACAATCAGTTAAAGATATTTAAAAGCGGGGTGAAATGATTAAGATCAGACAGGCTTGGCAAAAGTTAGAATAGAGAATGATAAAAGCTGTGAAGACTAGTTAGTCAATTAGGTTTATAAATAAATAAATAAATTCACCAATTCACTGTTATAATCATTATAAATTATTATTATTATTATTATTTTTTTTTTTTTTTAAATAAGTTTTAAAAAGTCTATCTGCTTTAAGAACGAAAACACTGAGAAAGTGTCGCAGTGGTCGCCCAAAAGCTTCTGCAGTGTAGCTGCGCCGTCATCCAGTAGATGAGACTGAAAATAGTGAAACCGATGATTACAAAAACGAACACAACTACATAAAACATGAGAGATGGTGAGTAAACAGTCGCACGCCTCACACATTGGGGCAGCGTCGCCACACAGCAAATAGCTATGCGTGAAGCGACAATGCCCAATGCGGAGACGCGCAAGAACAACTTCCTCCCTACGGTTCCGGCGACACGATGATTTCCAGATTCCAAGGTTAGGTTTTATACGGTGCAGTTTATTCTCCACCTGTTGGTCCCACAGACTACGCCACGTTCGTCTGATATGATCGTGAACAAGAAAGCGAAAATCGCGGTGAAACAGTGGCAAGGGTGTGACGACCAAAGAAGAGGCAGATCTAGCAGCAGCATCGGCAGACTCGTTCCCTGGGATCCCAACATGCCCAGGAATCCAGCAGAACCGAATCTGGACATCAGCCTCGAGCAAAGAACGAAGAAGTCTCCGAACGGCAAAAAGAAGTGGGTGGCCAGTGAAATCCAAAGATGACAATGATTGCACAACACTCAACGAATCAGTGTACACAATAGTACGCTGATGAGAGCTCGACTGCACGTGAACAAGTGCAAGATACACAGCATGCATCTCCGCCGAAAAAAACGTGGCCTCAGGAGGAATGCGGGCAACAGAAACTTCGTCAACGCAGACGGCGGCGGATCCAACAACACCAGCCGCCTTAGATCCATCGGTGAAAACAGGAATAAAGTCTGCATTGACGTAACGGTGTTCAGCGAAGAGCTGCTGGTACACTGACGCAGGGGTTGAGGACTTGTCAAAAGATGTAAAGCTGGTATCGACCATGACACCAAGAGGATGCCATGGAGAGTCCTCAAAGCCCCTGGTCTCTCCAACGAGTGACAAGTCGAGCCCTGCATCACGAGCTACGGCCGCCATACGAAGACCGAAGGTTCGAATGCACGAGGGACGGATCTCGAACAAACGAGCATGCTGGGGATGAAAAACTGCATCGTATAAAGGATGGTCTGTGAGTGATTTAAGTTTCAGGTAAAATTGAAGAGACAGCTGCAGACGGCGTAAATGAAGCGACGGTTCGTTCGCGTCGGCATAAAGGCTGGGAATGGGTGACGTACGAAAGGCTCCCGTACAAAGACGCAGCGCTTGATGGTGGATGGTATCCAACGGCCGGAGAACGGTAGGACGCGCAGAGCAATACACCATACAGCCATAATCCAGCTTAGACCGAATGAGAGAATGGTAAATACGGAACAAAGAAGTCATGTCTGCACCCCAGGAGACTGAGGCAAGGATCTTAAGGATTGACAAGGCTCTCAGACAGGAAGTCCTAAGCCGTCGAACGTGCGAGCGAAAGGTGAGAGCACGGTCAACGGTCAAACCAAGGAACTTGGTTTCCGGCAAAACTGGAATGGCTGCACGGTCCAAATAGAGCTCTGGATCAGGATGGAGGCCACGCCTCCGGCAGAAATGGACACAGGCTGTCTTGTCGGGAGAAAGAACAAACCCATTATTGTTAGCGGCTTTAACAATCTGGGTAATTGCAGACTGCAGCTGCCTTTCAACGAAATGCATGCTGGATGACGAACAGAAGATGTGAAGGTCGTCAACATAAATGGTAGCCGAAACCGTAGGAGGAAGATTTTTGAGTAAACAATTAATGCGGAGGATGAACAGAGTCACCGAAAGAATGCTGCCTTGAGGAACGCCTTGTTCTTGATGGAAAAAGGCGGACAGCGTTGTACCCAGGCGCACCTGGAACACACGGTTACGAAGAAAGTTGGCAATGAAGGTTGGCAGGTTTCCCCGCAACCCACTCTCGTGGAGGTCACGGAGGATACCGTGACGCCACGCTCTATCGTAAGCTTTTTCGATGTCAAAAAATACAGACACCAGGTGCTGCCTACGTACGAACGCCTCACGAACAGACGTCTCAAGGAGCAGGAGATGGTCAGGAGCTGAACGATGACGACGGAAGCCGCTTTGTGATGGAGAGAGTATTCGATGTTCTTCAAGAAAATAAATTAGCCGGGAATTAACCATTCGTTCAAGGATTTTGCACAGACAGCTAGTGAGGGCAATTGGCCGATAACTAGAGGGAGACTTGGGGTCTTTGCCAGGCTTGGGAAAAGGTAAAACAAAAGCTCTTCGCCAAGAGTCCGGGAAACTGTGCTCCACCCAAATACGGTTGAAAAGCACTAACAGATTCTCGAGAGACGACTGCGAGAGATGACGAATCATGTCATAGTGGATGCCGTCGGGACCGACAGATGTTGCGCCGGACCGATGCAGAGCCACCCGTAGTTCAACCATGCTGAAGGGGAGTTATACTCAGTGTTATAAAAAGGCGCAAAGGAGATTTTCTGGCGTTCCGCGGTTGTTTTAATCCTCTGAAAGGACGGGAGATACACCTGAGAACTAGAAACTGAGGCAAACGCTTCGCCCAAGCAATCCACAATCTCCCCAACTTCAGCATACGTGCAGCCGTTATTCTCAAGAATTGAAATTTGGCGGGAACTATAGTTTCCTCGGATCTTACGAATTTTTTCCCAAACAGTTCTTGAACTGGCACGTGAATTGATAGATGAAACGTACTTCATCCAAGACTCCCTCTTGCTTCGTCGACGCACCAACCGAGCGTAAGATTTTGCTCTTTTAAATTTAACAAGATTAGCATCGGTCGGATAACGCCGAAAAGTACACCAGGCCTTATGTTGAACTCTCCTAGCCGCTGCGCAATCAGGGTTCCACCAAGGCTTCGGACGTCTTGGGAGCGTCGTTGATGTTTTTGGGATAGAGAAATCTGCTGCCTGAATGATACACGTTGTGACATCAGTAACAGCTGCGTCAATTGACCCACGGGTCACCATGGCAAAAGATATTACTGCGGACGGTGTGAAGACCTCCCATTTGGCACGATCCATCCTCCAACGAGGAGGGCGGGAGGCAGAAGATGGTACGCTCACATTATACCTAAGTACAATTGGGAAGTGGTCGCTTCCATGGAGGTCGTCACACACCGTCCACGACCAGTCGGCCATAACCGATGGTTGACCCAAAGATAAATCGATTGCACTGAAACTTCGTGTAGGCTCGTGGAAGTAAGTGTCAGCACCGGTGTTAAACAGGCACAAAGAGGTCGAGGAAAGAAGAGATTCGATCCTACGGCCTCGTGAGTCTGTTCTGACACTACCCCACAATGGATTATGAGCATTGAAGTCACCCAGAAGAAGAGCAGGTGACGGCAGCTGCGCAACTAAGCTCTCAAGAACGGACACGCTCACGTCCTCATCCGGCGGCAGATAGACGCTGCAAACAGTTAGAGGCACAGGCATGGAGATACGCACCGCAACGGCTTGTAAAGATGTTGAGACCGCAACAGAAGAAACTGGAACACTGTGGGGGACAAGGATGGCAACTCCCCCGCAAGCTATATCTCCTGAAACATTATCTTTCCGAAATGCACTGTAGCCTCGAACTGAAAGGAGGTCTGATGGTTTAAGTTTTGTCTCCTGGAGGCAAAGGCACACCGGAGAGTATGACGAAAGCAGATGTTTCACGTCGTCATGTCTTGTCCGAAAGCCTCGACAGTTCCACTGAACGATTTTATCCATGGTTTGAATTGTGGTGAATGAGAAAAAGAAAAAACGAAAAACAAAACCCGAGAAAAACTGGGACAACTAAAAGTTGTCCGATTCCATCATTTCGTCTGCAATGTCCATTTGCGCTTGGGACTGTTTTGTCCGACGCCCTGTAGTCTCTGGTGGTAAAATGGGGCGGTATTTTGGTTCCTGTGTCGCAGATGATCTTGCCCGATCCTGGTTCTTATGATGGGAGTTTGGAGATTTCTTCTCCTTTTCTTTTTCCTTTCTCTTTCCTCCCGGGGTTGTTGAAGTCCCGGTGGTGCTGGTGTTAGTTGCAGCAGGTTTAGGCACGGTGGTTGCTGGAGTTTTCGCGTCCCGAGCTCGGGATTGCAGTGCTGCCAGACCAGCAGCTATGATGTCGTCTAGCTTGTAAGGACAATTCACTGGGATTTGGCTATCAGTCTGGGTACCGACTGTAGTCCTTGCAATAACCGCTGATGAATAAGATCGCCGATTTGATTGATTTGGAGCGACCTTTCTTCTGGCCTCTGGGTAGGAGATTCCCTCAACGGTCTTAATGCGTTGGATCTCTTTTTCCTCCTTCCACTTTGGGCAGTCTCTCGACGATGCTGCATGAGATCCCTTGCAGTTGAAGCACAGCTCGGCTTCGGCATGGCAATCTTGCAAAGTATGGTCTGTTGCTGTACAACGCCCACACCGAGCAGTGCTCCTGCAAGACTGCTGGGAGTGACCATATGCTTGGCATTTGAAGCATCGTAGAGGACTTGGTATGAAGGGGCGCACTTCAAGATGTAGATACCCTGCCTTGATTGATGTTGGCAGGGATGGGGTGTTAAAGGTCAGTATTATGTTTCGAGATGGGACAGATTGGCCATTTCGCCGAAATAGGATGCGCCGGACTCCACTCACTTGTTGGTCTCTCAGTTCCTCCAGAAGTTCTTGGTCACTGCACTCCAGAAGGTCTTGAGAAGAGATAACACCTCGCGAGGAATTGAGGTAGCCGTGAGGAGTAACTTTCACTGGACAATCTAAAAAAGAGGTGGTGTTTAAAAGCACTGTAGCATATCTGGGACTCGACATCTCGACAAGAAGATCTCCAGATTGGAGCTTCTTAACGCTCTTAGGAGAGCTGGCAATTGATTGCAATGCTTTATTTATCCAGAAGGGGCTTCTGGTGTTTAATGGGTTTGAAGCGTCCAAGGAGTGGATACAAAAGAACCGAACATTGGCAGAATCAGGTGTAGGTTTCTTGTTGGGAGGGGGTGACCCTTCCTCAATGGGCCGCTTTGTTTGAAGTTCTTGGGAATTTTTTTTGTTATCCATGAATAGAAGTAAAAAGTTCGTCCGCCGATTTCCCCGCCCACAACCGAGCCCAACAGGGGAGAGCCGGAGGTCCGCAAGCCCAATTGGACGCAGGACACGACTCTAGGGTTAAGCAACGGATATAGCATGTTGACAGTGCAGACAAGCGCTCAGCGAGTACCGAGACTTTCCCAGGTCTCGGTAACACCCCTTTGACATGCCCGCACTATCCCCAAACTCACCCTGTTGTACGAAACAACAAGCCGATTGACTAGGAGTGGGTTAGTTCCTAGCCGCCCGTTTAGGGTGAAGCAGGGGGCAAAGAGGAGTGTTGGCGACTGGCGACAACAACAACCTGGCCACCAGAAACCTCAGCCTCCAACATCCCCTTTTCCACCTTACGGGTCACCGCACACGGCAAACGTGCAGGTAGGTCTAGCAAACCAGCCCGGAAAAACAAGAGAGGAACAGAAAATGGAGAAGCAAGTCGAGTAGAAAATGGAGTAGAGAAGAAGAACAGGTAGTGGAGAAGAAAGTAAAAACAGGAAAGGGAGAGGAAAGCCAGAGGAAAGGAAAGGGCTGGCGCATAATCACAACCTCAGCAACCAACAACTGAGGCGGGTGCTGTCAAGGTGGTGGCAACACAAAGTTGTAATGGGAAGAATCAAACATAACATGTCGGTTGGGGCCGTGGGGTCGCTACTCCCCATCAGCTGGATGAACAGCTGTCCCTGCGGAAACATATAAGCGCAAATACAAAAAAGCAAAAAAACCGTCACAAGGTCAGCTCGGGCCGTGAGGGCGCCGCTCCCCAAATAACTGGAAAACCAGTTATCCCCGTGCGGGGTAAGATTAGCCCCCCTTCCCCAGTGTTCTTGAAGCGTCCTTCTGAGAAAGGTGAAGTAAATTGTACGGGAGTAATTTGTATCCTGTGTGTTCTTGTATTGACTTTAGATAAATCGACCTTCCGTTGCGGTGTTTGATTTCTCCCAGAATATTCATTCTTGATATCAATGAAGGAAAGCATGGGTCAGTCCCGCGTGTTCCCTCATTAACCTAATCTCAGTCAGATGCTAAAGGATTTCCTTTTGCTTGTCAGCATATTGACATAAGATTAGTCACCCTTTCCCTTTGTTCGTTGTTGTGAATAGTTAGAAAGATTACAAAGTTTAAAGTAGTCTATGACTAAAAGGATGCTATTTACGTCCTAACGTGCTGCGGTATTGACTTTAGATAATTGTCTTTCCTGTTTCTTCAATGATACAAATATCTACGAAGAACCATTTTTGTTTTTCGTCGTATGATAAACTTTTCCTGCTGACTCTGAGGGTCTGTTTACATAAGATAACTTCTCCTTCCGCTGTCTTCTTTTTGTTTCAAAGTACTATTCTAAGCTTGTAGTTTGAAGTGGTGATAAACACATCGGTCGGATATTCCATCATGGTTGGTTGGTTGGTTGGTTGGTGGATTTTATTGGCGCAAGGGCCAGGTTTGGCCAAAGAGCGCCAGACAAAGAACTATCAGCCACAGATTTTTAAAAGCGTTGAAAATGACCAAGAGCAGACAAGCTGGGCAAAAGCCGGAAAAGAGAACGATGAAAGCTGTGAAGAAAAGTTAGGCAACCAGGTGTATAAAAAAATGATCAATTCACTATTATAATTATTATTATTTGCTTTTTTTTTTTTTTTTTTTTTATACACAACAACACAAAGGATGAGTCACCAGGAGGGGGACGAACCGTCACTCTCCTCCCCCCACACTCCTCTGCAATGCTGGCCGAGGCCGAGGGCGGGGACGAACCGTCACTCTCCTCCCCCCATGTTCCTCTGCAATGTTGGCGGAGGCTGGGTCCGAACTGTCACTCTCCTCCCCCCATGGTCCTCAGCAATGTTGGTGGAGGCTGGGTCCGAACTGTCACTCTCCTCCCCCTATGTTCCTCCACAATGTTGGTTGAGGGTGGGGACCTCGCTGAGTCCGAGACAGGTGCAATGTTGGTCAGGCGGACCGCGACAGTTGGATGGACACTGCACACCTTCGCGGATTGAGGGCCGGGTCTTCCGCACGTGCAGGCTGTCTGCCGGGAACCGGAAGAGTCGGTCGTCTTCAAAAGAGAAGGCGCAGACTCAGCTGGTCGAATAAGCTGGAGCTCGGTGAAATCCACCTGTGTCGCCTGTTCAACTGTAGATCGCTTGGCAAGTGCGGCGAGAGCTACAGGGCGCGGAACAAAGGGCTGCACGGGTTGTGGCAGAGACTTAACAACTGCGGCAAAACTACGCTGTCGGGTGTTGGGAATACCCAACTTGGCTTTGGCAGCAGGGTACGAGAGGCCTTCCAGGGTCTTGAGGCGCTGGATCGCCATCTCTTCCTTCCATTTCATACAGTTGCGGGAGTAAGCTGCATGGGCCTCAGCGCAGTTAACACAGCAGGCCGCAGAGGTGCAACCATCCCCGTCATGTTCACTGGAGCCACAATTTGCGCAACGAGCGGAACTCTTACAGAATCGTTGTGAATGCCCGTACCTCTGGCACCTGAAACAGCGCAGAGGACTGGGAATGTACGGGCGAACTGCACAGACCAAGTAGCCTGCTTTGATTTCTGTCGGAACTTTCGGGGAGTCAAAAGTCAAGATGACATTTTTTGACTTAATCATGGAACCATCACGCCGGAACATCATACGACGTGCAGCAAGAACACCCTGATCCGCAAGTTCAGTCACCAATTCATCCTCACTGCATGGCAAGAGATCAAACTCCGAAATAACACCGCGAGAGGTGTTAAGAAACGGGTGAGGTGTCACTCTGACAGGAATGCCTTGAAGACTAGAAAGGCGCAGAAAAGTGTTACTCTGAGAAACACTGCAAGTTTGAACAAGCAGGTCCCCAGAGCGAAGCTTCCTCACAGACTTCAAGGGGCCAACCGCAGCGTCCAAAGCTTTAGAAATGAAAAATGGAGATCTGGTGGACAGTCTCTCATTCGGATCGATGGATTCTACAAGTAAGTGTGTAGCATGCGTAGTCACAGCAATCGATGGGAGACGACGCTTCGGAGCGACTGGTACAGCTGCCGAAGAAGAGGTTCCACATTCTGGGTCCAGGTCATGGTCTAAAGATCGTTTAAGGGTATGAGACTTGGTAGGTTGAGAAGACGAAGGAGAGTCGTTGTCAACTATCATATTCACAGGTGTCCTAAATTTGGAGTTTTGTTTTTGTTTCTACCCATGGAAAAAAGAAGGAAGATTCGTCTGCAGACTACTCCACCCACCACCGAGCCCTACAAGGGAGAACTGGAGGTCCGCAAGCCAAGAAAATGACGCTAGACACAGTTCTGGAGCTTATACGTTGCAGATATAGTCCGTTGGCTGTGATCACACGCACTCGGCGGACACTCCGGCCTCCTGGTACCGTCATGCCAACGCCTTTGGCATGATCCCACAGCCCCCGGGCTCACCCTGCCGTGCCATACGACAAAAAAGCCGCTAAAGCCCTGTACACAACTTGGTACAAGACTTCTGACTAGAGGTGGGTTAGTCTCTAGCCTCCCGTTTACAGCGAAGCCGGGGTCGAAGAGGAGTGTTGGTATACAGGAGGCACTTAACCGGTCTCCTGCGACCTCAGCCGCCAGACATCCCATTTCCGCCTCACGGGTCTCCGCACACGGCAAACATGCAGGTAGGTCTAGCACCCAAACCAGCGAAAAGGAAAAAAGAAATCCAAAGAAGACAAATCCTGGAAGGGAACCTAAACGGAATCTCAGCAACCTACGAACTGAGCGGTTAATATAAATCAGTTAGTGGTGGAGGGTAACAAAACCACAAGACCGGGGTGTTAGTACATAACGTGGTAGCGATTAGGCAGAATACAACACGGGCAACTAGCCAGTGGAGAAAATAAGGAAAAACAAAAAAGCGAGACACAAGACCAGCTCGGGATCGTGGGGCCGCGACTCCCCAACAGCTGGATGAACAGCCGTCCCTGCTAACACCAACAGCACCGAAACAAAAAACAAGCGGTGGCATGACATCAGATGTTGACCAGTCACAAGGTCAGCTCGGGCCGTGGGGGCGCCGCTCCCCAAATAACTGGAAAACCAGTTATCCCCGTGCGGGGTATTCCATCATGAGTGTCACATGAGAAAACTAGATTTTTCCGGTTCCATGTCCCCTCTATAAATGTTATGTTCTCTTGTGGTGATTCGCGGAAGTTAGGGGTCAAAGGGTATTCGCGTTTACTATAAAATTCAGCTTCGCCATTCCTCTCTCTCAGTTTTCTTATTCAGATAAGGACGATTGTACAAGCCTCAGAATAGTTAAACTTCTATAATATTTCAAATAGAATGGATATTTCTAATGAAGGTAGATCTCCAGCAGTCTCAGCAATGGAAGAGGTAAGAGCTCGTTTCTTTGTATGCTATTTTTCAGTCATTGTTAGTTAGGTCCCCCAACGTGATTTCTAGAATTTAGATGTGTGTTATTCTCAGACAAAAATTATTTTATATTTTTCCCTTAAGGAAAAACAAGTTAGTAGAATAGTTTATTCTCTTGAGGAAAAACGTGTTAGTTATTTTTTTAAAGAAATTTAGGAATTCATTCTTTTGCGTTAACTCCTTAGCTTTAAAAACAATTAAAAAGTTTATTCCCTATGTCAGAATTCAGTAATTTCCCAACTCAATTTTATTTTCTGAAAATGAATTGTTAGGGAAGAGGGCTAATTTTTTTTTTTTTTTTTTTCTTTCTCAGGGTGCTTGGTGGCTTGCTGATGAACAACTCTTTCTTCAAAATTCCGACATCCTGCAGGCCTTGGAGGAATTTCCCTTGAGTCAAGACCTGCTTTCCTCCTTCGTTCCCGATGAAGTTCCTCCTCGACATTTTTCTTGTGAGATCAGTCAGGAGGTCTTCACTTTTAAAAAAATTTAGTTCAACATAGGAAAATTCATTCGGGGATAAAACCTTTTTCTTGTATTATTTGCAACAAGGGTTTCTCTAGGAAATCGGACATGAAGAAACACATTTCTAAATTTCATTCGGGAATTCAGGAGGGTGGGAACTCGACGAATGCGTCTTCGGCTGGCCCCTCCAATGCTGCAGACCCCAACCTTCAAGCGGGTCCCTCAAATTTCGTGGGGCCCAGTCTCCAGGATCTTGCTTCCGCGGGCCCTTCCAATGCTGTAGGCCCCGTTGTTGTCGGCCCAAGTCGGGAGGTCGTAGACCCCAGCCCCGAAGCTCCCATTCTTCCCCCTTTAAATTTGGGAAGATTCATACAAGTGCAGTCGGTGGCTCAGAACCGCCTGCAAACCTTTAAAATCGTTCCCGAAAGGGAAACAGCGGACTGTCTCTCCACATTTTTGAATGACCTCAATCATTCTTCAATTAGCATTGTAGAACATGCACTGGCAGCCCACCCATCCATTAAAGTGAATGCATTTATGCAGGCAGCCTTTAAAAAGCCTAAATCCGATGACCCGGAGGAATTTGATCATTGTTCTCGGAATTTAAAAACAACTAATAAGCCAGTGTATCGGTCGACAAATCTCGGGGAATTTTTTGATATCATGTCCAGGAAACTACTCACTGAATGTTCCGAATGTGAATTGAAAGGTTCAGGCTGGATGTTTTCGCACGTGGAGTGGTTCGAACTCCGGGTTAATCGGTTTAAACCATTGAGAGGAGGTTCATTTATAATATTGTGCTTCCCAGCCATATTCAGAAGAAAAAAGCTGTCGTGAACGTTCAAAATTTAGATACCTTCTGCTTTAAATATGCCGTGTGGACCCCACGCCTTCAAGATCAAAGAAATCGAGAAAAAGGTAGCCTCCTATCTCAGCGATCCTCTTTTCGAAGGTGGATACAAGTGGGATTGTGTAGAATATCCCGTGAAGATTTCTGACGTTCCAAAATTTGAAAAGGTTCAGCATTAACATTTATGGCATCGAGGAAGCTGGAAAAAATTTTCCCAATCAAAGTATGTGAAGAAGAGCTGGCGGACCATAGAGATTTAATATATTTAGAAAATAGAGGTTGCAACCACTTCGCTTACATTACAAATTGTGAGCGGCTTATTTCCAGTCAATTGTCAAAAAAAGGAAACAAAGTACACATCTGCAAAAAGTGTTTTAAAACTTATGACACTCGTTACAATGGAGAGGAAAAATTAAATGAGCACAAGAAATTATGTAATAAAAACAAATCTGTCCTGATCAAGATGCCTGAAGATAAAGAATTGCAGTTTAAAGACTTCAAGTTCAGTCAGCGGGTTCCTTTTGTTGTTTACGCTGATTTTGAAAGCGTGTTAAAACCAGTTCAAGGTCCGATCCCAAATCCAAGCGAGTCCTTCACCACTCCCACTCAGTCACATGAGGTTATGTCATATGCTTATTTTATAAAAGATGTGGAAGGTCGTTATGATGTTTTCCGATCGCATAGAGCAGAGCAGGGAGTTGTGAGTCATTTCCTTCACACTCTCAAAGATGTTGAAGTCATCGAAAAAAATTATGAAATGATTATTCCCATGAATCCTTTGACGGAGGCAGAAAAAGAATCTTTTCGGAAGCAAGCATATGTCATATTTGTGGTGAAGGTGGATTTAATTCCTGCAGCAAATCAAAAAAGAAAGTGGCGGACCACGATCATCGTACTGGAAATTTCAGAGGACCCGCTCATTCTTCATGCAACATCAACTTTAAAAATCCTTCCTTTGTTCCTGTGTTGATGCATAACCTTTCAGGATACGACTCGCATTTCATCATTAAAGAACTAGATTGCCTTCCTGGAGAAATCACTGTCATCCCCGAGTCGACTGAAAAATTTATTTCATTTTCAAAAAAGATGGGTGGGCTTGAAGTTCGTTTCCTGGACAGTTTTAGATTCATGCCAAGCAGTTTATCAAAATTAGCAAATAATCTTACGAGAACGCATTTTAAAATTACACGGCAGCTTATTCCTAATGATGAAGAATTTTCCCTCCTAACGCATGAAAGGTATCTTCCCCTATGATTACATTTCCTCATACAGCAAGTTGGAAGAAACGTCTCTCCCTCCAGCTTCAGCCTTCTTCAATAAATTAACCGATTCACACATTTCAGAAGAAGACTATGAGCATGCCAAAAAAGTATGGGCGGTCTTGAAGATTGAGAATTTAGGCCAGTATGCAGATGTGTACTTAAAAACAGATGTGCTCATTTTGGCCGATGTTTTTGAAAATTTTAGAAATATTTGTCAGGACACTTATACGTTAGATCCTGCCTGGTTTTTTAGTTGTCCTGGTTTAAGTTGGTCCGCCATGCTCAAATGCACAAAAGTCTCTCTCCAGCTTTTAAGTGACTATGATATGCTACTTTTTCTGGAGAGTGGAAAGCGGGGTGGCTTGTGTATGTGTGTGAAACGGTATGCTGAGGCAAATAATAAGTATTTAAAAAAATTTGATGTCTCCAAAGATGCCAGTTTCATCATTTATCTTGACGTGTGTAATCTTTATGGATTTGCAATGGATAATTTTCGTCTTCCTCACAAAAATTTCCGGTGGATTTCCGATGAAGAATTGAAGTATTTGGATGTTATGAACATAGCGGATGATGCCAGCACGGGATACTTTCTCGATGTTGACATCAGCTATCCGGACTCCCTTCACAATCTTCATTCGGATTTACCGTTTTGTGCGGAAACGGAAGTTGTACCTGGAACCAGGCAGGTCAAATTATTAACTACGTTAAATAAAAAATCCAGGTACGTGGCTCATTATCAACTTCTGAAGCAGGCAGTCAAAGCGGGTCTCATCATAACAAAAGTGCATCGGGGGTTAAGCTTTGATCAGAGCAAGTGGTTGCAGCCCTATATTCAATTGAATACCGAGATGAGAAAGCGGGCTAAAAATGAGTTTGAGAAAGATTTTTTCAAACTCATGAACAATTCTGTCTTTGGCAAAACGATGGAAAATATTCGCAACTGTACCCAAGTTGAGTTGGTATGCGAAGACAATAGACTGGAAAAGTTGCTCAATAAGCCCAATTTTAAAGACCGCACCATACTAAAAAATGAAGAAGAAGGAAAATTTCTGGTGTCTATGCATTTTAATGTAACCCACCTCACCTTCAACAAACCCATTTATTTGGGAGTCGCCATTCTAGACATCTCTAAAACTAGGATGTACGACTTCCATTATGAGGTGATGAAACCTTTATTTCAAGAAAACATTTCCATTCTTTATATGGATACTGATAGTTTCTTCTATCACATAAAAACAGAAGATCTATATAAAGATATGGAAAACATTAGAGATGAATTAGACACCAGTTCCTACCCCCATCGCACCCTCTCTTTTGTCTTAAAAACAAAAAAGGGATTGGGAAATTTAAAGATGAGACCCATGGAACTGCCATAAAAGAATTTGTTGGTCTTAGACCAAAAATGTATGCGTTTGCTACAGATGAAGAAGTTAAGAAAGCCAAAGGCGTGAGCAAACCGTCGTTTTACAGCAACTTCGCCTCAACGACTTCAAGTCTTCACTCTTTCATAAGCAAGAAAAAAGAACATGAGTTATAGCATTCGAAGCTTGAAACATTCTGTTTTTACTGTTGTCATTAACAAAACATCTCTTTCCCCATATGACAACAAGCGAGTCGTATCCTCGGACAATATACATACCCTCCCCTACGGTCATTTTTCATTAAATTCTGGAGAACCTCCAAGAAAAAAATAAAAACAAAATAGCTGCCTGTATTCGAACCACTCCATGCTAATAAACTGCTTGGCATGAAGGGGTCCACACGGCATAGATTGTTCAGGAAGAATTACAGAATGTTTCAAGTCTTTAACTCATTGTTCGAGAAGATTTCACTCAAGAAAAAAAAATTCTCTGCTCTATGCTATGTCTCCGTCATTTTGTTGCTGCTCGCTTGGATTTCTAGAAAAACTTTTCGAAGAAAATTTAATCAAAATTATTGTTTTGCTCACGTGAAGAATGCACCGTCTCAAAATTTTTAATTTTCTCTCATGAAGAATTTCAGGATGCTTCCCAAGATTTTTATTCATGAAATCTTTTCCTGTTGGAATTTGTGAATACGCATGTTCAAGATTTTACTCTCATGAACAAGTTGTGATTTTTTATTCACTTGGAATTCGTGAATACGTATGTTCAAGATTTTACTCTCATCAAGATTTTCAAGTTGCTTCCCAAGTTATTGCACTCCTGAAATCATTTAATGCAGGAAAAAGATTTGTTTACATGAAAATCCTCCTCTCAAATATACCTCATCTTAAAAATGTGTGGAGCCAGTCCATTGTTTTAGATTCAGAGTTGAATTAGATGCTACCTACGTCTTGAGCTGTCTGAATTTCTAGTGAATTCAGGTGATCACGTTGCTATGAAAATCTACATTTGCCCTCAATATTTCCCTCTGTATTTTAAAGTACTTTTCGAGGACCTGTCGGAGATGCATTCAGCGAGATTTTTTTTTTAAAGTCAAGTGTTGCCAACTCCATTTCTGTGGGGAATTATTTAATTCTACCTAGTAAATGTTTTGTCTTCTAACTTTATAGATTGACTATTAGGAACATAAGCTTTCTAAATTTCTTCATGTACGAATTTCTAGAGAAAACCTTGTTTTTTTTGTTTTGTTTTTTTTCATGTTAGTTAGGGGGGAGGGGGATTTCTTAGTTTTCCCAAAGAGAAGATTCTTCTGACGGATCTCTTAGCTCATGGGGGAAAAAAAAGTTCTTATCAGAACTATAATGAATTTCGCCTTGAGAGTCATGAGGTCACTCGTCAGCCTATCTCAAGCTCTCCTTCTTCATTCTCAATCAGTTAATTTAGTGGACGGAGTTCAGTTGCTTCCCTTCCTGAGAAAAAAATGCTGCCTCTTCGACATAACAAGGAAAGACTTCATTTCCATTACTCTCAGCTGTTCTCCTCAACTCAAGCTATTCATTACTTTTCCCGCTTGGAAGAAGAAGTGGAATATTTAAGTGGAGAATTCTCAAAGATCAAAATTTATGGAAAATCATATTCCATTCCCAGACAACATGCTGCCTTCGGGGACCCCAATCTGAAATACACTTTTAGCGGTTTGTGCTTAGAACCTAACCCTTGGACGTCGTTACTTCAGGAAATCAAGCTTTATGTTGAGAAAGAATGTGTATTGAGGAGACAGAGAAAAAAAGTTCTTTTTAGAACTAAAAAAGTTCTTTTTAGAACTAAAAAAAGTTCCTTTTAGAACTACCTTAAATTGTTGGTTTAAGGAATGGGGAAGGAGGTAGGGAAAAAATTTATAGTGGGAGAATGCATCTACTTTTCTATAATTTTAAAAGTAAAAGTGTGAATGTGTTTCATTTTTGTACGGAGTTAAATAATAATGAATTTCAAGTTTTAAAAGTAAAAGAGTGAATGTGTTTCATTTTTGTAAGAAGTTAAATAATAATGAACTTCAAGTTTTAAAAGTAAAAGTGTGAATGAATAACTCTTAAAGAAATTTATTGGGGATCTGGTATTGAAGAAGAGATTGCTTATTTTTAAGGGAAAGGCTTAATGTATTTCATTAAGGGCCAGGAATTCAACTGGTCTGAGAGCAATGCTTTACAGTATTGAGTCGAAACCAGGACAAAAGGCTAAATTTAGGAGAGTTTGAAATTTTTTTCAAACTGACTACACTTCATTCTCTTAGTTTGAAAAGAGAATAAGTGCTCTCACTGAAGACCCCTCTAGCTATACGTAAATAAACAGTCTAGGATTCATAAAAATATCTTTCCAATTTTCTAGCTAAACTATTTTTACTTCTTTCAGAAATGCGCGTCAGGAAAAAAAAACAAAAACGAAGTGATTTGTTTTGATTTTAGGAAATAATGAACTGTTCAGAAACACACCCTGTCTGTTTTCAACTGATTCGAAAAAAGACTTAAAATATTTTTCTTGAACGAAAACGTGCTTCTTAAATTTTGCAGTTTCCCATGTTATTCAATGGGAAATTCACTGTATTTTCTATCATAAGAAATCCGAAATCTGTCATCTTATTAAAATCATCAAAATCGTTTTTGACCCTATGCACTTTTATAAGATTCCAAAGTGTATCTTAGAAAAACGAAGTGATTCGTTTTGACACTAGGAAGGAATGTACTTTTCTGAAATGAACTTTGTAAAATTCTTTCAATTTACTCGACCAAAACAGTCTTTTATGCATACTAGTTTTCCCATGTTATTCTATGAGATTTTTACAATTACCAGAAAACGAAAATTTCTAAAATCATCCTCTTAGGAAATCAACAAAACCATTTTTCGTCTTACTTAAAATTTTTCAATAAATAATTCTATTTAGTTGTAAAAGTATGGAAACAGCTTATTGAAAATAAAAAATAAAATAAAAACAGAAATGATTCAACTCAAAAGAAAGAGACTTTATTTTCATTCAATCTAATTTTAATAAGGAATCCAACGAAATGATACAGAGTTTGGTTTTTTATAAATAATTTTGGCATTCGTCTTTTTTCGTTTAGAAGTTGAAACAGAATTTCCTTGTTGTACAGGAACTTTTAACATTTGTTTATTTTTAATATACTTTGAAGGCAAATTAATGTCATTTAATGCTTTTACAAATTCGCGGGAAATGACTAATTTCGATCTTTTACTTTTAAACATTGAATCTACTAAATCAATAATATTCGTATTTTTCACAATGTGACCCTTATATTTAAATTCTGCTTTGGGGCCCCATCCTATAATATCTGAGTTTGTTTTAAAGACGTCTAAAACATTTCTTGCATAGCGTTTCATATTAGCTGGAACAGACTGTATGACAAGGTCTTCTACAACATCTTTTCTTTCTTGACAAGTTCTTCTTTTGCTGGTTCTTCAGTTCGTGGTGGGGATTCATGGGAAGAAACTGGGGATTAAAGCTTGAAACATGAATGCGTTTATTCAAGACTTGGTTGTATAATTTAACTTTCACTTCGTCAGACTCTTTACTTAGTAGAATTTTTTTCATTTCTTTGTCCAAGTCAGTTAACGTTTCTTCGGTTGGCATATGATGGGAAATCCGTTCTTCGGGAATCAGAATCATTTTCTTTGCAAATTCCATTATTTCGTAAGAAGAGTCGTTAGCACACTGAGAGCAGTAGGAACCAACACACCTAAAAATCCCCCTTTTTGAATTAGGAGTTTCCTCTTTTTATATAGAGGTGTCTTTTTCTGAGAGAGGGCTCGCAAGGTGTGTTTATGACGTTGTAATGAATGTTTCTGGGCTGGAGTAAGCGGAACATTTCCTTTTAAGGTATTCTTCAGCCTTTATGAGCATATAACTGAAAGTGGTGTAGGCATTCGTTTCCTCCTCACCACTAGATTAAACTAAGATTGCCTGGAAAATTTATTTTCACAAATCTGAGGTATGGGACATGCATATTATCATCCTTTGCCCAGTGAATTTAAGTATAGATTGTGCCTTTTGCTACTGAGTGGCAAACTCATTGGGCCTTCTCCACACTCAAACGTAAAAAAGAGCGACGAAACTTTCATGACAACTCTTTGTTTAAAAGGTTTGCAACCTGACTTGAAACAAAACGTCGCCACAGAATTTCCCGAAACTACTGGCTTGGGATTTGTAAATATGAATGGTCAAACAAGTAACGAATGCATTCAGGATGTGGGACTGGGGAAAAAAGAGGAAGATGCTTTGAAATACATAGCAGGATACATATCCTTTCACGTTAAATTACCCTTACTGGCTAAAGAAGTAACTGAAGAGAAAGATTTATCGTCATGGTTACAAGCAGTGAACAGAGGAGGACTTACAGAGCCATCTAATCAGTGGTTTGAACTAATCAAACGTTTTGAGGAGCACTTTACGAGAATTCACGGAGTCAAATTAAGAAACTAAACGGAATAGTTAAATGCTTATTCGAAGAATTAAAAACAATGTATCCTCATGTTGACGAGAAAGCTTTAAAGTTATATTCAAGGCTTCGAATTTTCATCAGAGTGAAGTTCTTAAATCAGACCTTAAAAATGCAAGTGGCAAATAAAACAAAGAAAAAGGCCAAACAGTGGATGAAAAGTGCAGCTTTAGTGGATGAGAAGCAAAGTACATGAGGAAAAACAAGAATTCTTATTCAAGGTACGTTTCCATTTATATTGTTTACTACTCAAACTTTTTGGAAACTTTAAATAAGTTTTATTTTCATTACAATTTTACTTCCATTACACTAGTGTTACTGTCCAAAAGTTAAGTAAAAATAAGCATTAACTAAAAAAAGCGATGAGTAGTTGTTGCCGCCATTTGATTATTTACTAAATAGACATGGCATCAAATCAAAAACTTTGGTTAGCTATCAACAGAATGAAACTGGTTATTTTTTTATATTTTTTTTGCGAACGAGTCGTGATTTTTTCTGGGCGTTATTTACTACATCCCCTATTTATTTCATATTTTTATTTACTACATTTCCTTTTTATTTCATTTATGCAATTTGCTTTAATCACTCAGAAGAAATGTAAATTTTTAGGGGTAAACACTGGTGGTAGTGGTAAACTGCGTGGTGCTGTAAATACGTTTTTACAGAAACTTCTCTCAGGTCAGTCGGACCAGTCCTGCTCTGAGCCAGCGCACCTTTGACGTCACGGGTGCGCTCGTGGAGGTCAGCCAATACCAGTTGACTTGTGGACAGGACTACACTCTCTCTAATCTATATACCTTGCCTCACTGGTGGATGCCAGCTGACTTGGTACATACGCGCGACCCCCTGCAAATGCTAAATGCCTCTTCTTTCCCCTTCCGTTCTCTCAGAGTTGTCCGGCGGACATCAAGCCAAAGAATATAAATCAAGCTCCCCTTCCTAACAGACCTTCTAGTAATCATCAAATTGTATTGCACTGGACCATTGCCTGCGGTTTCTTTGAGAACAGAGGAGAGGAACTTTAAAAAATGAAGGGGTAACAGTAACACGATTTCCTAAAAGGGCATTTTTTAAGCACTAATTTCAAATTTCAAGGCTTTTCAAAACAGCATTAAAAAAAACACTGTTTTTCCAGGATATTCCAGGCCTTGAAAAATGTAATCATGATTTTCCAGGACTTTCCAGAGTTTTCAAGCACGCGTGCGCACCCTGTTACATGCAGATCTCTAGACAGAAAACATCATAACAGGGATTTTTTCTGAGCATTTATAAAATGATGGAAAGCTATCACAGACTAAGATTTCCTTTCAGAAATCATTTGTGGCTCTCATTTTCCCCAAATTTACAAAAAATAGTTACACGCAGTTCCCTAGATGGAAAGACACTGAACAGTATAATAGAGATTATTTTTCTATGCATTTATAAAATGATGGAAGGCCATCACAGACCACAATTCCCTTTCAGAAATCATTTGTGGCCCACCAATTTTCATAAAAATTATTTACATCAGATATTTACATGCAGATCTCTACACAGAAAGACAGAAAACATCATAACACTTTTATCTGAGCATTTGTAAAATGATGGAAAGCTATCACAGACCACGATTCCCTTTTAGAAATCATTTTGTGGCCTGCTGATTTTCTCCAAACAAATTTGCAATGGATACTTACATGCAGATCTCTAGATGGAAAGACCCTCAACAGCATAACATGGATTTTCTTTTATGCATTTATAAACTGATGAAAGGCTATCACAGACCAAGATTCCCTTTCAGAAACCAGCTGTGGCCATCCAATTTTCACAAAACTAATTTACATTGAATATTTACATGCAGATCTCTACACAGAGAGCATCATAACAGAATTTTTTTTTCTGAGCATTTATAAAATGATGGAAAGCAATCACAGACCACAATTTCCTTTCCAGAAATCATTTGTGGTCCTTCAATTTTCACAAAACTAATTTACATCGAATATTTACATGCAGATCTCTACACAAAGAGCATTATAACAGGGATTTTTTCTGAGCATTTATAAAATGGTGGAAAGCTATCAAAGACCATGAATCATTTGTGGACCTCCAATTTTCACAAAACTAATTTACATCTAATATTTACATGCAGATCTCTACACAGAAAGCATCATAACAGGGATTTTTTCTGAGCATTTATAAAATGGTGGAAAGCTATAACAGACCACGATTCCCTTTCAGAAATCATTTGTGGCCCTTCAATTTTCACAAAACTAATTTACATCGAATATTTACATGCCTCTACACAGAAAGCATCATAACAATGATTTTTTTTTCTGAGCATTTATAAAAGCTGGAAAGCTATCACAGACCACGATTCCCTTTCAGAAATCATTTGTGGTCCTCTGATTTTCTTCAAACAAATTTACAATGAATATTTACATGGAGATCCCTGGATTGTAAAACATAAGGCAACACATGAAATTTTTTATGCACTTCTGAAATGATGGAAGGCTATCACAGACCACAGATTTCCTTTCAGAAATCACTTGTGGCTCTGTGGTTTTCACCAAAGAAATTTACAATGAATATTTATATGCCGATCTCTGGATGGTAAAACAGAAAGCAGCAGAGCAGATTATTTTTAATGTGTTTATGAAACTATGAAAAGCTACCACAGTCCACAACTTCTTTTTAGAAATCACATGGCACTGAATTTTAAGAAAGTTTGAACTGTAGATTTAGATGGTGTTAATATCGATGTTTTTCTAGTACTGAATTCTGGTAATCTTATGATATGTTTAAGTGAAGTTAAAAACATCAAAATCATACAGCAGCATTTTTTATGTATTTATAAAGTGATGAGTGGTGGGGCATATCCATACACACACAAGTACTTGATTAAGCCATTCTGAAATCACTTCCACCACTATTTCCACAAAGGAAAAAGCTTTAAATCCCAAATGCAGATCTTGATGGAAGGCAACTCTTTTCCCAACATTTTCTGTATTTATGAGGTAACTTGTGACTGTCATAAATGCTTGATTTCCTTTCAGAAATCACTGCTGGCACTCCAATATTTCAGTAAGGAAAAAGCATCATAACTAAAACTAACTATAGATATATGATCTGTTGATTATATGAAATTGCTGAATATTCTGGATATCAGTACTTCATTAAATTGGTTTGTAACCATTAACAGCTTCACAGCAGCAGGTTTTCAATAGACCAGCTCCAAATGCTTATCCATTAAGATCTCCACCTGTGATCTTTCCTGTGAGCAAATTCAATTCACCAAAAAAATAAAAATAAAATAAAATGGAGTCTGAAACATATCTACCTGTGCATCTGGTTCTCGCAATTATAGTTTTTATCAAAGACCAATATTCCAAACTTCATCACAAGGTAGATTTGTTACAACATCCCATCAACAATGAACTCATTTTTGCATTTTGTGTCCTACAGAAGTCACTACTGTCAACAC
This sequence comes from Macrothele yani, assembly GCA_039090855.1. NCBI lineage: Eukaryota > Metazoa > Arthropoda > Arachnida > Araneae > Macrothelidae > Macrothele > Macrothele yani. The sequence continues at coordinate 31,785 of JAYWMT010000096.1, read as the reverse complement.
TCAGCTTAGCCCACTTATGATATCCTGAAATGAAAAGAAATTTAGCCATGTTAAAAGCATAAGAGATGAGTGCAAACAATATTTGTACATTAAAGAAATAAGGACGTGGAAAAAACAGAAAAAAAAACTGAGTCATCTGACATATATTCAGAAACCTAGTTTTTCAAAAAAAGAAAAAATGCAGGTGCCACAATTTACTAAGTAAGTAGAAAAAACAAGAGATGGGGTAAGGGTGCAGAACATGATGGAAGCCAAAGCAAGAAAAAAATGGGGAGGGGGCAGGGAGGATACACAGGATAGAAAAAAAGTGGATTTATAACACTTGTTTCCGCAGCAGGCCCTAAAATTGCTGTAAAAGATGTGTTATGAGAGGTGTGAGTTCAACTTAATCAAAAGTTGATTTCCAAAAATATGTTTTTTTTCCTCTACAAAATACATATCGGGGGGGGGGGGGGGGGGGTCAAGAATATCTATGATTTAGGAAAATCCATATTTACATAACTATTTTTCACATAGTGATAAACTATTTCACTTGTTCTACTGCTACCCCTTTTTTCTCAACAGTACCCTTTTTTTTTTTTTTTTTTTTTTGCAATCATTTTTCAGTATGCCATTTAATCCTTTGCAAAATTTGTATCATATTACTATCATTTTTGAGGGTTGAATGACCACTGCATGTAACTCAACGGGACATAAGTACTCACCCATTCCTAATTTACGGCCACTGGTTCCCGGGAAGGGAGAGAGCCAGTGCCGTATGACAAACATGCTACTTATGCATTTGCCGGATTTAAACTCAGACTAATCTCAAACGTATGATTAGGTGCCTTCTACTTCATACCTCTTAACAACTCAGACAGCAGGCCTTGATTTCCTTTTTTTTTAGCAGTAGCAACACTTGCTAGTGACCTAATTTTTAACCAGCAAAAGTTTATTAACGTTATACAAAAAGAAACTTTAACATGTCTCCTTTCATAAGTCAATCACGACAAATTTTGATTCCACTCCATAACTGCCACACTGTAATGCTGAAAATATTACAAATATTTAGATATAACTCACCTTTTCATGACCAGACAGATTAATTCTAACAATTTAATTCTAATGCAAATATTGAAAACCTTATTTTATTTAACTTTATTCACAAAATTCAAGAACACTATTCAAAATCTTGGGTCTTTTCATCACACCACTTTAAAACAGCAGACTTGAGATCAAACTTGACTTCGGACGGAACTTCAATCTCAAAGTTACATTCAATGAAAGTTTAAACTGAACCCAACCTCACATGCAGCAGTTGATAAGGGAAATATACTGAATATTTCTACTAAGTGTCAAAATGTTTTTATAATGTTTGAACTTTTCAAGATTCGTTTCAAGAAAGCAGTTGTTTCTTTTTGTATGTGTCTAAAATATTCCACATGAGCAATGCAATAGCACTTTACAGTTCACACTTAATCATTCAAAAAATTTTCCACTAGCAACTTTTGCTAAAACCACTTTTAATCACTAGCAAAATGCATTTGCCTGCAAGCCATTTGCTACTAATACAGGTCGAAATCCAGCACTGCTTTACGCATTCAACCCGACTTCCTCCACTAGTTTGTTTTCTTGGGAGCAGAAACGAAAGCTGGCTTGTGTCTAGTGTCATTATCTTTTGCATTCAATATGGTGGGTAAATCCAGAGAAGAGCAGGGCATTTATTGTGCTCATTACGAATGGTGGGGACGGATGTAACAAAAAACTGCTGTTGTCGTTAAAAGACAAGGACTAGGAACTGCCTTTCTGCATTTGTTGTTTCTTCCACTCTTTAAAAATCGTGGAAGACAAAAAACACATAGAAAAGTAAAAGAAATGGAAATTCATTTTTTAACCTGTGGCAAATTAGAAAAAAAAAAAAAAAAAAAAGGAAACTTACTGGCCATCTGGGCCACTAAACTGAATAGTTCAGTGGTCCGATGGAAGTTTTACTGGCCAATAGCCAGCGGACTACTCGGCAATTTAAACAAGTGCTGTAATACAAACAGTTCATTGCAAACTGTAGTGACAGCATTTTGGATACTCTAACATATTTCATGACTAATGAGAATGTTTTCATGACATCATAGGCAGCAGGAAACATTGGCACAGTGATAACATTTCACTATCTTCATAGTTTGTACTCTTCCAAGCAAAATAAATTCAAGCACTTTTCAAGGACTTTTTTCACTGGAATTAATTATCATATGTGTGTGCTGTCCGTCAGTCTGTAGGTAAGCATTTTATTAAGTACAGAACATTAATCTTAGCTAGAGCTGGCACACCTTCAGTGACCTGCCATTACCCCTTGCCCACAGTTCATTTATTTTATTAACTTTGAATTGCACCTCTATTTTGGTATTTTTCGAAATCATTTTATCTTGAGAAATATTTTGAAAGGGTACACTATTTTCGTATTCATTTTGTTGGTATAACACTTATTGTTTGTTTTAAACTTTTTTATTTTTGATGCATGACTTTGATGCAGTCAGGAGAAGAAAGGGTCCATGCATGAAACACAAGCAATTCCTGGAAGTTCCAATCTCCGGCAACAATGCATCCCTAACCCAGTAAACAGAAGCCCACCACAATTTCTGAATGCATCATTTCACTTATTTTACTCCCATGGCTGATGTTTTACTCTGTAGTGACATTATAGCCAAGATACCAACTGTCTGTGTCCCTAACCCCAGTCAACAGAAGCCCATCACCATTTGCAAATACATAATTCCACTTATTTTACTCCCATTGCTGATGCTTTACCCTGTTGTGATATCATTGCCAAGGCACCAGCTGTCCACACACTCCTCTGGGTTGAACGCAAGTTCTGCGCTATTTCATCGGCTTGGTGTTTTTATTGGAACTGTACAGAAATCTATACAATTTTTTAGCACAAACAATTATTTTACACATGCTCTTTCATATCATTACTTAACAAACAAAACAATTTTTTTCGAGTACTATTTACGGAGTCTTAAACTTTTTCAAGTACTTTCAACGACTTGAAAATGAACTTTCTTCCTTCAGGAACTTTTTAAGGTTTTCAAGGAGCATATGGACCATGATCTTTTATTTCCATCAGTTTATTAACTTCCAAAAATTAATAAGGTTGCAAGTTTGGGGTCACAGGTGGCATAATCATCAAAAGTTTCTGTGTCTAAATTCCACCACATTTTAATTGGTATTATCACTGGTTTCAAATTGCAAGGGACCTTCCTTTGAATGGAAGCCAGCATAGACAAACAGTTTTTTAACCATCCGTTGGTAAAACCATTTGCCAAACAATGGCTACAAAATTCATCGCTTTCAAAATGCCAAAATTTATATACCAATTTACTTCATTCCGTGACAGATTTCTGCGGCAGCAAAAACAAAAAAAAAAACTTATGGTAAAAAAGCAAGGGGTTCTTCTTGCATTCCAAAGGCTCATAATGGGGAATTTTTCCTTTTAAGCTTCAACATGAAAAAGTATAAACTAAGCTAACAGTCTGATGAATAACTGAAATAAATTAACATTAGTGCATATTGGAGTCTGTTAGGATGCAGGAATTCAACATATAAATGATAAAAACACATAATACAGAAACACATAAACAGTACTCTACCATGTATAAGTGTTCATACCCTTTTTCGTGGGAAAAAAAATAAGGACTTTCTAAGGACCTACACTCTAAGTGATATTTTGCATCATTGGAGATATCACCAGGGTGTGTGTGTGTGTGTGAGTGTGTGTGTATACATATGTAGGGGATTAAACAGTGCTAGTGGCCATTTACAAGGTATTTTTGCCCCAAATAGAAACTACTTTGCCTACAAAGAACAAAATTAAATACATGCCAAGAAAAAAGCACAAGCAGGAGACACAGTGACAATGAAGCAAGGTGAGTTGAGTAGAAAAAGTAGACACTAGATAGATCAGACCACATGAGACAACTGACACCATAAATTGTGAAGTCCAAACAGAACCTCTCCCCCCTCAACTTTGATCCTCTGACCCCTGAAAAGACACAACACAGTTGGTGATCCCACTGGTAAAGTTACGCAAGGTAAGTTATGCAGGCTAAGATAGGAAAAGTGTGTGTGTGTGGGGGGGGAGTTTGAAGGGAGATAATTGCTAAGAACATTTCAGGGATTATCTCCCTTCAATAAGCTAGAAGAATACTCCCCTGCTGAACGGGTTAGCATATTTACAGAGCATACAAAAACGGGCAGGGTTACGATGCCCATTACTGCAGCACAAAAACTAGATTGGGGGGGGGGGGGGGTAAGGACTTTAAGGACTGTACAAACCTTGGTGTATATTGTATATACAAACCTTGTGTATTTGTGTCAGCTTCTCACTCATAGAGGAGGTCTTTGTTGATGCTGTGTAAGTCACTGTTCCCAGCAGAGAGTTAATGATAAACCCATTTCTCACTAAGTCTCTTGTGTGCTGGAGAGATGTATTACTTATGGGGAGGAGTTTGTGGCCAGACACATGATCATGTGTGGAACACATGCTTATTGCAGATGTGCAGTGTGAAGTAAAATGTTGTCAGTAAGATGGAGACAATTTATATTTTTAAGTGGTTTGGCCATGTTGGAAGAATGAGTGGCAAAGATGTTTACTCACCAAGAGAATTTATTCTGCCAAAGTGACACACAGGAAAGAAAGGTAAATGGAGGCCAAGGAAGTAAGAAGAAGGCTGGATTCCAGAATGCCTGCAAGAGAAAAAGAGAATAAGTACAAATGCTCTTGTGTGAGACATGTGATGTATGTCAGTGAAGCTTGAGTGGTGGGCCAAGATTGCCACAAATGGAGGTCTTTGGCACATTAACAGTAATTAAAATCTGGAACCACCACTTTTGAACTTCTACCTGGCAGATGAGCTGTCATTGGAGAGCTAACCCCTGAATCACAAAGAACAGATCTGTGATATGTATGTATGATTACTTTTTGTGTGTGTGTGATTCGTAAAAGAACATAAAAGCAGATATGTGACTTCTAGATGGATTGTTGACATCCCTCACATGTTAATCAAATTTCCTTGGATGTCTACAATAGCACCCTTCCATTCTGTATACTGGATGCTGTATGCTTCAGAAATGGTACAATGCTGAACTGGTACTGCTTGCTCAGTTATGGAGGAACATGTTTTCTAATTTTAATTATTAATATTCAAGAAGGTATTAAAATGTGCTGCAGGGTTACTATACTACATACAGTGTTAGAATTAAAATACAGTAAATTTTCTACAGGCCCAGTGGTCCACTCGAATTTGCAAATCACTGGTCCACCAAAATGCTCACTGGTCCGTCAAATGACTAAATATATCCTAAGCAAAGGTGTTATCCAGTGCTTATGATCTTATAATACATGGAATATACTGTAAATTTGACTTTAACATTTCTTATTTTTTTATTATAAAAACACATCGTTGTATTGTTCTGTTCAACATGTTTCCAAGATTTGTTTAATCACGACACACTACAATGGTGGATACTAACAATACAATTAATTCAAAGATGTAGTTTATACACAATCAAAAATAACTTATCCAAGTTCTACTAGTAAATTACTGGAAGGAGTCTTTTGTTAGTTTAACTCACCTGATGTAATCGTTCATGTTATATCCTCCCTATGTATCGTTGAGTCATAATGCTCGCTACACATCTCACTCACTCAATTGGGTATTCGCAAGCGAAGTGTTATGACGAAGTAAATTTCTCCATTTCTGTGCGAGGGATGGCATTCGAATCCGCAACTCTCAGCTCCAGAGCTCTGAGTGCTATCCACTATACTACACTGGCATGTGCTCTCACTGCTACCTGCCTTTATCTCATGTGCATCCCTGCAGGGCAGGCACATCACTCCCCCCTCCCAAAAGAGGACTGGGGGCATGGTCCACGGGTCAGCCAGGACCATATTGCTGTAGACAGTCATTCAATGAAGAATGAGAATTTGCGAAATCCCAGACAATTTGGCATGTGGAATGTAACATCACACTGATTTTTTTTTTCTTTTTTCCAAAGCACTGAAGAACTGAAGAAGGGATTCTCATTTTTCCTGTCTTGCTGTGTGGAAAGAACATCACACCATTGTGAGAAACTTAACGGTCAGGTCGGGCGCCAATATGATGAAGTAATTTTCTCCATCACTTTTATGCCAGGGGCAGGATTCAAATCAGCAACTCTCTGCTCCGGGGCTCTATACTACACTAGCCTGTGCTGTCACTGCTATCTGCCTTTATCTCATGTGCGTCCTGCGGGGCAGGCACGTCAGTGTGTAGAATTCATTCCCGCTGTGTTTATGTTCTTCGTTTCTGCTCTGTCATGCTATTTGTCAAAGCACATTTTTTCCCAAGTCACCCTCTGCTGGAACTTATAATTGTAAATTTTTTTTTCTTCTTAATTCTTTTTTCTGTTTCAAAGATGTTTCCTAACATATGATAAGTTTAAAGGTGTGTTGCTATTGCAGATAATTTCTTCATATTTAAAAATACAAACAGCTTCTGCAATTAATAATTCCTTCCAGTTTTATGCTGCTGCACAAATGATTTTCATTTCAGTCCAATTTGGGGTGGCATTATTTTTAATGCAGTAATCCATTGGAGCAGTTTTATTCTCTGATCTGTTTCAATCATAAGGTGAGTCTGATTTCGAGGGTTGCGCTTTGTGCTTCTGATACAATTAGGTGTGCTGGTCGATGTTGTTTTTATTATGGGAATGATATATACTCCAACATACACTTTTTTTTTTTTTTTTTTGATTGGAGGTTTAACGACTACCGTTAGCAACTTAATAGGCTATAAGTAGTCGCCTGTCCCTAATTTAGGGTCACTGGTTCCAGGGAAGGGAGAGAGAGTCAGTGTCGTAAGACAAACACAACACCCATGCCTTTCCGTTATTCGAACCTGAACCCCTTTCGGACGAATGATCAGAAGCCATCGCTTAGACCACTGCACACCACAGGGGCGGCCCAGCTTTACGAATGTTCTTCATTTTTGAGTCAGAATTCTTTCAGTATTATTTACAGTTATACCAGAATTAATGTTGGTTTTTCTGCAAATATTTTTCAAGGTTTTGGTGGCGTGATGTTGTAAGATTCCCTGAAAGAAAGCCTCACACATTTACAGAGTATGCAAAAAATAATGTATAATTTCATTGGAGCTGTATATTTACAAATTTAGAGCAACAGCATGTGTACATGTATGCATGCAAATAATGCATAAATAAAACACAAAGCACAGTAAGCAGTTCTAGAAATTAGAAAACAACAATAGCAAAAATCACTTTTCAGCAAAGCCAGTTTATATAATAAAATGTGGAGGTCCACTCATTTTCACTGGTCCAGAAATGGCACATGCATTTAATAGGTACAGTCAACTTCGCTTATAGTGAACCTCTGCGGACCTGCATATTTCGCATATTTCGTTCCCTAAAACCAAAGTGTCTTCCCTTATAACCTGAATAGAGTGGAATGGTAATGTAAATTAGTTTTGTTTACTTAATTACTAAATTAAGTAAACAAAACTAATTTTACATTACCTTAACATGAAAATAATCCATTATGTGCTGCTGCTTGCTACAAACAGTTTTAATAAATATTTTCTCTATTTCCTTTTCTAGAGTGTGCTTTTAGTACACTCGAATCTACATTTGCCATACATTCTAGGACCTTTAGCACACTCCTGACACCCCTTCAACATGTCCTTCACTGTAGCAAAATGCTCTTCATTATCGTCCTCGTCATATTCTGTGTTGGAACCGCCTTTCACAGCCTCGACAATAGTTTCATCCAGAATTTCATTCGTTATTACTTCACAGTCAGCATCGATAAAATCTTCAGCTTCAGTGGAATTCACACAGATATGCTGAAGCAGGTCCTTGACAGGAACATCATCCTCTTCTTCGAATGCCACACATCCAGTAGCCAAACCAGACCTTCAGAAACAGTTCTGTATAGTGACAGTTGACACACTTCTCCACCCTTTGTTTCAAAAATGTACAGAATTCAGATAATTTATTGGTGAGTTCTGCTTTGATTCCAAGGCTTAGATTAAATGAAGCATTACTTCCCTTCTGTAATAAGTTTTAAAGCTGCGAATCACACTTTGATCCACGAGTTGGAGGACTGACATGATGTTGGCAAGCAAGAACACCAGCTTGATGTTGCTGAGGTTTTTAATCCTACCTTTATCCTTCATTGCATTTAAGGAGTCGTAGGCCTACAATATTGTTTTTAAAACATTCTTGCTAGTTTTTACAAGAAGGGTTGTTTTGAAATAAGTTGCAATTTCATGTTACAAGTATTCTTTTCTTTGAAGTTCTATTTTTTAGGTTCATTATAACCAAAGGTGAGAGTTCACTACAAACGAAAATTTTAATGTACATTTCTGATGTTGTGGGTCAGGACCAATGATTTAGGTTCACTATTGCCGAACGTTCACTATATCCAGAGTTGAGAGTATATGGTATTTGTATCAAGAACAGTGCACTGAAGAGTAATATATAGTTAATTTCAAATTAAAGTTTGCAGTACAAATATTACAAAGTATTTTGATTTGGACCTTGGTTTGCTATAATCTAAAACTTCCATAAAACTGAAGTACAGTTTCCAATCCTGATAATCAGTTTTTGAATAGTAAATATCTGAATTTCATAAACAACGAAAACTGCCATAGGCAAACCTGGATATTTTAATTCTGTTCAGTTCTTTATAAATGAGAAAATGCAAAATTATTTAAATTATTTACTCTTGAATATAAAAGACACACCTAACAAAATGCCAAGTTTTGCACAAAGCGAAATTTTTCTCTTTACTCCATTACAAAAAACAAAAAAACAAAAAAGATGCAGTTGTTTTTTCAGCCCCACGAGGAACACCTTTTTATATTTATGTTTTGAAAGGGTCACAACCAACTGAAATATGTAACACCTTATCTTCATTGGTATAAAAATTTCATTCTTTGAAATTCTTTTACACACACTCTTGGCCATTAATATACATGCATAGGAACTATTGCTATGGCTGTGGAAAGGGGCCAGAGGTCCTCAGGAATAGCTGCTTTCTCGTCATCCAAATCCATTTTACGCAAAGAAAATGATTTCTAAAGATTTTACTTATTCACTAAAAAGGTAAAAAAAAAAAAGAATTTGCTTTTTGTTTTAATACTTCATTCAGATGTGCCTCAATTCCTTGCTACTGCTTTAACCAATTTCATATGAAATTCACAAAGATTTAGCCATGAGTGCCCCCCCCCCAGACACACAAACACACTGTGGGGTATCAGTGAGCTCTAGACTTGATGCCAAAAGACGGTCAGTTGAACACCATGTGGGAGATGGGTAGATGAAATTTCAAGCCATGAAGGAATGATATGTAAGAGAATGGCTTAAGACAGAGCAGTAGATGGCACTACTAAACTTATTCAGCAGTAGACTGAGAGAGGTTGATGATCAAAAAATAGTTTGCACTGACTGTGCATTTACATGTGAATTTTTGTTTTGATTGGAATGTTAATAAACAGCAATTTTGTAAAGAAAAATAAGACTTGTTTTATAGAAATGAATGATGAATAATAAATGCATATAGCATTTGTTGCTAGTTTATTTACCCAGTTAACAGAACTAAATGCACTATAAATTTCCATACATTTCGTATTTTTTGTTTGTTTGTTTAAATTGAATCGCTGATTAAATAGCACTTTTGTAAAGAAAAAATAGGGCATGTTTCATAGAAATGAAATTTTTAATAATAATTATTTATTGCTAGTTTCTTTGCTCCTTCATGGATGCCTTGGCACATTTCGTGCGAATTACTTTTTTAAGTTTTGATTGGGACAACTTATTGGGCTGTAAGCAGTCACCCATTCCTAATTTTGGAATGGGTGACTGCTTATAGCCCAATCAGTGCTGTAAGACCCACACAACATCCATGCCTCACGGGATTAGAACCCGGACCCACCCCTCCGACGAATGATCAGATGCCAGCGCCTAAGACCACCGCGCTGGCGCGTTTAATTGGAGTGTTAATAAATAGAATTTTATTAATAAGTTATTACTCTTCAGAAAGTTTACACTTCTTACCAATTCAATTCCAATAACAGAACAAATTCGCAAGATATGCCGATGCTACGGTGTGACGTAACAAAGGCGGAGCTACAAGCGTAACGGAATTACAAATAATCGGAAGGCTGGCCAATTACTCTACTGGTTACTTTCGGAAATTAAATTTGACCAATTGAAAGTTAAATGAGAATTTTAATAAACCAACGCTTCCTCTAAGTCGTACAAGATTTGCATGAATGCACACACATAAGCTGTTGGGTTGAATGTCACTCTCCATCACAGGCATATCTCAGGATATCGCGGATTTTAAGGGGAGGGGCAATCTACGAAATTATAACATGCAACGAAGTATCAATAATTTAATTATTTAGATTAGTAAACTAAAATAAGCAGTCCCTCCTTATTAACCCATATGCTCAAGTATACGGAATTCGACGGACTGGCTGTCAGGCTTGTCAAGAGCTTGCACCGAAAAAAAAAAAAAAAAAAAAGGGATTAGCTCTGACAAACAACTTCGTTGTAGGTGGCAATAAATAGTTGCTGCGTTCCCCCCGATACCAGGAACGAGGTGTCGGGGCAAAATATAACTATTTTCCGCTAACAGCAAGTTAGTTTTAGAATCACCAATGCAGGAAATAAATTCACACACACAAAGAAACAAACTAAATTCGTGACAATTTTTAGAAAATTACGTGCACATCTATATATCTTCTGAATACCACCTAAAGTTTAAACAAAAAAAATTACCATACTATTTTCTGAACAAAACGTATTGAATAATAAGAAATATATTCGAGTTTCCATGATCGTTCCATTTCTGAAATATATTTGTTCCGGCGTACGGATAACATAATTTATTACATTTAATATAATTTATAACATCTTACAATACTTCTTACAGTCCTCGCATAAATTGCACAGTTTACAGAATTTGATGTTAGCTACGACGGTTCATGCTCCTGATTGCAAATCATAATCTCGACTTCAAAAAAAAAAAAAAAAAAACTTATTTTGTAGAGAACATATTTTACTCCCAGTTTTGTTTACGAATTTGTTTCTTGTTTACGCTTTCCTACACGTTAGCGTAGGTTGAAGAAGCGTATGTGCTCCAGCTTTGTCGGTCTGTCCGCACGATAACTGACATAAAAAATTGTTGGATTTCGATGAAATTTTAGTATGTGGTAGGAGAAAACCTGAGGACGAACCCCGTTGAAAATGGACGAAATAGGGTCAAAGGTCAGGAGCGAGATCGTGGGGGTTTTTTGTTTTTTTTATTGGAGGTTTAACGACTACTGTGACAATTCAAAGGGATATAAGCAGTCGCCCGTTCTTAATTTAGGGCCACTGGCTCCAGGGAAGGAAGAGAGCCAGTGCCGTAAGACAAACACAACATCCATGCCTCGCCGGGATTCGAACCCGGACCCCTGTGGGACGAATGATCAGAAGCCATCGCGTAGACCACTGCGCCACCGCGGCTAATAATGCTTCGATTGCGACAAAACTTCATCATGTTGTTCCGGAGGTATACTGAACCAATTCCGTTTAATATCATCGAAATGGGCTAAGACGTTAGGGCACAGGAGCGAGATTTATTCCACAGCCATTATCCTCATAACTCGAGTAATGATTTCTGGTATGCTGGAAAGCCTATCATAATCAATGCATTGCATGATTTTACTAACGTGTTTGTTTTGGGTTTAACAACAGTGAGAAACTTAGTGGGCTATAATTATAAGCAGTCCCGTGCCTAATTTGGGGCCACTGCTTACAGCGAAGGGGAAAAGCCACAGCCCTACGACAAACGAGTACATAAATCACACAGGATTCGAATCAGGACACGTCTCGGACGAATGATGCAACTAAAATTTACTTATATTGCTTACGAATGCATTTCTAAAAGCCAAACTACTGGAAACATATAACTTGCAAATAATCAGATATCTAATAGTGAGATTCTCTACAAAAGATCCAAATAAACTATTTAAGGCGATATTTTGTGACAAGTCAGCGCAGCAAAAATGTTGACCATGGCATTTAACTTTCGTTGTTTTAAGAAAAAAAAATGCAATATTTCGCTTCGAAAAAAAAAAAAAAAAAAAAACGGAACAGATTTATGTATATATGTTAAAATTAGTTCGTTGGAATTTGCATTCCCCACAAATGCTGCGCTGGTTTGCGATTAATTACAGAGGGAATCCTCATTTTTCGGACACAAATCTTACTTTCGAAATACGCAGAATATTCTGGAAGGATTGCTCAATGGCGGTCCAGCGGCAGCTAGCTGATGGCGTCGTTGCGTCAAAAGCAAGCCATTTTGAAACAAGTTGTCTTCTTCAAACCTGGATAAAAACATAACGCGGTTTTGAGCATTATAAACTCTAAAATGAAGAAAAGATACAATTACACACACCTTCCTGTCATAAATATCGTTTTCGACACACCCAGTCCCATTTTATTTCAGATTTTTTTAAACTCAGCAGATACCAGAACGTTCACTATAATCATCCCTTCCTGGACAAGTTAAAATAGACAGCATGTACAATACAGAATAACGCTAGAAACGACCCATGTTGATTAGAATTGAAGGTAGGTATTACTAACCTCCTATTTCCAACAAATTTACGAAATCACTACAGATGACCCATTCGTTCATTACTATGCGGCGTCCAATCCAACCCACAGCTGGCAAAGAAATGTAACGCCGAGAAGAAAAGCAGTGACCTAAAAACTGGTTACGACCAGTTCTGGCGCACTCGACTCGACGGAATCGATGGCATCAACCTGTACTTTAGCAACGTCATCAGGTTTTCCTTGCTGCTGTGGTTTTTGTAACGCCCACGTGGGCACGCACGACCAACGGAGCATTTTACATTCGTTGGCACGTCCCTGAACGTGAGCGCTCAAAGCGTGTGTGTGTGTGTGTGAAACCTTATTTGGAGACAAAAAATGCTGTGGAAGCTCTTTAAACCATTATTTTTCATCGTACTCAACTGGCGGTTTAGAGAATTTTTTACAAAACATAGGGGAAAATTAATCGAATGATAGTATAAGTAAAAAATAAAACAAACATAGGTTCTTATGCATCGAATCTCTAATTCTGAGAACGTAGGAACTGAAAACACAGAGATTAAGTGAAGTTCATGACGAAAATTCTTAAAACAACGTGGTTTTTTACTTTTTCCTATAACCAGGGCCGGTCGCACGGCAATTTAGAACATAAAAACAAGATAATTTTTGCTAAAAATATCTATATTTGTTGCTACTTTTTTTTAAAGTTTTGGAGCACGAGACACTTAAAAATTTGTTTATAATGCTTTTGTTTAGTTTACAATCTCCTACCCCACACTTTTTAAACCTTAAATTTTTCCACATTCATGAAATAGCAAATTAAATTATTAAATTTCACCACATTTTGTGCCTGTCTACTAAATCCTCATCAACGTGTGTGTAAACTAGATTCTGAAATTTAAATAATAAAAACAATATCAAAGGTGTTTTGGGGATATATATCGGCGCCAGTTGTTCAATGACTTTAAAAACAGTACTGGAAATTAAAAAAAATTGCAATTTTCATACGTGAGCGCGTATAAAAGGTACAAAAAGTCTCTAATTTGTCAGTTATTCCACCTTGCATCAGAAATCAATTAATACAACATGTACCAAAAAAATATATATATATATATATCATCATCCTTGTCAACCATTAACCATTATCAATCCACTGCTGGACGAAGGTCTCCCGAAGTTTCCTCCACAACGGTCTGTCTTGTGCCAGTTTCCTCCGTGTCACTCCCATATACTTTCGAATTTAATATATATATGTATGTATGTAAGCTCACAGTAATTTGAGATAATCATTTTTATTTACGATGGTTTTCTTTTTTTCAGAGCACATTCAAGAGGGAAGAGGGGGATACAGCCCCAGAATTGACAGAGTTCTACAATGTAATATAATATAAACAACACTTGCCGTTTTTACACGATATATAAAAGTCGATGATGCTGACTACAAAACTTTAATCAAAAGTTTGTAATACATTAGTACTTTCGGGTCTACTATAGACCCATCTTCAGATTTGAATTAATCAAAAACTGAGATTACATATGGTTATATCAAGAACAATGCCACATTACAACTTAAAACTTGAGAAGTAAAACACATGTGACGTAGTCAATCAAAAATCCTGTGCACGAGAGTCAACGTATTGTGGGAGGGGGCACTATTTGTTCAAAATAAGGTTCTTCCAAACTCATCGACTTTTATATATCGTGTAAAAACGGCAAGTGTTGTTTATATTGACTCATACACGAATTAAGCTTTAAACGTTCTACAGTGTTTTTGTTTTCTTTTTCGGATAGCACAGTATAAACACTATAAAAAAACTGCCTTGTGAAAAAAAATTCTATCTCCTGTTTTTTTCAGGAGTCTGCAAACAGTATAGTCGCAGTCCATCCTCGAATCTTTCGAAAGCATTACGGATATTTTTTTAGTACATATTTGTAATTAGGGGAAGTTTTCATACATTAAGAATTCATTTGAATCATATTATTTTACCCACTATTTACATAATTTCAACAACCTGAACCCGAGGAGGGGGGTGTTAAACCAGACGGCTTCAGCCCCACGAAACTTTTCCTTTAGGCCGTTGTGGAAGATACTGCAAAGCCAGCACTGGACTGATAATGGTTAACAACGATCATATATGTATAAATATATGTATCATCATCATCATCATCATCATCATTGTCAACCACTATGAATCCACTACTGGACGAAGGTCTCCACAAGTTTCTTCCACAACGGTCTGTCTTGTGCCAGTCTCCTCCATGTTACTCCCGCACACTTTCGAATTTCATCCACCCATCTCCCATGTGGTCTTCTTCTGGTCTTTTCCTGTCCCTTGGAATCCAATATAAAATTTCGGCTGTCCATCGATGGTCTGTCCTTCTGGCAGTATGTCCAGCCCATTGCCATTTCACGGATTTAACTTAAATCAATAGGGCAACGGCAACAGAATGAAACTTCAGTAGGTAAATTCGGTCACGGCAATAGAAACCAGCGTGGAAATATGCTCGTAGAGTTTGCAGAGGCAGAAAGGTTTTTCATCATGAACTCCTTTTTCAAGAAAAAGCCACATAGGAAATGGACATGAAAACATCCAAATGGGACGACAAGGGAAATTGATTTTATTATGTGACACCAAAAATTCGTCATAGAAGACTGCAGTGTGCTAAACAAGTTCAACACAGGTAGTGACTATTTATTGGGGGGAGGGTGTAAGATGCACTTCAACACTAAACTCGAACGTGGCAAGCTCATAAGACAAACGAAATGTATTGACATAACCAACCTTAAAAAACACCATAATACCCCTCAAGTTGGAACTGAAGAACAGATTCTCTGCTTTAGAAGGCCTAACATCGGAAGAAGTGGATATTTCTGAAATTACCAGAAAAGTAACCAAAGCTCTTATGGAAACAACAACAAAATTAGCTGGGTCTAAGAACAAGTTGCATGTGAACAAATTATCAGGAAAAACGAAAATGTTGATGCAAAAAAGAAGAGAGATGAGGACAACTAAAGAAGATGTGACTTCTAAAATGTATTATATAGAGCCATGCAAGACAATACAAAAAAGTATCACTAAAGACGTAAGGAAATTCAACTGAGAACTAGTGAGGAAAGCAATTAAAAACAATCAAATCCTAAAGATAGCAAAAGGTCATCTCAGTAAGGGAAGAAAACAGATTATGGCACTGAGAAAAGAAGATGGTTCTGTAACAAGAAATAGAGGCGAAATTTTGACAAGAGTGAATTATTTCTACTCCAAATGATATGAAAGGGATGATACGTGCACTCCAGACATCACGAAAGGTACCAGTACCAGAGTTCTTCCAGTCCTTCCAGCAGAAGTTGCACATGCAATCAAGAACATGAAGCGGGGAAAAGCTCCAGGAGAAGATGGAATTACTGTAGACATCATACAAGAAGCAAGTGGAGAAACTGAAACAGCACTCTCCCAAATTTTCACTCGTTGCCTTAATGAAGGGAAGATTCCTGAGGATTGGAACACCGCTACAATGATCCTGCTCCATAAAAAAGGTGACATTGAGGATCTCAGGAACTAGAGACCTATCAGCCTCCTATCAATGGTTTATAAAATCTTCACTAAAGTTCTTTCACACCGTTTGAAGGTAACACTGGACATAGCTCAACCGAAAAAACAAGCTGGATTCAGGAGTGGCTACAGCACTATAGATCATATCCACGTGCTGACAGAACTAATTGGAAAGAGCGAGGGAATATGAAATTCCATTGTGCATGGCATTTATCGATTATGAAAAGGCCTTTGATTCGGTGAAAACAGCAGTTACAATGGCTTGGAAATCCTGCGGTATTGAAGATGCATACATTAATATTATTAATAACATCTATGAAAATGCAAGTACAAAGATTCGGCTGTTTGAGAATACAGCACACGTAAAAATTGGAAAGGGAGTGAGACAAGGTGACACCATATCTCGAAGCTCTTTAATGCTACATTGGAGGGTGTCTTTCAGTCGCTGAACTGGGAAAACAAAGGGATAAAGATTAATGGAGATTTTGAAGATGACAATCCGTTTTGTTTTGTTTTTACGTAAATGTGACAAGGATGGTAAGTCAGATAATATCCGAAAACTTGAAAATTTTCATCGTCCTGGAGCGGGACTCGAACCCCCGTCTCCCAGAAAATACCCGGGCGTTTTCTGGGAGACGCGGGTTCGAGTCCCAGAAAATACCCGGGCGTTTTCTGGGAGACGCGGGTTTGAGTCCCACTCCAGGACGATGAAAATTTTCAAGTTTTCGGATATTATCTGACTTACCATCCTTGTCACATTTACGCCAAAAAAAAAAAAAAAATCGGATTGTCATCTTCAAAATTTGTATTATATGGCGTAATCCCGTATTTCTTTAATGGAGATTATCTAACCCACCTTCGTTTTGCTGATGACATAGTCATTTTTGCAACTACCCCATCAGAGCTGCAGAGTATGATCCAGGAACTTGCTGACAAGAGTAAAGAAGTGGGATTAAAAATGAACTCTCAGAAGACAAAAGTGATGTTCAATGCTTTTGCAAGAAATGAAGATTTATCGATTGATGGAGAAAAGCTGGAGATAGCAGACACGTACGTTTATCTTGGACAGCAGATATCAAGTGAGGGTCACATTGATGAAGAAATTAATCGGCGTATAAAACTTGCCTGGAGACCTTTTGGAAGAAACAGCATAATTTTCAAGAGCAATATGCCATTATGTCTTAAAAGAAAAGTGTTTGATCAATGCATCCTTTCAGTTCTTACGTATGGTGCAGAGACGTGGACCTTAACTAAATGAGACATGTAAAGACTGCAGACAACTCAAAGAAGCATGGACAGGTGCATGCTTGGTGTAACCAGGAGAGATAAGAAGAGAAACTCGTGCATCCGAAAATGACAAGAGTGGAAGACATCATGATCAGAGTTAAATCCCTGAAATGGCAATTGGCAGGACATACTGCCAGAAGGACAGACCATCGATGGACAGCCGAAATTTTATATTGGATTCCAAGGGACAGGCTGTCCATCGATGGTCTGTCCTTCTGGCAGTATGTCCTGCCAATTGCCATTTCAGGGATTTAACTCTGATCATGATGTCTTCCACTCTTGTCATTTTTCGGATGCACGAGTTCCTCTTCTTATCTCTCCTGGTTACACCAAGCATGCACCTCTCCATGCTACTTTGAGTTGTCTGCAGCCTTTGTATGTCTCTTTTAGTTAAGGTCCACGTCTCTGCACCATACGTAAGCACTGGAAGGATGCATTGATCAAACACTTTTCTTTTAAGACATAATGGCATATTGCTCTTGAAAATTATGCTGTTTCTTCCAAATGCTCTCCAGGCAAGTTTTGTACGCCGATTAATTTCTTCATCAATGTGACCCTCACTTGATATCTGCTGTCCAAGATAAACGTACGTGTCTGTTATCTCCAGCTTTTCTCCATCAATCGATAAATCTTCATTTCTTGTAAAAGCATTGAACATCACTTTTGTCTTCTGAAAGTTCATTTTTAATCCCACTTCTTTACTCTTGTCAGCAAGTTCCTGGATCATACACTGCAGCTCTGATGGGGTAGTTGCAAAAATGACTACGTCATCAGCAAAACGAAGGTGGGTTAGATAATCTCCATTAATCTTTATCCCTTTGTTTTCCCAGCTCAGCGACTGAAAAACACCCTCCAATGTGGCATTAAAGAGCTTCGGAGATATGGTGTCACCTTGTCTCACTCCCTTTCCAATTTTTATGTGTGTTGTATTTTCAAATAGCCGAATCTTTGCACTTGCATTTTCATAGATGTTATTAATAATATTAATGTATGCATCTTCAATACCGCAGGTTTTCAGAGCCATTGTAACTGCTGATGATTTCACCGAATCAAAGGCTTTTTCATAATCGATAACAGCCATGCACAATGGAAGTTCATATTCCCTCGCTCTTTCAATTAGTTCTCTCAGTACGTGGATATGATCTATTGTGATGTAGCCACTCCTGAATCCAGCTTGTTCTCCCGGTTGAGCCATGTCCAGTGTTACCTTCAAGCGGTGTGAAAGAACTTTAGTGAAGATTTTATAAACTACTGACAGGAGGCTGATAGGTCTGTAGTTTCGAGATCCTCAATGTCACCTTTCTTATGTAGCAGGATCATTGTAGCGGTGTTCCAATCCTCAGGAATCTTTCCTTCATTAAGGCATCGAGTGAAAATTTGGGCGAGTACTGTTTCGATTTCTCCACTTGCTTCTGTATGATGTCTACAGTAATTCCATCTTCTCCTGGAGCTTTTCCCGCTTCATGTTCTTGATTGCATGTGCAACTTCTGCTGGAAGGACTGGAGGAACTCTGGTACTGGTATCTTTCATGATGTCTGGAGTGCATGTATCATCCCTTTCATATAATTTGGAGTAGAAATCTTCACTCTTGTCAAAATTTCGCCTCTATTTCTTGTTGCAGAACCATCTTCTTTCCTCAATGCCATAATCTGTTTTCTTCCCTTACTGAGATGTCCCTTTGCTATCTTTAGACTTTGGTTGTTTTCAATTGCTTTCCCCACTAGTTCACAGTTGAATTTTCTTACGTCTTCAGTGATACTTTTCCTTACTGTCTTGCATAGCTCTATATATTCCACTTTGGAAGTCACATCTTCTTTAGTTGTCCTCATCTCTCTTCTTTTTGCATCAACATTTTCGTTTTTCCTGATAATTTATTTACATGCAACTTGTTCTTAGACCCAGCTAATTTTGTTGCTGTTTCCATAAGAGCTTTGGTTACTTTTCTGTTAACTTCAGAGATGTCCACTTCTTCCGATGTTAGGCCTTCCAAAGCAGAGAACCTGTTCTTCGAATTCCAACTTGAAGGTATTATGGTGTTTTTTTAAGGTTGGTTATGTCAATAGAGTTTTGTTTGTCTTATGAGCTTGAAACACCACGTTCAAGTTTACTGTTGAGGTGCATCTTACATCTCACCAATCTATGGTCACTACCTGTAAAGTTGAACTTGTTTAGCACACTGCAGTCTTCTATGACGAATTTTTTTGTTACACATAATAAAATCAATTTCACTTGTCATCGTCCCATTTGGATGTCTCCATGTCCATTTCCTGTGTGGCTTTTTTCTTGAAGAAGGGAGTTCAAGATGAAAAGAAACCCTTCTGCCTCTGCAAACTCAACGAGAGTATTTCCACTGCTGGTTTCTGTTGCCGTGACCGAATTTACCTACTGAAGTTTCATTCTGTTGCCGTTGCCCTATTTTTTGCATTGAAATCTCCCATAATTATTTTCAAAGTGCTTTGTCACTTACCTTTATTATTTAGATGACAAATTTCCTCATAAAATCCTTCAATTTCTTCTTCAGGATGACTTGTGGTGGGTGCATAAGTTTGAATAATCTGAGCTCTGGTATCTTTTTCGAGAGTTGGATAACAAGCTCTGTGCAGCTCTGTCAGAGGAACTTTCAACTCTGTACAACTTTATCCTTTTAGTTTCTTGTTTATTATAAATAAAACACCACTAGTTCCGGCCAGTAAAGATTCTGTCCCCAACGATAGTAGAAGAGATGTCCACTTTTTAGTTCGATGAGATCTTCTCCTTTTCTCCTTACCCTCACTTTAGCCCCACGATGCATCCCACTTGATCCTTTGTAATCCCTCTTCCAATCTCAAGGAAGCCTTGAATCAGAAGATAGTTAGCGTCCATTGTAAGTAGCCAAGGTCAGGGCATCAGATGGCAGCCTAGTCCGGTCCTCCGGGGATTCTTAGCACCCTCTGCCTTTATGTCGCACTGGCCGCTGCCTTGCCAGCCAGGTACATTCCAGCTGCCGGAGACTGAGGGCCAAGATTTAAGTTGTGGAATCATTTTTGGAGGGGTTTGGCCATAACTCACCACGCTGGCCACAGCGGGTTGGTGAGTGTGGGATAGAATTTCCTCTAATCCCGATGGTTTAGTTATACCGCTATTGGCGGTCGTCAGAGCCCCTTTAGTGGGAACAGGATGCACCACGAGAAGGCGGGGTTTGACATTTTGTCAAGGAGAGGCTGTGTATATATATATATATATATATATGCGTGGGTGGCATGCTATGAATTTCATCCACACATCTCCCACGTGAAAGCCTTTTTCAGTGTTTCTTTCAGGCATACATTCGTGGGGGGGGCTCCCGGAAATGATCATTTCGCCCCCTGGAGACATTTTAGGTTACCGAGCCAAATGTTAATAAATTCAGGCTATGATTATAAAGAAAAGCTTTCTGTTTCATTTTTATGCTAAGCAAATATTTCTCCATTTATATTGGTTTTTTATATTTGTTCAAGTATATTTATTTGCTTAAAAGTATTTATTTTGCTAAAAAGTATCTTACGACGCAAAGCTATTCTTCAAAATATAATAAGTAGACTAATCATACCTAATTGTCTGGGAATCGTGCTTCGAGGATCAAATGTGTGTTAAATGCATTTTAATAGATAAAAATTTCAAGGCCTGCCGAATCCCCCATCCCTCCGGAACCTCCCCTACGTTTAGCTGAAAAAAGTTCGATTTATTCTTGAAGTGTTTGAAGAAACAATTACTATATCTGAGGGGTGTATATAGAATTTTTTTTCGGGGGGATGACGAAACATAGAAGTTTTTGGGAATCCACCACAAGAAAATTAAAGTTAATGAAAAATGGAAGAAAAATAAAATATTTTTTTTTTATGTAAGTTGATAATTTTTATTAAATTGAGGCATTTTTTTCTAATGTAAGCGTATTTTAACCATAAAAAAAAAGAAAAGCTTTCTTGGGGGGGGGGGAGGCAAGGTACCCCTTGGTCCCCTCTAAGTGCGCCCTCTGTGTTAGATATATGATAATTACTTCTATATATATAAATGTAGTAGTTAAAAAATTTATATATGTATACAGCAAACGGAAAACTTGCTCCCTCTAAGGTTCCATTTGCCCCTTCCCCCCCCGGTCCAAAATTCATGAAAGAAATACCGGTCTTTTTCTGGATCATTTTCTGTCCCTTGGTATCCAGTCTAATATTTCGGTTGTCCGTCGGTAGTCCGTTCTTGTAACGTATGTCCAGCCCATTGCCATTTCAGTGATTTTTTACCTTAATTGTCTTCCACTCTTGTCATTTTCTCTTACCCACGGAGTTCCTTTTTCTTATCTTACCTGGTTCTCACCAAGCATGCATTTCTCCAAGCTTGCTTTCAGTTGTCTGCAGTGCTTTAAATGTCTTTTGACGTAAGGTTGCGTCTAAGTCCGTGGATAGTATGGGGACGACTTGCAGCCGACCGCCTGTGACAAAAATAGGTCCCAATTGAGATCATTATAGCGTTAAAAATACGAGCCCGCACACTAATCGTATTAGCACTTATTCCTAAAACAACATGGGATCTTAATTCGCGTTCTGCGCAGTGCTTCGTGCGTTGGCGACTCTCCCCAATGGTGATCTCTGTGCCTTGCGGGGGAGATTATTCAATATTTCTGTGTGTCCCGCAGCGTTTTGACTCTAGTCTATCTCGGCAACCGTGAGCGCAACCTGCGACTGTACGTGATATCGTTTTAAAGCTCTCGACTTAGATCTATTCAATTATACGAAGAACATTTCGCATTGGTTTTGAACTGAACATTTTAAAGATTGTTTTCTTGTGAACCGGTGAACACATTTCAGAATGTAACGGGTTTTATCTGGACAACCGTGAGTGCGAAACTTGACTGTGCGTGGTATCGTTTTAAAAAGCTCTCGACAAGATCTATTCAAATATTTAAAGAAAATACCACAGTGGTTTTTTAAACTAAAATTTTTAAAAAACGTTTTCGTGTGAACGGGTTAACATTTTCGACAATGCCGTGGAATTCGCAGAATGAACTCCAAGCAAAAGTGGGGAAATTCAAAACGGGAAGCAAGAGCAAGTGCTGAGAAATGTAAGAAGCCCAAGAAGACAGAGCACCATTTTGGGAAATTCGTGTATAAAAATTGTGTAAGCTTACTTTTCATATCATAGACCTGTGTTGGCTATAAAAAAATTAAATGAACGCTTTGAAACCATACTTCGACTACCTTATTTCAGATCTCCGATCTGCAAGTCGTAGTCCTACGATCCAAACTGACGGCTCAACCAGAAAGCTGAGCCCACCTGTATTTTTGTTATTTTTTTTAAATTTAAGGTCTCGAAGTCTTTTCTCCCTACGTAAGCACCGGAAGGATGCATTGATTAAACATCCTTCTTTTAAGACACAATGGCATATTGCTCTTATAAATTATATTATTTCTTCCAAAAACTCTCCAACCAAGTTTAATACGCCGATTAATTTCTTCATCAATGTGACCCTCGCTTAATATCTGCAGTGCAAGATAAATGTAGGAATTGGTTATCTCCAGCTTTCCCCGCATGAATTGTGAAAACACGAATTTGTCCTGACGGGGATCGAAACTGCGCTCCCTCACTCGGGAGTAAGTTGCTCTCCCAACTAAGCTACACGGACGGAATGTACGCCGCAGATTTGTCGTCTTTACCTTCTGTAGTACGTTACTTCATCTGCAACTTAATTTTTTTTTTTTTTTTTGAAGCTAAGTAGGATTTTGTTTATTAATTCCAGACGATGTGTGGAACAAACATCACACAATTTTCGAAGAACCAAAAGGCCACTACATTCTTTAGCTTTCGGGCGGCAATGTGAAAATACAGTTTTGTCCCGTGGCGAAGATCGAATCCCGACCCCCTCACTCCGGAGTAAGTTGCTCTCCCAACTAAGCTACACGGACGGAATATACGCCCCGCAGATTTGTCGTCTTTTTTTACCTCTGTAGTACGTTACTTCATCTGCCACTTATTTTTTTTTTTTTTTTGAAGCTAAAAATTGATTTTGTTTATTAATTCCAGACGATGTGTGGGAACAAACATTCACACAATTTTCGAAGAACCAAACGGCCACTACATTCTTTAACATTCGGGCGCCAATGAGAAAATACATTTTTGTCCGTGGCGAAGATCGAATCCCGACCCCCTCACTCCGGAGTAAGTTGCTCTCCCGACTAAGCTACACGGACAGAATGTATCGCTGCAGAGTTCTCATCTTGACACGTGCTTTACACACTCTGTAGTACGTCACATAATCGATGAATCTTCATTTCTTGTAAAAGCATTGTACATCAGTTTTGCCTTCTGAAGGTTCATTTTTAATCCCACTTCTTTACTTTTGCCAGCAAGTTCTTGAATCATACTCTGCAGTTCTTAAGGGGCAGTTGTAAAAAATGTCTGTCATACGCAAAACGAAGGTGAGATAAATAATCTCCATTAACCTTTATCCCTTTGTTTTCCCCAGTTCAGTGATTGAAAGACATTTCGTAATTTGGCATTAAAGAGTTTGGGAGATAAAGTGTCACCTTTTCTCACTCCGCTTTCAATTTTTATTGGTGCTGCCGTATCCTCAAATAGCCGAAATTTTGAATTTTGATAGATGTTAATAATAATGCTAATGTTGCATCTTCAATATCGCAAGATTTCAAAGCCATTGTAACTGTTGATGGTTTCTACGGAATCAAATAAAGGATGTTTTATGGAATCAAACAAAGGCCTTTTAGTAGCTAATTAATTAATCAATTAAATCCATACTAGATGAAACCCGTCGGAATCGACTGTTAGTTTTTTTTTTTTTTTCGAAAGGAATAAAACTCATTTGGAACAATAAATGTGAACTTTATTTGATTGACAAATTCATTCAACCAATTTAGTAAAGACAATAGCCCAGGTTCGTGATTTTTATATTCATGACGTTTACCTAACAAATAAAGCTCAATATTATTAACTTTATTTGTTAGGTAAACGTCATGAATATGACATCGGTAGAATATAAACTGTTAAAAAGGCCTAGGCCTAGGTCTTATGAATTAATATTTCGTACTTAAGAAAAAAGCGCAAAAGTGAATATTATTAACTTGATTTGATATGTGCAAACATTATGAATATGACATCGGTAGAACAAAAACTGTTAAAAAGGCCTAGGGCCCCATGAATTAATATTTCCTATGTAAGTAAAAGCTCAATAATATTAACTCGATATGATATGTAAACGTGATGAATATGGCATCGGTAGAATAAAAACTGTTAAAAAGGCCTCTGTCCAAACCCCGACCAGTTGTTTCCATTGGCCCCTTGTTGGCGGAACGCGCAGCATTCTGCAAACAGAAAACGGAAAATTAGTTTTTTATATTATTTAATGCAAAAGAAAAACATTGAAGTTGCTTGAACGGCTCATACATCAGTAACTTCATACGGCAACAAGGACAGTATAACAAAAAAACGCGATTCCGAAAAGAAAAAAAAAAAAATCTGTAACCATAATATTACTTATGCAATGTAACAATATTTCATATTCTTTGGACTACCGGTACTTTCGTATAACATCGGAGCTAGAATCAGAACAGATGACATTTTTATACCACGAGTAGCACTTCGGACAGATAGGACGGAATTGGACTAATTGTCCATTGGACGAATCGGCATTGGACCAATCGCACCATTGGACGAATCGTACCTTTGGACCAATTGTCCATTGAACGAATCGGCATTGACCTAATCGTACCAGACCCCAGAAAAGCATGGTAATGTTTAGAATTCATAGCATCGAAAACTAGCAGGAGCGCCATCTCGCAGTTTAATATATAGCCAACTAAAATTTAAACAGTGAGGTATTAATACATGGCACACATCTCTTATAGCGCTCGACACGTCGCCCCCCAAATGATTTCATTCTCAAAATTAGGGCGATTCCATTGTCATCAAGTGCCAAGTTAAAACGAACGGACTTTCCACCACCAAAAATATTGAGGGTAGGCTGCG
This sequence comes from Macrothele yani, assembly GCA_039090855.1. Classification (NCBI taxonomy): domain Eukaryota; kingdom Metazoa; phylum Arthropoda; class Arachnida; order Araneae; family Macrothelidae; genus Macrothele; species Macrothele yani. The sequence continues at coordinate 6,318 of JAYWMT010000096.1, read as the reverse complement.
TCCGGGACCCGCCCGCAGGGTTCATTTACGTGGATACATGTTTGACAGTAAGGGTTTGAGGTAGAAGTCGGTTGATAAAGGAAGGACGAAAGCAGTTAGGACTATAATTTTATTTATTAAAGGGTGATGATACGAGAAATAACAAACATATGGTATACAATTCACATCTGTATTTTGTACAGAGGTTAAGTCGATACGAGTATTGAATAAGGTATTTTGTGGAAAATTTATATAAGTCAAGCCGAAATCGTCTTTCATGAACTTGAGTAGGTTCGTGTTTTGTTGCACACAAATGTTAAAGTCACCAGGAAGAGAGATAGGCACTTGGGTATACGGTACCATACTTGTTATGATTTTCTTGATGTTTCTCTAGGTAATCGCATAGTATTCGGATCATGAAGACTTCTAGTGATGTGTGTAAACCGAACAAAGTATGGAACGAGTTTGAGCAGACATTGTCACATCAACCAGACACATATCGCCCACATAGTCATCTTCAATTCTCAATCTGTTGCTGACTGAGAGATTTCGATTTTCTCACAAGTATTTTTTCTTTATAACTTATAAAGTATTTATTAAATGTTTATGAACTATTGGTTTTAAGAGAGATCTCATCCAGACGAATCGTTTCAGACCAATATCACGATCCAACCTTCTAGCGATCTCGAGTTATACTGAATTCAAGTCGCCTGAACGTATATTCGACTCCAAAAATTGCAGACGACTCCCCTCTCCCCGCGCATGCGCATTACTTTGAAGTTGATATTTTTAGAATTATTGGTTATTAATCCTTTTATGTCAGTTATTAGATTTTAAATATTTGTTACAATTTGGAAATTACAGGCATTTGATCAATCGTAAGAAATTATGTATGTGAAGTTTTCCTAGAGGGCATCTACATGGTTCCGATTTTAAAGTGTTTTTTTTTTTACTACTATTTGCTATTCTAAATAATTCAAAAAGACAAACCAAATGACAGGGAAATTATTACACCATACGTTTTCAGGTAACACTGTAATGATTCCTTAATAATCAGAAACACGCTAATAGTAAGGCGAGGACATTTTTACCACCCATAATGTCTTGGAAGGATTTTCTTTAGCACAGCCTTACCTTACTGGCATCCTCAATATTTTACACCACCCCATTGTGCAATCCGTGGTCCATTACTGAATTAAAGCAAAGGTATAACATTTTTACTCACTGGTTTGTGTAGATTTCGTGGAATTTGCATTTGCGATATAAGAGCATAAGAAAATGTTTGTACTCTATTTAAAAATTTTATATAAATAAATAACAAAATTGTGGGATATATATATAATTAGTCAACAAACTTTAGCCCTCCTCCTCGAAATTTTTAATTTTCCCCAGGAAAAAAACTCTCTGAATGCAACACTGATCCCACAAGCCAACATTTTCATAATTTCAAATACTTGATATCTATTGATTCATCAACAATAAAAAAATGAAAGCTTTGGGAAATAATGTTACATACTGGGGATAAGTACTTGTAAAAAAAAATAATCCTGGATTTGACATGGAATGACCCATACATGATACACCCCACATATGCAAGAGGCTAAGAACATGGGGACAAACTGTTACAGTGAACGGGTATTACATCAGTGTGTCTAATGCTGAATGACAAACATTTTTACCTACCAAAGTTCAACATGACTTGTATAGCATGTAGTTAATATTGCCAAAGGATACAGCAGTCTATGGCTTCAGTTTACATATTACAAGTTTTAATTGCTAGAAAGGGGGGAAGGGAAGGCAAAAAACAGCATTACAGGTAACTGTATACTATAGGTAATACTATGTAACTGAGCCAATTTCATGAAGGTAAATATTATAATTATAAAACATTTGAACTGTATCTTTCTAATCCTGGAAATTTGCTTAAATTCCAGAAGTACTGTGACCCCCCCCCCCTTTAAAAATGACCAAAATCCTGTAGTCTAAGGATTATATTCACTATGTGCAATGCATTTTGTGCTTTTACACAGTGGTCTGATCCAGTTATCCAAGCATATTTTCACAGCCTTTAAAACTATGAAAATTCATTATATACTGATCTATTTTGTGTATCTCTCTCCCTTTCAATGTTGACCCTACACTTGCTTCTGTCTCACCAATAGCAAGTAATAAATAGCCTCTTGCACAATTGTTAATCCTGTCTTTAAGCTCACTGTCAGGCGGCATATCATTCTGCACAGATACCAATGTCTGTCCAAATTTGCCTTTTGGCATTCATTTCTTATACAATTGGTAATATCTTCAATATTGGCATAATGTACATGAGCCTAAGATATATATATATATTTTTTTTTTTTTAATTTTTTTTTTTTTGCATGGGCAGTCGCTAATTTAATACCTTAAGTAATTAGGGGTGTCTTTATTAATTTTATCTCACCAAATCCAAATTTGGAAGCTGTGAAAATGATAACAGAAGAAGCAAGAAACGAGTAATAACACAATGAAATGCAGACTTTAAATTGCAGTTGCATTATAACACAACAAAATGAAACTTTGCAAACTATTTATTTATTTTCTATAAGGGATTTTGTACATGTATTGTCTGTCCTGATAATTGCTTTAAAACATAATTACTGAAGTATCAAAGATGTACACCTAATAAGTGACTTTTGGGACACAGTGTAGACCTGTAAAAGAAATACAGAAAAAACAGAAAGCACTATTCACACTATTGGACTCTGACACATGTAACATTAGTCAAACCTCTTTCCACAGAAAATATGGATAATGAATTTTTGTACTGCTGTGATAATGACACATCATATTACAGGCTGGTGAGGTGACAACAGAAAATATTTAGCACACATAGGCAAACCGTTAAACATGCAGTTGAAAGTGAATACAGAGGGTTTTGCCATGAATATGTGTCAACATCAATTCACTCATACTGGATGTCCCATGGGAAATGTCAAGAGACTTCTTTTAACTGTAAAATAAAATGTTTTCTCATATTACAGTAAGATGAACCACTAAAGGCAATGTTCATGATGGTGAAATTTTATGACATTACAATAATGTAAAGAGCAAACAACACTTTATCGCATATCTTTGTTTACAAGAATATACATGCTCCTAAACCAAGAGAAACATGTTTTCTATCATGGGTATGCTGAAACAGTTTTGGTATGCAAACAAATGTGACACAGGTTCTGATCTTGTGGAATAAGACCACAACGATATTTTGGGAGGGGTAAGTTTTTTCATACTTTAAGAGTACTTGTTTTAAAAAAGTTAGCAGCTGAATTTTTTGTAAACCTGCCTATTGCTTGCTTGAATCTGAGACATGGTCATGCTATAACCATCAAGGCAAAAACTGTGTAACTTACTACAAATATGTGGATCTGCTTATATAAGTGAATTTTTAACCACTAACCAGACATTTTGAGTGATGTTTCTACAAGGAAGTTTTAAAAAGTTAAAATGCATTAGACGTATGTTCTCACAGAATCACTGCCCACTAGCCCAATTACTTGTTCTTCCATCTTGGTGCAAATACTGTACGTATTTGGGTCCTGTACTTTGTGTGCTTATTAAAACTTCTCAGTTAACTTGTCTCAAAGTTTCAGATTTGTGCTATGTGTGGATTTCTGGTTTCTTCATCGTACAATTGGTTCTATGATTCTTCTACTAGATGTCTTGCAGCTCAGCTCTGTGCTAGTTGCCTCCTCTTGATTTTGGTAAGAATGCTGTTGCTTCTGCCTCATTGATGCTAGTGTGTGTTAGACATCAATTAAGAGGAAGCTGTAATTAAGTTGAATGACGGAATCTTGATAGGAATTTTGGGAAAGTTGGAATAATTAGTGAAATTTTTTTCAGAAATAGTAATTTTTGATCAAATCAACCTAGTAGACTAACTGTGATTAACATAAATCAGGTTGGCCATATTTTTTGAAATTCTTAAAAAGTACGTAGTTCAAGTTATATCTATTTTGCAAATTGTAGTGCACATAAATAAATCTATGAACGCACACTTGCAAGAGGAAACTACGGCTAAATCTGTTAAGTTGGAAGTTGGAAACATGGCTGAATTAGCAAAGGCAATGTGTACCAAGAATCAAAGGACGCTGCAATTAGGCTTTCCGTGAATGCATTTTGATGAATTTCACATCCAGAAATCTAAATTAATTACAAAAAAAAAAAAAAAAAAAGAGAAAGAAACCTTTAGAGGCAACCAACCTGTTTGGTTATTTTTTTATTAGTTATGCCATATTCAAAAGGAATGAACTGGAAACAGCATATTTATGATAATTCTTTTTTTTTTCTTTTGTAAATATGTAAACATGAAAATGGATACACACTTCCAAGATTCGTATGCATTTTAATTTCAAATCTGTCTATTAGGTCAAGCAGTCCTTAAATAACTAGCAGCTGTAATCTGGCTCCGTAAGAATGAATGCAATTATATCTAGCATCCTAAGTGTACTGTTTGTCAAAAATGATCATTTTAATCCAGATTGTCATCCTATTAAAATATGCATAGTGAATAGACCTGAGGAGTGAAAGTTATCTAGAATTAGAATATTTTTTATCAATACTTTTATGACATTTCATTTTCAAATTAGTTTATCCAAATGACTGCAGATAAAGATTTCCGAAAAGAAGAAATATGTTTAAAATTTAAATAATCAGAAATCCATTAGGGAAGGCAAACAATGTCTGGGAGTTGTAAATATGTTTCTTGGAAATGAATTTTGATGAAATTTTATAACTTTTATCATACTGAAATTTTAATGAAAAATTATTATTCATATCAGTCTACTGCTTTTGGCCCACCATCACAAAAGTGGCCATACAGCAAAATTTTAAATGATGTGTGTGTGTGTGTGTGTGTGTGTGTGTGTGTGTGTGTGTGTGTGTGTGTGTGTGTGTGTGTGTGTGTGTGTGTGTGTGTGTGCATACATTTCAAAGATATCTGCTATCTGTGCAATATTTAGAGAAAATATATATACTGAAGCAAATAAATTAATCTGAACAAGTGAACTAAAACCAAAACTTTGTCAAGCTTTTGGTTCACAACAATGTTAGTTTTGGTTTCAGTTTACAATTGTCAGTTGTGGTTTTTACAATGCTTAACTAAAAACTCACATTTCTTAATAGCATTTTCCATGTTTTCTAGTGGGATACATGTAAAATGGATACATCTCCAAGACAAATTGCCAATGAGAGGTTTAGCCTTTACGTACTGTTAATGAAATTTAAAAGAGGTTAGACAAATACCTTTTCTCCCTGACAGAAAAAGAAAATGTGGGTGAAAAAGGAATAAGACTGGTTACTAGTTAGAAGAAGTAACGTGAATCCAAGATTGTCTGCTATAGACTTAAAGACTTGACAGCTACTGGGTTTAATGTTTCTGACATGACAGTCTATCGAAGATTGTTGGAAGCTGAGAGGACTGCCAGCAGACCAAACAGAACAACTGTTGACGGAAGCTATGCAGAAGGGGCTCCAGTGAACAAAGGTGCACAAAGATTGTACTGTTGAGAAATGGAAGGTCACATTCTCAGATGATAGTAATTTCTTTGTCCAAGGAGAGTTTAGTACCCTATGTCTTTCTACACACCCAGCTAAACAGATGTTCTGGGTTGTATTAGACATGGTAGTCCAGGATAACTGTTGACAGTATGATGAAAAGTGACTAATAGATAAAAATATTGGAAAAAAAAAACGTTTTACCCGCAGATCTAGAAATACAAAGAACTCGTCTTCCAAGGTGATCCTACACCATGCCACACTTTGAAAAAAGTGAGGATTCTTCAAAAATGACAACATCCAAATGCTAGAGTACCCATATAACTCTCCTGTCCTTAGCCTAATAGAAAATTTGTGGTCCATAATGAAAAAGATACTTGGAAAACTTAATTGTGATACAAAGGATTACATACAATCCATATATAAAGGTATGGTTTAGAGATGCAGAAATAAAAATGTATTCTATGTTGATAGAGTCCATACCTATGGAATTAATGAACTTATTAGGTACAGAGTAGCACACATATAAATTATTAGGAAAGTTGAAGTTTAATTTTTGTACTTATTTTCTTGCAAAATTACAACTTTTCTTTAATATTAGTGCTTGGAGCCGACTTGTTCACTACTGTATACAGTATATGTAGGATTGAAAAATTCCATATACACATTCATTCTTGATCATTACTTTTGAAATCTGTTTGAAATTTCCACTTACCAAATTTTTATACGAAAAAAAAAAAGAGTATTTTTTTATTTGTTTCTCCATGAAATATTTTTGATAAAGGATACATTTTTGAGTAGTGATTGTGT